>OX031011.1:19312194-19677194 GCA_943735925.1 Pollenia amentaria
ATTCCGTTTGTAATTTCTACAATATTGATCCTAAAACCATATAAGTATATATATTCTGGCTTCTTATGAGAAGGGAAGTTCAAATCCGGTTGTCCGTCTGTCCGTCCGTTGAAATGGGTTTTCCGAAGACCCCAGACATGATGTAGGCTATGTTTTTATACATTTATGTCCACATATAGTCCGGAATTGTTTGCTATTGGAAATTCAGGAAGATCGGTCCATAAATGGCTGAGATATGAGCAAAAAACCACGACTACCTCTAATTTTTTTCCATAAATCCCATGTTGTTGTTGTTTTTTAAATTCTTTTTTCTGCATATCTCGAGAGCGGCAAGAGATACAGCTTTCAAATTTAGTACACACATGTTGCTTGCCAATACACAAACGTTATACATTTCTGTATATCTGGAGAACGAAACGAGCTAAAGTTCCCAAATTAGATACAAATACATCGGTTATCAATACACAGTATCCCACAAAATATGGGCGCGATTGAAAAAGTGGGCGTGGGTACCTCCCGTACAAAGACATTATTGAAAATACTCAAAATTTTAAATTTTAGGGCTCTAGTATGACATATGAACACGTTTTATATACCAAAATGTCAGAAATTTTTAGCAGCATATATTTTCCCGAAAACCCTGAAACCTTTCTCCCAAATATGGAAGAGTAATGCCCAAAATAAAAATTTTTTTTTTTTAAACATACCCATTTTCGGGAACAATAGGATCTTCCCGAGTCCAAGTTTTATAATCTACTAGCTTAAACCTGTGCGCTTCGCAACACTGACCCCGCACATTTTTATATTGAAATTTATAGTTTACTATAATAGTAGCTTTAACCACGTTTGAAGACTCTCCCTTTAATAGGTTCTTCAGTTGAGCGATATTTAATGTATGCATCCTATGGGAGGTATTTCCCCCCCTGCGCCTACCCGCTTTATTTTTATTTCAAAGTGTAGTATACCATAAGAGTGACTTTTAGAAAGTTTGAACATTCCCACTATTACAGTTCTTAAGATATGCGATGTTAAACATTGTCCTATGCGGGTATTCCTATACCCCCGCTGCTATTTTATTTCAATTCCGGGGCCCAGAAGATGCTACTACAAAAAGTTCAGCAAAATGCGTGCAGCGGCTCTTAAGATATGCGATAATTAATATTGGCATCCTATGGGGGGTACCAATTCCCCGGCCCCTATCGAAAAAATAAGTAGCCTATTTTATTTTTAGGGCTCACGTGATGTTACTGTAAAAATTTCAGGAAAATCGGTTCGATAATTAATATTGCATTCTATGGGGGGTACCAATTCCCCTGCCCCTATCGAAAAATAAGTAGCCTATTTTATTTTTAGAGCTCACGTGATGTTACTGTAAAAATTTCAGGAAAAGCGGTTCAGTAGTTTCGGAGTCTATAAAGCGACAAACAAGACATACATAATTCATTTTTATATATATAGAAGTAAATGGTTTTTTTCTTCCTTAAAACGTGGGTATATAAATCTGCCAAATCGGTTAAGAAATGGTTAAGTTATTAGCAAAATACTCCAAAAATGGGCTAAAAAGCATCAAAATTTTTATAAAAACTAAATTTTTAGAGCTGTTACATGACCTATGGATACGTCTTATAAATCAAGATCAGAAACTTTTTAGTAGAGCATATTTGCTGAAAAACTCGGAAAAATCGGTTCAGATACAAAAAAGTTATTACCAAAAATAAAATTTTTTTAAATAAAAATACCTATTTTCGGGAACCGTAGATCTTTCCGAGTCCAAGTTTTATTACCGAAGTAAATGGTAAATTTCTTCCTTAAAACGTAGGTATATAAATCTATCAAATCGATTGGAAAATGCCCGAGTTATGACCAAATTACTGAAATACCAATATTTACTTTTTTTTTATATAATTAAGTTGTTTTATTTGCGTCCCCCCCCCCCCCCCCCCCCTCCTTTTCCATTTGTTTACAGGCACTGGCATCATGTCCAATATGGACTTCCGTTATCACTCTGCTTTTAAACTGTGATCTATTTAACGAAATAATTTCTACAAATAGAGATTGGGAATTTTTGCATCTTAAGAACTTGCAAAAACAGATAAATCTATTGTATGGCAACACGCCAGTGGTGGTGGTGTGTTTCCAATTTTCGCATATTCACCTTTCATACCCAAACAACAAACTCACACAAAGATATTTGCTTATATGAAAAAAATATTCCACGGCCTATTTACTTATATAAAGTTAAGTTCGCATGCGTACCAGTGGTCGAGTGGTCTAGCCGTTATGTCACAAATAATCGTCTGAGTGTTGACGGGTTCAAATCCCATTCGATAAATTTTTTTTTTCTCTTGGTATTTATAAATTATTTTTAATTAAATAAAAAATATATCAGTTTTTGCTATTTTTACTTTTATATACTTAAAAAAAACGCTTTTTTTATAAAATTTAAACTTTTGTTCTAAATAAATGCGCATTTTTTTATGTGGCTAATAATTTTATATAAAAACCAAACAATTTATTTTTGGTAATACCCTTAATATCTCAAAACAAGAAATTCCGACTTAAGCCATTATTATTTAATGCCACAGATATATTATATATGTAGATTATTCTTATCGCACCATGGTGAAGGGTATATAAGATTCGGCATAGCCGAATATAGCACTCTTACTTGTTTTTTATACCCTTCACCGAAGGTAAAAGGGTATATATAACTTTGTCATTCCGTTTGTAATTTCTACAATATTGATCTAAGACCATATAAGTATATATATTCTGGCTTCTTATGAGAAGGGAAGTTCAAATCCGGTTGTCCGTCTGTCCGTCCGTTGAAATGGGTTTTCCGAAGACCCCAGATATGATGTAGGCTAGGTTTTTATACATTTATGTCACATATAGTCCGGAATTGTTTGCTATTGAAATTCAGGAAGATCGGTCCATAAATGGCTGAGATATGAGCAAAAAACCACGACTACCTCTAATTTTTTCCATAAATCCCATGTTGTTGTTGTTTTTTAAATTCTTTTTTCTGCATATCTCGAGAGCGGCAAGAGATACAGCTTTCAAATTTAGTACACACATGTTGCTTGCCAATACACAAACTCTCTAAAAAAATGGGCGGGATTGGAGAAGTGGGTGTGGCACTTCCCATACAAAGACGTTATACATTTCTGTATATCTGGAGAACGAAACGAGCTAAAGTTCCCAAATTAGGTACAAATATATCGGTTATCAATACACAGTATCCCACAAAATATGGGCGAGATTATTCTTATCGCACCATGGTGAAGGGTATATAAGATTCGGCATAGCCGAATATAGCACTCTTACTTGTTTTTTATACCCTTCACCGAAGGTAAAAGGGTATATATAACTTTGTCATTCCGTTTGTAATTTCTACAATATTGATCTAAGACCATATAAGTATATATATTCTGGCTTCTTATGAGAAGGGAAGTTCAAATCCGGTTGTCCGTCTGTCCGTCCGTTGAAATGGGTTTTCCGAAGACCCCAGGTATGATGGAGGCTAGGTTTTTATACATTTATGTCACACATAGTCCGGAATTGTTTGCTATTGAAATTCAGCAAGATCGGTCCATAAATGGCTGAGATATGAGCAAAAAACCACGACTACCTCAAATTTTTTCCATAAATCCCATGTTGTTGTTGTTTTTTAAATTCTTTTTTTCTGCATATCTCGAGAGCGGCAAGAGCTTCAGCTTTCAAATTTAGTACACACATGTTGCTTGCCAATACACAAACTCTCTAAAAAATGGGCGGGATTGGAGAAGTGGGTGTGGCACTTCCCATACAAAGACGTTATACATTTCTGTATATCTGGAGAACGAAACGAGCTAAAGTTCCCAAATTAGGTACAAATATATCGGTTATCAATACACAGTATCCCACAAAATATGGGCGAGATTATTCTTATCGCACCATGGTGAAGGGTATATAAGATTCGGCATAGCCGAATATAGCACTCTTACTTGTTTTTTATACCCTTCACCGAAGGTAAAAGGGTATATATAACTTTGTCATTCCGTTTGTAATTTCAACAATATTGATCTAAGACCATATAAGTATATATATTCTGGCTTCTTATGAGAAGGGAAGTTCAAATCCGGTTGTCCGTCTGTCCGTCCGTTGAAATGGGTTTTCCGAAGGCCCCAGGTATGATGGGTGTGGCACTTCCCATACAAAGACGTTATACATTTCTGTATATCTGGAGAACGAAACGAGCTAAAGTTCCCAAATTAGGTACAAATATATCGGTTATCAATACACAGTACCCCACCAAATATGGGCGCGATTGGAAAAGTGGGCGTGGTACCTCCCGTACAAAGACATTATTGAAAATACTCAAAATTTTAAATTTTAGGGCTCTAGTATGACATATGAACACGTTTTATATACCAAAATGTCAGAAATTTTTAGCAGCATATATTTCCCGAAAACCCTGAAACCTTTCTCCCAAATATGGAAGAGTAATGCCCAAAATAAAAATTTTTTTTTTAAACATACCCATTTTCGGGAACAATAGATCTTCCCGAGTCCAAGTTTTATAATCTTCCTTAAAACGTGGGTATATAAATCTGCCAAATCGGTTAAGAAATGGTTAAGTTATTAGCAAAATACTCCAAAAATGTGCTAAAAAGCATCAAAATTTTTATAAAAACTAAATTTTTAGAGCTGTTACATGACCTATGGATACGTCTTATATATCAAGATCGGAAATTTTTAGTAGAGCATATTTGCTGAAAAACTCGGAAAAATCGGTGCAGATACAAAAAAATTATTACCAAAATAAAATTTTTTTAATAAAAATACCTATTTTCGGGAACCGTAGATCTTTCCGAGTCCAAGTTTTATTACCAAAGTAAATGGCAAATTTCTTCCTTAAGACGTAGGTATATAAATCTGCCAAATCGGTTAAGAAATGGTTAAGTTATTAGCAAAATACTCCAAAAATGGGCTAAAAAGCATCAAAATTTTTATAAAAACTAAATTTTTAGAGCTGTTACATGACCTATGGATACGTCTTATATATCAAGATCGGAAATTTTTAGTAGAGCATATTTGCTGAAAAACTCGGAAAAATCGGTGCAGATACAAAAAAATTATTACCAAAATAAAATTTTTTTTAATAAAAATACCTATTTTCGGGAACCGTAGATCTTTCCGAGTCCAAGTTTTATTACCAAAGTAAATGGTAAATTTCTTCCTTAAGACGTAGGTATATAAATCTGCCAAATCGGTTAAGAAATGGTTAAGTTATTAGCAAAATACTCCAAAAATGGGCTAAAAAGCATCAACATTTTTATAAAAACTAAATTTTTAGAGCTGTTACATGACCTATGGATACGTCTTATATATCAAGATCGGAAATTTTTAGTAGAGCATATTTGCTGAAAAACTCGGAAAAATCGGTTCAGATAGAAAAAAGTTATTACCAAAATAAAATTTTTTTAAATAAAAATACCTATTTTCGGGAACCGTAGATCTTTCCGAGTCCAAGTTTTATTACCGAAGTAAATGGTAAATTTCTTCCTTAAAACGTAGGTATATAAATCTATCAAATCGATTGGAAAATGCCCGAGTTATGACCAAATTACTGAAATACCAATATTTACTTTTTTTTTATATAATTAAGTTGTTTTATTTGCGCTGTGATCTATTTAACGAAATAATTTCTACAAATAGAGATTGGGAATTTTTGCATCTTAAGAACTTGCAAAAACAGATAAATCTATTGTATGGCAACACGCCAGTGGTGGTGGTGTGTTTCCCTTTTTCGCATATTCACCTTTCATACCCAAACAACAAACTCACACAAAGATATTTGCTTATATGAAAAAAATATTCCACGGCCTATTTACTTATATTAAAGTTAAGTTCGCATGCGTACCAGTGGTCGAGTGGTCTAGCCGTTATGTCACAAGTAATCGTCTGAGTGTTGACGGGTTCAAATCCCATTCGATAAATTTTTTTTTTTCTCTTGGTATCTATAAATTATTTTTAATTAAATAAAAAATATATCAGTTTTTGCTATTTTTACTTTTATATACTTAAAAAAAACGCTTTTTTTTTATAAAATTTAGACTTTTGTTCTAAATAAATGCGCATTTTTTTATGTGGCTAATAATCTATATATATAAAAATGAAATTATGTGTGTTTGTATGTTTGTATGTTTGTATGTTTGTCGCTTTATAGACTCCGAAACTACTGAACCGATTTTCCTGAAATTTTTACAGTAACATCACGTGAGCCCTAAAAATAAAATAGGCTACTTATTTTTTCGATAGGGGCAGGGGAATTGGTACCCCCCATAGGATGCCAATATTATACTGAACCGATTTTCCTGAAATTTTTACAGTAACATCACGTGAGCCCTAAAAATAAAATAGGCTACTTATTTTTTCGATAGGGGCAGGGGAATTGGTACCCCCCATAGGATGCCAATATTATACTGAACCGATTTTCCTGAAATTTTTACAGTAACATCACGTGAGCCCTAAAAATAAAATAGGCTACTTATTTTTTCGATAGGGGCAGGGGAATTGGTACCCCCCATAGGATGCCAATATTATACTGAACCGATTTTCCTGAAATTTTTACAGTAACATCACGTGAGCCCTAAAAATAAAATAGGCTACTTATTTTTTCGATAGGGGCAGGGGAATTGGTACCCCCCATAGGATGCCAATATTAATTATCGCATATCTTAAGAGCCGCTGCACGCATTTTGCTGAACTTTTTGTAGTAGGATCTTCTGAGCCCCGGAATTGAAATAAAATAGCAGCGGGGGTATAGGAATACCCCATAGGACGCCAATGTTTAACATCGCATATCTTAAGAACTGTAATAGTGAGAATGTTCAAACTTTCTAAAAGTCACTCTTATGGTATACTACACTTTTGAAAATAAAAATAAAGCGGGTAGGCGCAGGGGGGGAAATACCTTTCATAGGATGCATACATTAAATATCGCTCAACTGAAGAACTATTAAAGGGAGAGTCTTCAAACGTGGTTAAAGCTACTATTATAGTAAACTATAAATTTCAATATAAAAATGTGCGGGGTCAGTGTAGCGAAGCGCACCGGGTTAAGCTAGTTTTATATAAAAACCAAACAATTTATTTTTGGTAATACCCTTAATATCTCAAAACAAGGAATTCCGACTTAAGCCATTATTATTTAATGCCACAGATATATTATATATGTAGATTATTCTTATCGCACCATGGTGAAGGGTATATAAGATTCGGCATAGCCGAATATAGCACTCTTACTTGTTTTTTATACCCTTCACCGAAGGTAAAAGGGTATATATAACTTTGTCATTCCGTTTGTAATTTCTACAATATTGATCTAAAACCATATAAGTATATATATTCTGGCTTCTTATGAGAAGGGAAGTTCAAATCCGGTTGTCCGTCTGTCCGTCCGTTGAAATGGGTTTTCCGAAGACCCCAGACATGATGTAGGCTATGTTTTTATACATTTATGTCACATATAGTCCGGAATTGTTTGCTATTGAAATTCAGGAAGATCGGTCCATAAATGGCTGAGATATGAGCAAAAAACCACGACTACCTCTAATTTTTTCCATAAATCCCATGTTGTTGTTGTTTTTTAAATTCTTTTTTCTGCATATCTCGAGAGCGGCAAGAGATACAGCTTTCAAATTTAGTACACACATGTTGCTTGCCAATACACAAACGTTATACATTTCTGTATATCTGGAGAACGAAACGAGCTAAAGTTCCCAAATTAGATACAAATACATCGGTTATCAATACACAGTATCCCACAAAATATGGGCGCGATTGAAAAAGTGGGCGTGGTACCTCCCGTACAAAGACATTATTGAAAATACTCAAAATTTTAAATTTTAGGGCTCTAGTATGACATATGAACACGTTTTATATACCAAAATGTCAGAAATTTTTAGCAGCATATATTTCCCGAAAACCCTGAAACCTTTCTCCCAAATATGGAAGAGTAATGCCCAAAATAAAAATTTTTTTTTTAAACATACCCATTTTCGGGAACAATAGATCTTCCCGAGTCCAAGTTTTATAATCTACTAGCTTAAACCTGTGCGCTTCGCAACACTGACCCCGCACATTTTTATATTGAAATTTATAGTTTACTATAATAGTAGCTTTAACCACGTTTGAAGACTCTCCCTTTAATAGTTCTTCAGTTGAGCGATATTTAATGTATGCATCCTATGGGAGGTATTTCCCCCCCTGCGCCTACCCGCTTTATTTTTATTTTCAAAAGTGTAGTATACCATAAGAGTGACTTTTAGAAAGTTTGAACATTCCCACTATTACAGTTCTTAAGATATGCGATGTTAAACATTGTCCTATGCGGGTATTCCTATACCCCCGCTGCTATTTTATTTCAATTCCGGGGCTCAGAAGATGCTACTACAAAAAGTTCAGCAAAATGCGTGCAGCGGCTCTTAAGATATGCGATAATTAATATTGGCATCCTATGGGGGGTACCAATTCCCCTGCCCCTATCGAAAAAATAAGTAGCCTATTTTATTTTTAGGGCTCACGTGATGTTACTGTAAAAATTTCAGGAAAATCGGTTCGATAATTAATATTGGCATTCTATGGGGGGTACCAATTCCCCTGCCCCTATCGAAAAAATAAGTAGCCTATTTTATTTTTAGAGCTCACGTGATGTTACTGTAAAAATTTCAGGAAAAGCGGTTCAGTAGTTTCGGAGTCTATAAAGCGACAAACAAACATACATAATTCATTTTTATATATATAGAAGTAAATGGTTTTTTCTTCCTTAAAACGTGGGTATATAAATCTGCCAAATCGGTTAAGAAATGGTTAAGTTATTAGCAAAATACTCCAAAAATGGGCTAAAAAGCATCAAAATTTTTATAAAAACTAAATTTTTAGAGCTGTTACATGACCTATGGATACGTCTTATAAATCAAGATCAGAAACTTTTAGTAGAGCATATTTGCTGAAAAACTCGGAAAAATCGGTTCAGATACAAAAAAGTTATTACCAAAATAAAATTTTTTTAAATAAAAATACCTATTTTCGGGAACCGTAGATCTTTCCGAGTCCAAGTTTTATTACCGAAGTAAATGGTAAATTTCTTCCTTAAAACGTAGGTATATAAATCTATCAAATCGATTGGAAAATGCCCGAGTTATGACCAAATTACTGAAATACCAATATTTACTTTTTTTTATATAATTAAGTTGTTTTATTTGCGCCCCCCCCTCCTTTTCCATTTGTTTACAGGCACTGGCATCATGTCCAATATGACTTCCGTTATCACTCTGCTTTTAAACTGTGATCTATTTAACGAAATAATTTCTACAAATAGAGATTGGGAATTTTTGCATCTTAAGAACTTGCAAAAACAGATAAATCTATTGTATGGCAACACGCCAGTGGTGGTGGTGTGTTTCCCTTTTTCGCATATTCACCTTTCATACCCAAACAACAAACTCACACAAAGATATTTGCTTATATGAAAAAAATATTCCACGGCCTATTTACTTATATTAAAGTTAAGTTCGCATGCGTACCAGTGGTCGAGTGGTCTAGCCGTTATGTCACAAGTAATCGTCTGAGTGTTGACGGGTTCAAATCCCATTCGATAAATTTTTTTTTTTCTCTTGGTATCTATAAATTATTTTTAATTAAATAAAAAATATATCAGTTTTTGCTATTTTTACTTTTATATACTTAAAAAAAACGCTTTTTTTTTATAAAATTTAGACTTTTGTTCTAAATAAATGCGCATTTTTTTATGTGGCTAATCTATCTATCTATCTATCTATCTATCTATATATATAAAAATGGATTATGTATGTTTGTTTGTTTGTTTGTTTGTTTGTTTGTTTGTTTGTCGCTTTATAGACTCCGAAACTACTGAACCGATTTTCCTGAAATTTTTACAGTAACATCACGTGAGCCCTAAAAATAAAATAGGCTACTTATTTTTTCGATAGGGGCAGGGGAATTAGTACCCCCCATAGGATGCCAATATTAATTATCGCACGATTTTCCTGAAATTTTTACAGTAACATCACGTGAGCCCTAAAAATAAAATAGGCTACTTATTTTTTTGATAGGGGCAGGGGAATTGGTACCCCCCATAGGATGCCAATATTAATTATCGCACGATTTTCCTGAAATTTTTACAGTAACATCACGTGAGCCCTAAAAATAAAATAGGCTACTTATTTTTTCGATAGGGCAGGGGAATTGGTACCCCCCATAGGATGCCAATATTAATTATCGCACGATTTTCCTGAAATTTTTACAGTAACATCACGTGAGCCCTAAAAATAAAATAGGCTACTTATTTTTTCGATAGGGGCAGGGGAATTGGTACCCCCCATAGGATGCCAATATTAATTATCTCACGATTTTCCTGAAATTTTTACAGTAACATCACGTGAGCCCTAAAAATAAAATAGGCTACTTATTTTTTCGATAGGGGCATTGGAATTGGTAGCTCCCATAGGATGCCAATATTAATTATCGCATATCTTAAGAGCCGCTTGCACGCATTTTGCTGAACTTTTTGTAGTAGGATCTTCTGAGCCCCCGGAATTGAAAATAAAATAGCAGCGGGGGTATAGGAATACCCCATAGGACGCCAATGGTTTAACATCGCATATCTTAAGAACTGTAATAGTGAGAATGTTCAAACTTTCTAAAAGTCACTCTTATGGTATACTACACTTTTTGAAAATAAAAATAAAGCGGGTAGGCGCAGGGGGGGAAATACCTCCCATAGGATGCATACATTAAATATCGCTCAACTGAAGAACTATTAAAGGGAGAGTCTTCAAACGTGGTTAAAGCTACTATTATAGTAAACTATAAATTTCAATATAAAAATGTGCGGGGTCAGTGTAGCGAAGCGCACCGGGTTAAGCTAGTAATCTATATATATAAAAATGAAATTATGTGTGTTTGTATGTTTGTATGTTTGTCGCTTTATAGACTCCGAAACTACTGAACCGATTTTCCTGAAATTTTTACAGTAACATCACGTGAGCCCTAAAAATAAAATAGGCTGCTTATTTTTTCGATAGGGGCAGGGGAATTGGTACCCCCCATAGGATGCCAATATTATACTGAACCGATTTTCCTGAAATTTTTACAGTAACATCACGTGAGCCCTAAAAATAAAATAGGCTACTTATTTTTTCGATAGGGGCAGGGGAATTGGTACCCCCCATAGGATGCCAATATTATACTGAACCGATTTTCCTGAAATTTTTACAGTAACATCACGTGAGCCCTAAAAATAAAATAGGCTACTTATTTTTTCGATAGGGGCAGGGGAATTGGTACCCCCCATAGGATGCCAATATTATACTGAACCGATTTTCCTGAAATTTTTACAGTAACATCACGTGAGCCCTAAAAATAAAATAGGCTACTTATTTTTTCGATAGGGGCAGGGGAATTGGTACCCCCCATAGGATGCCAATATTAATTATCGCATATCTTAAGAGCCGCTGCACGCATTTTGCTGAACTTTTTGTAGTAGGATCTTCTGAGCCCCGGAATTGAAATAAAATAGCAGCGGGGGTATAGGAATACCCCATAGGATGCCAATGTTTAACATCGCATATCTTAAGAACTGTAATAGTGAGAATGTTCAAACTTTCTAAAAGTCACTCTTATGGTATACTACACTTTTGAAAATAAAAATAAAGCGGGTAGGCGCAGGGGGGGGAAATACCTTTCATAGGATGCATACATTAAATATCGCTCAACTGAAGAACTATTAAAGGGAGAGTCTTCAAACGTGGTTAAAGCTACTATTATAGTAAACTATAAATTTCAATATAAAAATGTGCGGGGTCAGTGTAGCGAAGCGCACCGGGTTAAGCTAGTAATCTATATATATAAAAATGAAATTATGTGTGTTTGTATGTTTGTATGTTTGTATGTTTGTATGTTTGTCGCTTTATAGACTCCGAAACTACTGAACCGATTTTCCTGAAATTTTTACAGTAACATCACGTGAGCCCTAAAAATAAAATAGGCTACTTATTTTTTCGATAGGGGCAGGGGAATTGGTACCCCCCATAGGACGCCAATGTTAATTATCGCACGATTTTCCTGAAATTTTTACAGTAACCTCACGTGAGCCCTAAAAATAAAATAGGCTACTTATTTTTTTGATAGGGGCAGGGGAATTGGTACCCCCCATAGGATGCCAATATTAATTATCGCACGATTTTCCTGAAATTTTTACAGTAACATCACGTGAGCCCTAAAAATAAAATAGGCTACTTATTTTTTCGATAGGGGCAGGGGAATTGGTACCCCCCATAGGATGCCAATATTAATTATCGCACGATTTTCCTGAAATTTTTACAGTAACATCACGTGAGCCCTAAAAATAAAATAGGCTACTTATTTTTTCGATAGGGGCAGGGGAATTGGTACCCCCCATAGGATGCCAATATTAATTATCTCACGATTTTCCTGAAATTTTTACAGTAACATCACGTGAGCCCTAAAAATAAAATAGGCTACTTATTTTTTCGATAGGGGCATTGGAATTGGTAGCTCCCATAGGATGCCAATATTAATTATCGCATATCTTAAGAGCCGCTGCACGCATTTTGCTGAACTTTTTGTAGTAGGATCTTCTGAGCCCCGGAATTGAAATAAAATAGCAGCGGGGGTATAGGAATACCCCATAGGACGCCAATGTTTAACATCGCATATCTTAAGAACTGTAATAGTGAGAATGTTCAAACTTTCTAAAAGTCACTCTTATGGTATACTACACTTTTGAAAATAAAAATAAAGCGGGTAGGCGCAGGGGGGGAAATACCTCCCATAGGATGCATACATTAAATATCGCTCAACTGAAGAACTATTAAAGGGAGAGTCTTCAAACGTGGTTAAAGCTACTATTATAGTAAACTATAAATTTCAATATAAAAATGTGCGGGGTCAGTGTAGCGAAGCGCACCGGGTTAAGCTAGTAATCTATATATATAAAAATGAAATTATGTGTGTTTGTATGTTTGTATGTTTGTATGTTTGTCGCTTTATAGACTCCGAAACTACTGAACCGATTTTCCTGAAATTTTTACAGTAACATCACGTGAGCCCTAAAAATAAAATAGGCTGCTTATTTTTTCGATAGGGGCAGGGGAATTGGTACCCCCCATAGGATGCCAATATTATACTGAACCGATTTTCCTGAAATTTTTACAGTAACATCACGTGAGCCCTAAAAATAAAATAGGCTACTTATTTTTTCGATAGGGGCAGGGGAATTGGTACCCCCCATAGGATGCCAATATTATACTGAACCGATTTTCCTGAAATTTTTACAGTAACATCACGTGAGCCCTAAAAATAAAATAGGCTACTTATTTTTTCGATAGGGGCAGGGGAATTGGTACCCCCCATAGGATGCCAATATTAATTATCGCATATCTTAAGAGCCGCTGCACGCATTTTGCTGAACATTTTGTAGTAGGATCTTCTGAGCCCCGGAATTGAAATAAAATAGCAGCGGGGGTATAGGAATACCCCATAGGATGCCAATGTTTAACATCGCATATCTTAAGAACTGTAATAGTGAGAATGTTCAAACTTTCTAAAAGTCACTCTTATGGTATACTACACTTTTGAAAATAAAAATAAAGCGGGTAGGCGCAGGGGGGGAAATACCTTTCATAGGATGCATACATTAAATATCGCTCAACTGAAGAACTATTAAAGGGAGAGTCTTCAAACGTGGTTAAAGCTACTATTATAGTAAACTATAAATTTCAATATAAAAATGTGCGGGGTCAGTGTAGCGAAGCGCACCGGGTTAAGCTAGTTTTATATAAAAACCAAACAATTTATTTTTGGTAATACCCTTAATATCTCAAAACAAGGAATTCCGACTTAAGCCATTATTATTTAATGCCACAGATATATTATATATGTAGATTATTCTTATCGCACCATGGTGAAGGGTATATAAGATTCGGCATAGCCGAATATAGCACTCTTACTTGTTTTTTATACCCTTCACCGAAGGTAAAAGGGTATATATAACTTTGTCATTCCGTTTGTAATTTCTACAATATTGATCTAAAACCATATAAGTATATATATTCTGGCTTCTTATGAGAAGGGAAGTTCAAATCCGGTTGTCCGTCTGTCCGTCCGTTGAAATGGGTTTTCCGAAGACCCCAGACATGATGTAGGCTATGTTTTTATACATTTATGTCACATATAGTCCGGAATTGTTTGCTATTGAAATTCAGGAAGATCGGTCCATAAATGGCTGAGATATGAGCAAAAAACCACGATTACCTCTAATTTTTTCCATAAATCCCATGTTGTTGTTGTTTTTTAAATTCTTTTTTCTGCATATCTCGAGAGCGGCAAGAGATACAGCTTTCAAATTTAGTACACACATGTTGCTTGCCAATACACAAACGTTATACATTTCTGTATATCTGGAGAACGAAACGAGCTAAAGTTCCCAAATTAGATACAAATACATCGGTTATCAATACACAGTATCCCACAAAATATGGGCGCGATTGAAAAAGTGGGCGTGGTACCTCCCGTACAAAGACATTATTGAAAATACTCAAAATTTTAAATTTTAGGGCTCTAGTATGACATATGAACACGTTTTATATACCAAAATGTCAGAAATTTTTAGCAGCATATATTTCCCGAAAACCCTGAAACCTTTCTCCCAAATATGGAAGAGTAATGCCCAAAATAAAAATTTTTTTTTTAAACATACCCATTTTCGGGAACAATAGATCTTCCCGAGTCCAAGTTTTATAATCTACTAGCTTAAACCTGTGCGCTTCGCAACACTGACCCCGCACATTTTTATATTGAAATTTATAGTTTACTATAATAGTAGCTTTAACCACGTTTGAAGACTCTCCCTTTAATAGTTCTTCAGTTGAGCGATATTTAATGTATGCATCCTATGGGAGGTATTTCCCCCCCTGCGCCTACCCGCTTTATTTTTATTTTCAAAAGTGTAGTATACCATAAGAGTGACTTTTAGAAAGTTTGAACATTCCCACTATTACAGTTCTTAAGATATGCGATGTTAAACATTGTCCTATGCGGGTATTCCTATACCCCCGCTGCTATTTTATTTCAATTCCGGGGCTCAGAAGATGCTACTACAAAAAGTTCAGCAAAATGCGTGCAGCGGCTCTTAAGATATGCGATAATTAATATTGGCATCCTATGGGGGGTACCAATTCCCCTGCCCCTATCGAAAAAATAAGTAGCCTATTTTATTTTTAGGGCTCACGTGATGTTACTGTAAAAATTTCAGGAAAATCGGTTCGATAATTAATATTGGCATTCTATGGGGGGTACCAATTCCCCTGCCCCTATCGAAAAAATAAGTAGCCTATTTTATTTTTAGAGCTCACGTGATGTTACTGTAAAAATTTCAGGAAAAGCGGTTCAGTAGTTTCGGAGTCTATAAAGCGACAAACAAACATACATAATTCATTTTTATATATATAGAAGTAAATGGTTTTTTCTTCCTTAAAACGTGGGTATATAAATCTGCCAAATCGGTTAAGAAATGGTTAAGTTATTAGCAAAATACTCCAAAAATGGGCTAAAAAGCATCAACATTTTTATAAAAACTAAATTTTTAGAGCTGTTACATGACCTATGGATACGTCTTATAAATCAAGATCAGAAACTTTTAGTAGAGCATATTTGCTGAAAAACTCGGAAAAATCGGTTCAGATACAAAAAAGTTATTACCAAAATAAAATTTTTTTAAATAAAAATACCTATTTTCGGGAACCGTAGATCTTTCCGAGTCCAAGTTTTATTACCGAAGTAAATGGTAAATTTCTTCCTTAAAACGTAGGTATATAAATCTATCAAATCGATTGGAAAATGCCCGAGTTATGACCAAATTACTGAAATACCAATATTTACTTTTTTTTATATAATTAAGTTGTTTTATTTGCGTCCCCCCCCCCCCCCCCCCCCCTCCTTTTCCATTTGTTTACAGGCACTGGCATCATGTCCAATATGACTTCCGTTATCACTCTGCTTTTAAACTGTGATCTATTTAACGAAATAATTTCTACAAATAGAGATTGGGAATTTTTGCATCTTAAGAACTTGCAAAAACAGATAAATCTATTGTATGGCAACACGCCAGTGGTGGTGGTGTGTTTCCAATTTTCGCATATTCACCTTTCATACCCAAACAACAAACTCACACAAAGATATTTGCTTATATGAAAAAAATATTCCACGGCCTATTTACTTATATTAAAGTTAAGTTCGCATGCGTACCAGTGGTCGAGTGGTCTAGCCGTTATGTCACAAGTAATCGTCTGAGTGTTGACGGGTTCAAATCCCATTCGATAAATTTTTTTTTTCTCTTGGTATCTATAAATTATTTTTAATTAAATAAAAAATATATCAGTTTTTGCTATTTTTACTTTTATATACTTAAAAAAAACGCTTTTTTTTTATAAAATTTAGACTTTTGTTCTAAATAAATGCGCATTTTTTTATGTGGCTAATAATCTATATATATAAAAATGAATTATGTATGTTTGTTTGTTTGTTTGTTTGTTTGTTTGTCGCTTTATAGACTCCGAAACTACTGAACCGATTTTCCTGAAATTTTTACAGTAACATCACGTGAGCCCTAAAAATAAAATAGGCTACTTATTTTTTCGATAGGGGCAGGGGAATTGGTACCCCCCATAGGATGCCAATATTATACTGAACCGATTTTCCTGAAATTTTTACAGTAACATCACGTGAGCCCTAAAAATAAAATAGGCTACTGATTTTTTCGATAGGGGCAGGGGAATTGGTACCCCCCATAGGATGCCAATATTATACTGAACCGATTTTCCTGAAATTTTTACAGTAACATCACGTGAGCCCTAAAAATAAAATAGGCTACTTATTTTTTCGATAGGGGCAGGGGAATTGGTACCCCCCATAGGATGCCAATATTATACTGAACCGATTTTCCTGAAATTTTTACAGTAACATCACGTGAGCCCTAAAAATAAAATAGGCTACTTATTTTTTCGATAGGGGCAGGGGAATTGGTACCCCCCATAGGATGCCAATATTAATTATCGCATATCTTAAGAGCCGCTGCACGCATTTTGCTGAACTTTTTGTAGTAGGATCTTCTGAGCCCCGGAATTGAAATAAAATAGCAGCGGGGGTATAGGAATACCCCATAGGATGCCAATGTTTAACATCGCATATCTTAAGAACTGTAATAGTGAGAATGTTCAAACTTTCTAAAAGTCACTCTTATGGTATACTACACTTTTGAAAATAAAAATAAAGCGGGTAGGCGCAGGGGGGGAAATACCTTTCATAGGATGCATACATTAAATATCGCTCAACTGAAGAACTATTAAAGGGAGAGTCTTCAAACGTGGTTAAAGCTACTATTATAGTAAACTATAAATTTCAATATAAAAATGTGCGGGGTCAGTGTAGCGAAGCGCACCGGGTTAAGCTAGTTTTATATAAAAACCAAACAATTTATTTTTGGTAATACCCTTAATATCTCAAAACAAGGAATTCCGACTTAAGCCATTATTATTTAATGCCACAGATATATTATATATGTAGATTATTCTTATCGCACCATGGTGAAGGGTATATAAGATTCGGCATAGCCGAATATAGCACTCTTACTTGTTTTTTATACCCTTCACCGAAGGTAAAAGGGTATATATAACTTTGTCATTCCGTTTGTAATTTCTACAATATTGATCTAAAACCATATAAGTATATATATTCTGGCTTCTTATGAAATGGGTTTTCCGAAGACCCCAGACATGATGTAGGCTATGTTTTTATACATTTATGTCACATATAGTCCGGAATTGTTTGCTATTGAAATTCAGGAAGATCGGTCCATAAATGGCTGAGATATGAGCAAAAAACCACGACTACCTCTAATTTTTTCCATAAATCCCATGTTGTTGTTGTTTTTTAAATTCTTTTTTCTGCATATCTCGAGAGCGGCAAGAGATACAGCTTTCAAATTTAGTACACACATGTTGCTTGCCAATACACAAACGTTATACATTTCTGTATATCTGGAGAACGAAACGAGCTAAAGTTCCCAAATTAGATACAAATACATCGGTTATCAATACACAGTATCCCACAAAATATGGGCGCGATTGAAAAAGTGGGCGTGGTACCTCCCGTACAAAGACATTATTGAAAATACTCAAAATTTTAAATTTTAGGGCTCTAGTATGACATATGAACACGTTTTATATACCAAAATGTCAGAAATTTTTAGCAGCATATATTTCCCGAAAACCCTGAAACCTTTCTCCCAAATATGGAAGAGTAATGCCCAAAATAAAAATTTTTTTTTTAAACATACCCATTTTCGGGAACAATAGATCTTCCCGAGTCCAAGTTTTATAATCTACTAGCTTAAACCTGTGCGCTTCGCAACACTGACCCCGCACATTTTTATATTGAAATTTATAGTTTACTATAATAGTAGCTTTAACCACGTTTGAAGACTCTCCCTTTAATAGTTCTTCAGTTGAGCGATATTTAATGTATGCATCCTATGGGAGGTATTTCCCCCCCTGCGCCTACCCGCTTTATTTTTATTTTCAAAAGTGTAGTATACCATAAGAGTGACTTTTAGAAAGTTTGAACATTCCCACTATTACAGTTCTTAAGATATGCGATGTTAAACATTGTCCTATGCGGGTATTCCTATACCCCCGCTGCTATTTTATTTCAATTCCGGGGCTCAGAAGATGCTACTACAAAAAGTTCAGCAAAATGCGTGCAGCGGCTCTTAAGATATGCGATAATTAATATTGGCATCCTATGGGGGGTACCAATTCCCCTGCCCCTATCGAAAAAATAAGTAGCCTATTTTATTTTTAGGGCTCACGTGATGTTACTGTAAAAATTTCAGGAAAATCGGTTCGATAATTAATATTGGCATTCTATGGGGGGTACCAATTCCCCTGCCCCTATCGAAAAAATAAGTAGCCTATTTTATTTTTAGGGCTCACGTGATGTTACTGTAAAAATTTCAGGAAAAGCGGTTCAGTAGTTTCGGAGTCTATAAAGCGACAAACAAACATACATAATTCATTTTTATATATATAGAAGTAAATGGTTTTTTCTTCCTTAAAACGTGGGTATATAAATCTGCCAAATCGGTTAAGAAATGGTTAAGTTATTAGCAAAATACTCCAAAAATGGGCTAAAAAGCATCAAAATTTTTATAAAAACTAAATTTTTAGAGCTGTTACATGACCTATGGATACGTCTTATAAATCAAGATCAGAAACTTTTAGTAGAGCATATTTGCTGAAAAACTCGGAAAAATCGGTTCAGATACAAAAAAGTTATTACCAAAATAAAATTTTTTTAAATAAAAATACCTATTTTCGGGAACCGTAGATCTTTCCGAGTCCAAGTTTTATTACCGAAGTAAATGGTAAATTTCTTCCTTAAAACGTAGGTATATAAATCTATCAAATCGATTGGAAAATGCCCGAGTTATGACCAAATTACTGAAATACCAATATTTACTTTTTTTTATATAATTAAGTTGTTTTATTTGCGCCCCCCCCCTCCTTTTCCATTTGTTTACAGGCACTGGCATCATGTCCAATATGACTTCCGTTATCACTCTGCTTTTAAACTGTGATCTATTTAACGAAATAATTTCTACAAATAGAGATTGGGAATTTTTGCATCTTAAGAACTTGCAAAAACAGATAAATCTATTGTATGGCAACACGCCAGTGGTGGTGGTGTGTTTCCAATTTTCGCATATTCACCTTTCATACCCAAACAACAAACTCACACAAAGATATTTGCTTATATGAAAAAAATATTCCACGGCCTATTTACTTATATTAAAGTTAAGTTCGCATGCGTACCAGTGGTCGAGTGGTCTAGCCGTTATGTCACAAGTAATCGTCTGAGTGTTGACGGGTTCAAATCCCATTATTCAAATTCAAATCAAATTATTTTTAATTAAATAAAAAATATATCAGTTTTTGCTATTTTTACTTTTATATACTTAAAAAAAACGCTTTTTTTTATAAAATTTAGACTTTTGTTCTAAATAAATGCGCATTTTTTTTTATGTGGCTAATAATTTTATATAAAAACCAAACAATTTATTTTTGGTAATACCCTTAATATCTCAAAACAAGAAATTCCGACTTAAGCCATTATTATTTAATGCCACAGATATATTATGTATGTAGATTATTCTTATCGCACCATGGTGAAGGGTATATAAGATTCGGCATAGCCGAATATAGCACTCTTACTTGTTTTTTATACCCTTCACCGAAGGTAAAAGGGTATATATAACTTTGTCATTCCGTTTGTAATTTCTACAATATTGATCTAAAACCATATAAGTATATATATTCTGGCTTCTTATGAGAAGGGAAGTTCAAATCCGGTTGTCCGTCTGTCCGTCCGTTGAAATGGGTTTTCCGAAGACCCCAGACATGATGTAGGCTATGTTTTTATACATTTATGTCACATATAGTCCGGAATTGTTTGCTATTGAAATTCAGGAAGATCGGTCCATAAATGGCTGAGATATGAGCAAAAAACCACGACTACCTCTAATTTTTTCCATAAATCCCATGTTGTTGTTTTTAAAATTCTTTTTTCTGCATATCTCGAGAGCGGCAAGAGATACAGCTTTCAAATTTAGTACACACATGTTGCTTGCCAATACACAAACTCTCTAAAAAAATAAAAATTTTTTAAATAAAAATACCTATTTTCGGGAACCGTAGATCTTTCCGAGTCCAAGTTTTATTACCGAAGTAAATGGTAAATTTCTTCCTTAAAACGTAGGTATATAAATCTATCAAATCGATTGGAAAATGCCCGAGTTATGACCAAATTACTGAAATACCAATATTTACTTTTTTTTATATAATTAAGTTGTTTTATTTGCGTCCCCCCCCCCCCCCCCCCCCTCCTTTTCCATTTGTTTACAGGCACTGGCATCATGTCCAATATGACTTCCGTTATCACTCCGCTTTTAAACTGTGATCTATTTAACGAAATAATTTCTACAAATAGAGATTGGGAATTTTTGCATCTTAAGAACTTGCAAAAACAGATAAATCTATTGTATTGCAACACGCCAGTGGTGGTGGTGTGTTTCCCTTTTTCGCATATTCACCTTTCATACCCAAACAACAAACTCACACAAAGATATTTGCTTATATGAAAAAAATATTCCACGGCCTATTTACTTATATTAAAGTTAAGTTCGCATGCGTACCAGTGGTCGAGTGGTCTAGCCGTTATGTCACAAGTAATCGTCTGAGTGTTGACGGGTTCAAATCCCATTCGATAAATTTTTTTTTCTCTTGGTATTTATAAATTATTTTTAATTAAATAAAAAATATATCAGTTTTTGCTATTTTAACTTTTATATAGAGCAATTCCATATGAAAGCGATCACCTTTTGGACGACCCCTCTCCGATTTTAAAATAAATAGTCTCAATAGCCCAGCAAAAAATAATGTACGTACATATTTTTTTTTTTTTTATAGTGACTGGTGGTGTACACCACTGTCATGTGACAAAATTGAAGAATTCTTCGTAAGGGACCTCATTGAAAGTTGTTTTAAAAAAAAACTACTAAAGCGATCGCAACGAGTGATAGCTCGTTGGAAAGGTATTGAATCAGGCTTTAATTGAAAAATAAAATTTTCCTAATTTTTCTTAGAAATTTACCTTTAAATTTTCCCAAGAAAATTAAATTTTCCGATTTTCCACAGAAGCTCCTAAATTTTCCGGCAAATTTTTTTTTTTTTGGATTCCTCATAATTTTTGCTTTAAGAATCAGCAATAAAAAAATGGGCCCCGACTCCTTGTTTGGACAGGAGAAGAGCATTTAAGAGACCACCTTGTTAAAAATACATTTTAAAAATTATTTTACAGTTAAAAATACATTTATGAAGAAAAAATCTTTCTTATTTTGCTGCTTATACTTAATTACAATATTTATTAAAAATTTCAATTGTCTTGGCATCATTATAAAATTAAAGTAACTTTAAATTTAGCATGTCGGCAGACGAAGAGTACCGCTTTACATTAATTGACATATCAGAAATATTTGGTATGAAGCAATGAAACTTTTGCGTTCCAGTTATAGTTTTGACATTATTATATCTGTTTTGAATTCGTCGCTCCATGGCATCGTGTTCTTTTTGAGTGCATAAAACTGTGTTAATGGCAATTTCCTTGCTTTGAATCCACGAAAACAAATGTTGTACATTTAAGATCTGGTCAGTATATGGCCTTTGCAAACTTGCCTAAGTCGCCATGCGTTTTAGGGTTCCCCCTAACGCATCGCATGGGCCCTTACCGTGGGACGTCGCGAAAAAGTGCCACTCGACCTTGCAGTTTTGTTCTTCTTCAATTATGCAAAGATTGTAAAAATTTTTTTTATTCTTGTACTGAGAAGCCGCGCCGTCTGAGAAAAACGTTACTTTGTCGATTGCATCGAATTTTGATCTTAAGAATTCAAACAGTTTCATTTGAAATAAATAAACGGACACATAATTATGAGCTAAACTCTCCGCGACAACAACAAGGCTTACGGTCTGTAGTTCGTTATCTTCGTTTTTGAAATAAATGCAAAAAGGATGCACCGTGCACTGGTCGTTTGCCCAGTGATAAGCCTGAATTTCATCCTGAACGAGAAAAGTGTAATTCTCGGCAAAGTCGCTTATCACAATGAATTCATTTTGGGCTAATTTCTCCTTACTTTCCTTTAGAAATTTCGATTGCATCTCGGATATGAAATGGTGTGCCTTCAGTTCATTCAACTTGAATCCGAATTCCTCGATGAATTCCGGAATCTGCTTTACCACGGTCTCAAGGGAACATCTGCCGCTGCTAATTATCCACTGTTTGAAATGCACCTCCTGAATTAACAGCTGTTCAAACTTTTCCGCCAAATATTGCGCTAGCTCGTCAATCTTCGGACAATTGTCGCATTTGGACAGATGACAATTTTCCGTGGGGTATGCGCACAACGACTTCGACAGGAGGTCCCTATATGTTTCAATTTCACCGTGAAATACTTTCAATTTCTTGCATGGAAAGAAAATTAATCTGATGTTTTGATGAAACATGCAAACGCAGACTGAATGCGTTCCGTGCCTGTCTAATGCTAGCACGCATTCTTTTGGTCGTAGGATGGCAAACTTAAAAAATCCCACTTTTTCTGCTGGGTATTTCTCATTGAACTGATGGTATGCTTCGGATAGATTACATAATAATAATCTGCGCTGCTTGTGTACTTTTTCTCCATCTTCACGTGTGATAACATAGTCACGTGTACCTGGGCAGGCGCGGCTGTTTCACCGTTGCTTCGCTGAGGGACCTTGAGCCAAATTTCTTGGTGGGAGTCGCCAATATGCCCTTCTGTCGAACTAATTCTTTGCTTCTTCTCGCGATGTAAAAAGATGTTTGAAACTGTTCAGAAATCTTGCGTATAGACCATGATTGAGGCAGCACAGATAAAATGAGATATTTCTCCGGAAAAGAGGTCGCTAAATTGAATTTTCTTTTCAACTGCTCAATCATTTGTTTGCCGTCATCTGCTTGACTGCATTCGTTATTAGAGCCTTCATCAAATATTGTCGCGATTGCACTCATAACCTTGCCTTTTTTCTCTTTCCTGTATGTTTGACTTCGCAACTTTCTTTTTCTAATAGGCGTTTTACCTAAAGTGGTAATAGCCTCATTCAAAGGACTCAAAGACATATTGACCATCGGAATGTCTGCCTCACTATCAGATGAAACATTTTGTTCACTTGTCATTTCACTCTCGGATTGTGGCTGCATTTGTTTCAATGCATTTGCTTGTTGAGACAAATCGATTTTACACTTGGGGCAAATGAATTCTGCTTCTTCACCGTATTGTATATTTAATTCATTCATGTATCGCTTCGAAACACCAGTTAATTTTAATACTTTTATCTTTTTCGAACGATGTCCACTCTTGTTAAACGGATTGCAGCAAAATTTATTCATTTTACTTTAAATTGTCTTTACAGCTTCACTCTTTACTTTACAAAAAAAAAAACACTTTAACACTTTCACGTTTAGTATTCAACTGAAATTTGACTCAGAGTGTGTGAAGTATTTATATTTAATTTTTGGTAAAAAATAGGTAAAAAAAAATAAGCGATATTTGCTTTTCTTTAATAGGAAAATTTGCGTGAACTACTGGTCATAAAATGTTTTTTAAAAGGGACTTAATTGGTTACTGCCAATAAGCCGACCACAGGTCATAAAATGTTTTGCAAATTTTTTAAATTACCAGGTAATAAATATTTCGCCATATTTATGGAAAATCCGTGTTTTATGACTTGTTTCTGCACGTGTCATTTTAGGCGAAATATTTATTACCTGGTAATTTAAAAATTTACAAAACATTTTATGACCTGTAGCCTCAGTCGGGTTTGGTGTGCCATTACATGCCACTGCTGCTATTATCCATGGATTTATGGCCGATCTTGTGAAGGCAGGCAGACCACTACACACTCAACTTGGGGCTCTTAAAAAAAATTGATTTTTTCTTCATAAATGTATTTTTAACTGTAAAATAATTTTTAAAATGTATTTTTAACAAGGTGGTCTCTTAAATGCTCTTCTCCTGTCCAAACAAGGAGTCGGGGCCCATTTTTTTATTGCTGATTCTTAAAGCAAAAATTATGAGGAATCCAAAAAAAAAAAAAAATTTGCCGGAAAATTTAGGAGCTTCTGTGGAAAATCGGAAAATTTAATTTTCTTGGGAAAATTTAAAGGTAAATTTCTAAGAAAAATTAGGAAAATTTTATTTTTCAATTAAAGCCTGATTCAATACCTTTCCAACGAGCTATCACTCGTTGCGATCGCTTTAGTAGTTTTTTGTCACATGACAGTGGTGTACACCACCACTAAACCAGTCACTATAAAAAAAAAAAAAAATATGTAGGTACATTATTTTTTGCTGGGCAATCGATTGAGACTATTTATTTTAAAATCGGAGAGGGGTCGTCCAAAAATTTGCAAATTTTGATCGTTTTCATATGGAATTGCTCTATACTAAAAAAAACGCTTTTTTTATAAAATTTAGACTTTTGTTCTAAATAAATGCGCATTTTTTTATGTGGCTAATAATTTTATATAAAAACCAAACAATTTATTTTTGGTAATACCCTTAATATCTCAAAACAAGAAATTCCGACTTAAGCCATTATTATTTAATGCCACAGATATATTATATATGTAGATTATTCTTATCGCACCATGGTGAAGGGTATATAAGATTCTGCATAGCCGAATATAGCACTCTTACTTGTTTTTTATACCCTTCACCGAAGGTAAAAGGGTATATATAACTTTGTCATTCCGTTTGTAATTTCAACAATATTGATCTAAAACCATATAAGTATATATATTCTGGCTTCTTATGAGAAGGGAAGTTCAAATCCGGTTGTCCGTCTGTCCGTCCGTTGAAATGGGTTTTCCGAAGACCCCAGACATGATGTAGGCTAGGTTTTTATACATTTATGTCACATATAGTCCGGAATTGTTTGCTATTGAAATTCAGGAAGATCGGTCCATAAATGGCTGAGATATGAGCAAAAAACCACGACTACCTCTAATTTTTTCCATAAATCCCATGTTGTTGTTGTTTTTTAAATTCTTTTTTCTGCATATCTCGAGAGCGGCAAGAGATACAGCTTTCAAATTTAGTACACACATGTTGCTTGCCAATACACAAACGTTATACATTTCTGTATATCTGGAGAACGAAACGAGCTAAAGTTACCAAATTAGATACAAATACATCGGTTATCAATACACAGTATCCCACAAAATATGGGCGCGATTGAAAAAGTGGGCGTGGTACCTCCAGTACAAAGACATTATTGAAAATACTCAAAATTTTAAATTTTAGGGCTCTAGTATGACATATGAACACGTTTTATATACCAAAATGTCAGAAATTTTTAGCAGCATATATTTCCCGAAAACCCTGAAACCTTTCTCCCAAATATGGAAGAGTAATGCCCAAAATAAATATTTTTTTTTTAAACATACCCATTTTCGGGAACAATAGATCTTCCCGAGTCCAAGTTTTATAATCTAAGTAAATGGTTTTTTCTTCCTTAAAACGTGGGTATATAAATCTGCCAAATCGGTTAAGAAATGGTTAAGTTATTAGCAAAATACTCCAAAAATGGGCTAAAAAGCATCAAAATTTTTATAAAAACTAAATTTTTAGAGCTGTTACATGACCTATGAATACGTCTTATAAATCAAGATCAGAAACTTTTAGTAGAGCATATTTGCTGAAAAACTCGGAAAAATCGGTTCAGATACAAAAAAGTTATTACCAAAATAAAATTTTTTTTAATAAAAATACCTATTTTCGGGAACCGTAGATCTTTCCGAGTCCAAGTTTTATTACCGAAGTAAATGGTAAATTTCTTCCTTAAGACGTAGGTATATAAATCTATCAAATCGATTGGAAAATGCCCGAGTTATGACCAAATTACTGAAATACCAATATTTACTTTTTTTTATATAACTAAGTTGTTTTATTTGCGCCCCCCCCCCCCTCCTTTTCCATTTGTTTACAGGCACTGGCATCATGTCCAATATGACTTCCGTTATCACTCTGCTTTTAAACTGTGATCTATTTAACGAAATAATTTCTACAAATAGAGATTGGGAATTTTTGCATCTTAAGAACTTGCAAAAACAGATAAATCTATTGTATGGCAACACGCCAGTGGTGGTGGTGTGTTTCCCTTTTTCGCATATTCACCTTTCATACCCAAACAACAAACTCACACAAAGATATTTGCTTATATGAAAAAAATATTCCATGGCCTATTTACTTATATTAAAGTTAAGTTCGCATGCGTACCAGTGGTCGAGTGGTCTAGCCGTTATGTCACAAGTAATCGTCTGAGTGTTGACGGGTTCAAATCCCATTCGATAAATTTTTTTTTTCTCTTGGTATTTATAAATTATTTTTAATTAAATAAAAAATATATCAGTTTTTGCTATTTTTACTTTTATATACTTAAAAAAAAACGCTTTTTTTTATAAAATTTAAACTTTTGTTCTAAATAAATGCGCATTTTTTTATGTGGCTAATAATTTTATATAAAAACCAAACAATTTATTTTTGGTAATACCCTTAATATCTCAAAACAAGAAATTCCGACTTAAGCCATTATTATTTAATGCCACAGATATATTATATATGTAGATTATTCTTATCGCACCATGGTGAAGGGTATATAAGATTCGGCATAGCCGAATATAGCACTCTTACTTGTTTTTTATACCCTTCACCGAAGGTAAAAGGGTATATATAACTTTGTCATTCCGTTTGTAATTTCTACAATATTGATCTAAGACCATATAAGTATATATATTCTGGCTTCTTATGAGAAGAGAAGTTCAAATCCGGTTGTCCGTCTGTCCGTCCGTTGAAATGGGTTTTCCGAAGACCCCAGATATGATGTATTCTAGGTTTTTATACATTTATGTCACATATAGTCCGGAATTGTTTGCTATTGAAATTCAGGAAGATCGGTCCATAAATGGCTGAGATATGAGCAAAAAACCACGACTACCTCTAATTTTTTCCATAAATCCCATGTTGTTGTTGTTTTTTAAATTCTTTTTTCTGCATATCTCGAGAGCGGCAAGAGATACAGCTTTCAAATTTAGTACACACATGTTGTTTGCCAATACACAAACTCTCTAAAAAAATGGGCGGGATTGGAGAAGTGGGTGTGGCACTTCCCATACAAAGACGTTATACATTTCTGTATATCTGGAGAACGAAACGAGCTAAAGTTCCCAAATTAGGTACAAATATATCGGTTATCAATACACAGTATCCCACAAAATATTGGAAAAGTGGGCGTGGTACCTCCCGTACAAAGACATTATTGAAAATACTCAAAATTTTAAATTTTAGGGCTCTAGTATGACATATGAACACGTTTTATATACCAAAATGTCAGAAATTTTTAGCAGCATATATTTCCCGAAAACCCTGAAACCTTTCTCCCAAATATGGAAGAGTAATGCCCAAAATAAAAAATTTTTTTTTAAACATACCCATTTTCGGGAACAATAGATCTTCCCGAGTCCAAGTTTTATAATCTAAGTAAATGGTTTTTTCTTCCTTAAAACGTGGGTATATAAATCTGCCAAATCGGTTAAGAAATGGTTAAGTTATTAGCAAAATACTCCAAAAATGGGCTAAAAAGCATCAAAATTTTTATAAAAACTAAATTTTTAGAGCTGTTACATGACCTATGGATACGTCTTATATATCAAGATCGGAAATTTTTAGTAGAGCATATTTGCTGAAAAACTCGGAAAAATCGGTGCAGATACAAAAAAATTATTACCAAAATAAATTTTTTTTTAATAAAAATACCTATTTTCGGGAACCGTAGATCTTTCCGAGTCCAAGTTTTATTACCAAAGTAAATGGTAAATTTCTTCCTTAAGACGTAGGTATATAAATCTGCCAAATCGGTTAAGAAATGGTTAAGTTATTAGCAAAATACTCCAAAAATGGGCTAAAAAGCATCAAAATTTTTATAAAAACTAAATTTTTAGAGCTGTTACATGACCTATGGATACGTCTTATATATCAAGATCGGAAATTTTTAGTAGAGCATATTTGCTGAAAAACTCGGAAAAATCGGTGCAGATACAAAAAAATTATTACCAAAATAAAATTTTTTTTAATAAAAATACCTATTTTCGGGAACCGTAGATCTTTCCGAGTCCAAGTTTTATTACCAAAGTAAATGGTAAATTTCTTCCTTAAGACGTAGGTATATAAATCTGCCAAATCGGTTAAGAAATGGTTAAGTTATTAGCAAAATACTCCAAAAATGGGCTAAAAAGCATCAAAATTTTTATAAAAACTAAATTTTTAGAGCTGTTACATGACCTATGGATACGTCTTATATATCAAGATCGGAAATTTTTAGTAGAGCATATTTGCTGAAAAACTCGGAAAAATCGGTGCAGATACAAAAAAATTATTACCAAAATAAAATTTTTTTTAATAAAAATACCTATTTTCGGGAACCGTAGATCTTTCCGAGTCCAAGTTTTATTACCGAAGTAAATGGTAAATTTTTTCCTTAAAACGTAGGTATATAAATCTATCAAATCGATTGGAAAATGCCCGAGTTATGACCAAATTACTGAAATACCAATATTTACTTTTTTTTATATAATTAAGTTGTTTTATTTGCGTCCCCCCCCCCTCCTTTTCCATTTGTTTACAGGCACTGGCATCATGTCCAATATGACTTCCGTTATCACTCCGCTTTTAAACTGTGATCTATTTAACGAAATAATTTCTACAAATAGAGATTGGGAATTTTTGCATCTTAAGAACTTGCAAAAACAGATAAATCTATTGTATGGCAACACGCCAGTGGTGGTGGTGTGTTTCCCTTTTTCGCATATTCACCTTTCATACCCAAACAACAAACTCACACAAAGATATTTGCTTATATGAAAAAAATATTCCACGGCCTATTTACTTATATTAAAGTTAAGTTCGCATGCGTACCAGTGGTCGAGTGGTCTAGCCGTTATGTCACAAGTAATCGTCTGAGTGTTGACGGGTTCAAATCCCATTCGATAAATTTTTTTTTCTCTTGGTATTTATAAATTATTTTTAATTAAATAAAAAATATATCAGTTTTTGCTATTTTAACTTTTATATAGAGCAATTCCATATGAAAGCGATCACCTTTTGGACGACCCCTCTCCGATTTTAAAATAAATAGTCTCAATAGCCCAGCAAAAAATAATGTACGTACATATTTTTTTTTTTTTTATAGTGACTGGTGGTGTACACCACTGTCATGTGACAAAATTGAAGAATTCTTCGTAAGGGACCTCATTGAAAGTTGTTTTAAAAAAAAACTACTAAAGCGATCGCAACGAGTGATAGCTCGTTGGAAAGGTATTGAATCAGGCTTTAATTGAAAAATAAAATTTTCCTAATTTTTCTTAGAAATTTACCTTTAAATTTTCCCAAGAAAATTAAATTTTCCGATTTTCCACAGAAGCTCCTAAATTTTCCGGCATATTTTTTTTTTTTTGGATTCCTCATAATTTTTGCTTTAAGAATCAGCAATAAAAAAATGGGCCCCGACTCCTTGTTTGGACAGGAGAAGAGCATTTAAGAGACCACCTTGTTAAAAATACATTTTAAAAATTATTTTACAGTTAAAAATACATTTATGAAGAAAAAATCTTTCTTATTTTGCTGCTTATACTTAATTACAATATTTATTAAAAATTTCAATTGTCTTGGCATCATTATAAAATTAAAGTAACTTTAAATTTAGCATGTCGGCAGACGAAGAGTACCGCTTTACATTAATTGACATATCAGAAATATTTGGTATGAAGCAATGAAACTTTTGCGTTCCAGTTATAGTTTTGACATTATTATATCTGTTTTGAATTCGTCGCTCCATGGCATCGTGTTCTTTTTGAGTGCATAAAACTGTGTTAATGGCAATTTCCTTGCTTTGAATCCACGAAAACAAATGTTGTACATTTAAGATCTGGTCAGTATATGGCCTTTGCAAACTTGCCTAACCATGCGTTTTAGGGTTCCCCCTAACGCATCGCATGGGCCCTTACCGTGGGACGTCGCGAAAAAGTGCCACTCGACCTTGCAGTTTTGTTCTTCTTCAATTATGCAAAGATTGTAAAAATTTTTTTTATTCTTGTACTGAGAAGCCGCGCCGTCTGAGAAAAACGTTACTTTGTCGATTGCATCGAATTTTGATCTTAAGAATTCAAACAGTTTCATTTGAAATAAATAAACGGACACATAATTATGAGCTAAACTCTCCGCGACAACAACAAGGCTTACGGTCTGTAGTTCGTTATCTTCGTTTTTGAAATAAATGCAAAAAGGATGCACCGTGCACTGGTCGTTTGCCCAGTGATAAGCCTGAATTTCATCCTGAACGAGAAAAGTGTAATTCTCGGCAAAGTCGCTTATCACAATGAATTCATTTTGGGCTAATTTCTCCTTACTTTCCTTTAGAAATTTCGATTGCATCTCGGATATGAAATGGTGTGCCTTCAGTTCATTCAACTTGAATCCGAATTCCTCGATGAATTCCGGAATCTGCTTTACCACGGTCTCAAGGGAACATCTGCCGCTGCTAATTATCCACTGTTTGAAATGCACCTCCTGAATTAACAGCTGTTCAAACTTTTCCGCCAAATATTGCGCTAGCTCGTCAATCTTCGGACAATTGTCGCATTTGGACAGATGACAATTTTCCGTGGGGTATGCGCACAACGACTTCGACAGGAGGTCCCTATATGTTTCAATTTCACCGTGAAATACTTTCAATTTCTTGCATGGAAAGAAAATTAATCTGATGTTTTGATGAAACATGCAAACGCAGACTGAATGCGTTCCGTGCCTGTCTAATGCTAGCACGCATTCTTTTGGTCGTAGGATGGCAAACTTAAAAAATCCCACTTTTTCTGCTGGGTATTTCTCATTGAACTGATGGTATGCTTCGGATAGATTACATAATAATAATCTGCGCTGCTTGTGTACTTTTTCTCCATCTTCACGTGTGATAACATAGTCACGTGTACCTGGGCAGGCGCGGCTGTTTCACCGTTGCTTCGCTGAGGGACCTTGAGCCAAATTTCTTGGTGGGAGTCGCCAATATGCCCTTCTGTCGAACTAATTCTTTGCTTCTTCTCGCGATGTAAAAAGATGTTTGAAACTGTTCAGAAATCTTGCGTATAGACCATGATTGAGGCAGCACAGATAAAATGAGATATTTCTCCGGAAAAGAGGTCGCTAAATTGAATTTTCTTTTCAACTGCTCAATCATTTGTTTGCCGTCATCTGCTTGACTGCATTCGTTATTAGAGCCTTCATCAAATATTGTCGCGATTGCACTCATAACCTTGCCTTTTTTCTCTTTCCTGTATGTTTGACTTCGCAACTTTCTTTTTCTAATAGGCGTTTTACCTAAAGTGGTAATAGCCTCATTCAAAGGACTCAAAGACATATTGACCATCGGAATGTCTGCCTCACTATCAGATGAAACATTTTGTTCACTTGTCATTTCACTCTCGGATTGTGGCTGCATTTGTTTCAATGCATTTGCTTGTTGAGACAAATCGATTTTACACTTGGGGCAAATGAATTCTGCTTCTTCACCGTATTGTATATTTAATTCATTCATGTATCGCTTCGAAACACCAGTTAATTTTAATACTTTTATCTTTTTCGAACGATGTCCACTCTTGTTAAACGGATTGCAGCAAAATTTATTCATTTTACTTTAAATTGTCTTTACAGCTTCACTCTTTACTTTACAAAAAAAAAAAACACTTTAACACTTTCACGTTTAGTATTCAACTGAAATTTGACTCAGAGTGTGTGAAGTATTTATATTTAATTTTTGGTAAAAAATAGGTAAAAAAAAATAAGCGATATTTGCTTTTCTTTAATAGGAAAATTTGCGTGAACTACTGGTCATAAAATGTTTTTTAAAAGGGACTTAATTGGTTACTGCCAATAAGCCGACCACAGGTCATAAAATGTTTTGCAAATTTTTTAAATTACCAGGTAATAAATATTTCGCCATATTTATGGAAAATCCGTGTTTTATGACTTGTTTCTGCACGTGTCATTTTAGGCGAAATATTTATTACCTGGTAATTTAAAAATTTACAAAACATTTTATGACCTGTAGCCTCAGTCGGGTTTGGTGTGCCATTACATGCCACTGCTGCTATTATCCATGGATTTATGGCCGATCTTGTGAAGGCAGGCAGACCACTACACACTCAACTTGGGGCTCTTAAAAAAAATTGATTTTTTCTTCATAAATGTATTTTTAACTGTAAAATAATTTTTAAAATGTATTTTTAACAAGGTGGTCTCTTAAATGCTCTTCTCCTGTCCAAACAAGGAGTCGGGGCCCATTTTTTTATTGCTGATTCTTAAAGCAAAAATTATGAGGAATCCAAAAAAAAAAAAAAATTTGCCGGAAAATTTAGGAGCTTCTGTGGAAAATCGGAAAATTTAATTTTCTTGGGAAAATTTAAAGGTAAATTTCTAAGAAAAATTAGGAAAATTTTATTTTTCAATTAAAGCCTGATTCAATACCTTTCCAACGAGCTATCACTCGTTGCGATCGCTTTAGTAGTTTTTTGTCACATGACAGTGGTGTACACCACCACTAAACCAGTCACTATAAAAAAAAAAAAAAATATGTAGGTACATTATTTTTTGCTGGGCAATCGATTGAGACTATTTATTTTAAAATCGGAGAGGGGTCGTCCAAAAATTTGCAAATTTTGATCGTTTTCATATGGAATTGCTCTATACTAAAAAAAACGCTTTTTTTATAAAATTTAGACTTTTGTTCTAAATAAATGCGCATTTTTTTATGTGGCTAATAATTTTATATAAAAACCAAACAATTTATTTTTGGTAATACCCTTAATATCTCAAAACAAGAAATTCCGACTTAAGCCATTATTATTTAATGCCACAGATATATTATATATGTAGATTATTCTTATCGCACCATGGTGAAGGGTATATAAGATTCTGCATAGCCGAATATAGCACTCTTACTTGTTTTTTATACCCTTCACCGAAGGTAAAAGGGTATATATAACTTTGTCATTCCGTTTGTAATTTCAACAATATTGATCTAAAACCATATAAGTATATATATTCTGGCTTCTTATGAGAAGGGAAGTTCAAATCCGGTTGTCCGTCTGTCCGTCCGTTGAAATGGGTTTTCCGAAGACCCCAGACATGATGTAGGCTAGGTTTTTATACATTTATGTCACATATAGTCCGGAATTGTTTGCTATTGAAATTCAGGAAGATCGGTCCATAAATGGCTGAGATATGAGCAAAAAACCACGACTACCTCTAATTTTTTCCATAAATCCCATGTTGTTGTTGTTTTTTAAATTCTTTTTTCTGCATATCTCGAGAGCGGCAAGAGATACAGCTTTCAAATTTAGTACACACATGTTGCTTGCCAATACACAAACGTTATACATTTCTGTATATCTGGAGAACGAAACGAGCTAAAGTTACCAAATTAGATACAAATACATCGGTTATCAATACACAAAATCCCACAAAATATGGGCGCGATTGAAAAAGTGGGCGTGGTACCTCCCGTACAAAGACATTATTGAAAATACTCAAAATTTAAAATTTTAGGGCTCTAGTATGACATATGAACACGTTTTATATACCAAAATGTCAGAAATTTTTAGCAGCATATATTTCCCGAAAACCCTGAAACCTCTTTCACAAATATGGAAGAGTAATGCCCAAAATAAATATTTTTTTTTTAAACATACCCATTTTCGGGAACAATAGATCTTCCCGAGTCCAAGTTTTATAATCTAAGTAAATGGTTTTTTCTTCCTTAAAACGTGGGTATATAAATCTGCCAAATCGGTTAAGAAATGGTTAAGTTATTAGCAAAATACTCCAAAAATGGGCTAAAAAGCATCAAAATTTTTATAAAAACTAAATTTTTAGAGCTGTTACATGACCTATGAATACGTCTTATAAATCAAGATCAGAAACTTTTAGTAGAGCATATTTGCTGAAAAACTCGGAAAAATCGGTTCAGATACAAAAAAGTTATTACCAAAATAAAATTTTTTTTAATAAAAATACCTATTTTCGGGAACCGTAGATCTTTCCGAGTCCAAGTTTTATTACCGAAGTAAATGGTAAATTTCTTCCTTAAAACGTAGGTATATAAATCTATCAAATCGATTGGAAAATGCCCGAGTTATGACCAAATTACTGAAATACCAATATTTACTTTTTTTTATATAACTAAGTTGTTTTATTTGCGCCCCCCCCCCCCCTCCTTTTCCATTTGTTTACAGGCACTGGCATCATGTCCATTATGACTTCCGTTATCACTCTGCTTTTAAACTGTGATCTATTTAACGAAATAATTTCTACAAATAGAGATTGGGAATTTTTGCATCTTAAGAACTTGCAAAAACAGATAAATCTATTGTATGGCAACACGCCAGTGGTGGTGGTGTGTTTCCCTTTTTCGCATATTCACCTTTCATACCCAAACAACAAACTCACACAAAGATATTTGCTTATATGAAAAAAATATTCCATGGCCTATTTACTTATATTAAAGTTAAGTTCGCATGCGTACCAGTGGTCGAGTGGTCTAGCCGTTATGTCACAAGTAATCGTCTGAGTGTTGACGGGTTCAAATCCCATTCGATAAATTTTTTTTTTCTCTTGGTATTTATAAATTATTTTTAATTAAATAAAAAATATATCAGTTTTTGCTATTTTTACTTTTATATACTTAAAAAAAAACGCTTTTTTTTATAAAATTTAAACTTTTGTTCTAAATAAATGCGCATTTTTTTATGTGGCTAATAATTTTATATAAAAACCAAACAATTTATTTTTGGTAATACCCTTAATATCTCAAAACAAGAAATTCCGACTTAAGCCATTATTATTTAATGCCACAGATATATTATATATGTAGATTATTCTTATCGCACCATGGTGAAGGGTATATAAGATTCGGCATAGCCGAATATAGCACTCTTACTTGTTTTTTATACCCTTCACCGAAGGTAAAAGGGTATATATAACTTTGTCATTCCGTTTGTAATTTCTACAATATTGATCTAAGACCATATAAGTATATATATTCTGGCTTCTTATGAGAAGGGAAGTTCAAATCCGGTTGTCCGTCTGTCCGTCCGTTGAAATGGGTTTTCCGAAGACCCCAGATATGATGTATTCTAGGTTTTTATACATTTATGTCACATATAGTCCGGAATTGTTTGCTATTGAAATTCAGGAAGATCGGTCCATAAATGGCTGAGATATGAGCAAAAAACCACGACTACCTCTAATTTTTTCCATAAATCCCATGTTGTTGTTGTTTTTTAAATTCTTTTTTCTGCATATCTCGAGAGCGGCAAGAGATACAGCTTTCAAATTTAGTACACACATGTTGTTTGCCAATACACAAACTCTCTAAAAAAATGGGCGGGATTGGAGAAGTGGGTGTGGCACTTCCCATACAAAGACGTTATACATTTCTGTATATCTGGAGAACGAAACGAGCTAAAGTTCCCAAATTAGGTACAAATATATCGGTTATCAATACACAGTATCCCACAAAATATTGGAAAAGTGGGCGTGGTACCTCCCGTACAAAGACATTATTGAAAATACTCAAAATTTTAAATTTTAGGGCTCTAGTATGACATATGAACACGTTTTATATACCAAAATGTCAGAAATTTTTAGCAGCATATATTTCCCGAAAACCCTGAAACCTTTCTCCCAAATATGGAAGAGTAATGCCCAAAATAAAAAATTTTTTTTTAAACATACCCATTTTCGGGAACAATAGATCTTCCCGAGTCCAAGTTTTATAATCTAAGTAAATGGTTTTTTCTTCCTTAAAACGTGGGTATATAAATCTGCCAAATCGGTTAAGAAATGGTTAAGTTATTAGCAAAATACTCCAAAAATGGGCTAAAAAGCATCAAAATTTTTATAAAAACTAAATTTTTAGAGCTGTTACATGACCTATGGATACGTCTTATATATCAAGATCGGAAATTTTTAGTAGAGCATATTTGCTGAAAAACTCGGAAAAATCGGTGCAGATACAAAAAAATTATTACCAAAATAAATTTTTTTTTAATAAAAATACCTATTTTCGGGAACCGTAGATCTTTCCGAGTCCAAGTTTTATTACCAAAGTAAATGGTAAATTTCTTCCTTAAGACGTAGGTATATAAATCTGCCAAATCGGTTAAGAAATGGTTAAGTTATTAGCAAAATACTCCAAAAATGGGCTAAAAAGCATCAAAATTTTTATAAAAACTAAATTTTTAGAGCTGTTACATGACCTATGGATACGTCTTATATATCAAGATCGGAAATTTTTAGTAGAGCATATTTGCTGAAAAACTCGGAAAAATCGGTGCAGATACAAAAAAATTATTACCAAAATAAAATTTTTTTTAATAAAAATACCTATTTTCGGGAACCGTAGATCTTTCCGAGTCCAAGTTTTATTACCAAAGTAAATGGTAAATTTCTTCCTTAAGACGTAGGTATATAAATCTGCCAAATCGGTTAAGAAATGGTTAAGTTATTAGCAAAATACTCCAAAAATGGGCTAAAAAGCATCAACATTTTTATAAAAACTAAATTTTTAGAGCTGTTACATGACCTATGGATACGTCTTATATATCAAGATCGGAAATTTTTAGTAGAGCATATTTGCTGAAAAACTCGGAAAAATCGGTGCAGATACAAAAAAATTATTACCAAAATAAAATTTTTTTTAATAAAAATACCTATTTTCGGGAACCGTAGATCTTTCCGAGTCCAAGTTTTATTACCGAAGTAAATGGTAAATTTTTTCCTTAAAACGTAGGTATATAAATCTATCAAATCGATTGGAAAATGCCCGAGTTATGACCAAATTACTGTATTACCAATATTTACTTTTTTTTTATATAATTAAGTTGTTTTATTTGCGTCCCCCCCCCCCCCCCTCCTTTTCCATTTGTTTACAGGCACTGGCATCATGTCCAATATGACTTCCGTTATCACTCTGCTTTTAAACTGTGATCTATTTAACGAAATAATTTCTACAAATAGAGATTGGGAATTTTTGCATCTTAAGAACTTGCAAAAACAGATAAATCTATTGTATGGCAACACGCCAGTGGTGGTGGTGTGTTTCCAATTTTCGCATATTCACCTTTCATACCCAAACAACAAACTCACACAAAGATATTTGCTTATATGAAAAAAATATTCCACGGCCTATTTACTTATATTAAAGTTAAGTTCGCATGCGTACCAGTGGTCGAGTGGTCTAGCCGTTATGTCACAAGTAATCGTCTGAGTGTTGACGGGTTCAAATCCCATTCGATAAATTTTTTTTTTCTCTTGGTATTTATAAATTATTTTTAATTAAATAAAAAATATATCAGTTTTTGCTATTTTTACTTTTATATACTTAAAAAAAACGCTTTTTTTTATAAAATTTAGACTTTTGTTCTAAATAAATGCGCATTTTTTTTATGTGGCTAATAATTTTATATAAAAACCAAACAATTTATTTTTGGTAATACCCTTAATATCTCAAAACAAGAAATTCCGACTTAAGCCATTATTATTTAATGCCACAGATATATTATATATGTAGATTATTCTTATCGCACCATGGTGAAGGGTATATAAGATTCGGCATAGCCGAATATAGCACTCTTACTTGTTTTTTATACCCTTCACCGAAGGTAAAAGGGTATATATAACTTTGTGATTCCGTTTGTAATTTCTACAATATTGATCTAAAACCATATAAGTATATATATTCTGGCTTCTTATGAGAAGGGAAGTTCAAATCCGGTTGTCCGTCTGTCCGTCCGTTGAAATGGGTTTTCCGAAGACCCCAGACATGATGTAGGCTATGTTTTTATACATTTATGTCACATATAGTCCGGAATTGTTTGCTATTGAAATTCAGGAAGATCGGTCCATAAATGGCTGAGATATGAGCAAAAAACCACGACTACCTCTAATTTTTTCCATAAATCCCATGTTGTTGTTGTTTTTAAAATTCTTTTTTCTGCATATCTCGAGAGCGGCAAGAGATACAGCTTTCAAATTTAGTACACACATGTTGCTTGCCAATACACAAACTCTCTAAAAAAATAAAAATTTTTTAAATAAAAATACCTATTTTCGGGAACCGTAGATCTTTCCGAGTCCAAGTTTTATTACCGAAGTAAATGGTAAATTTCTTCCTTAAAACGTAGGTATATAAATCTATCAAATCGATTGGAAAATGCCCGAGTTATGACCAAATTACTGAAATACCAATATTTACTTTTTTTTATATAATTAAGTTGTTTTATTTGCGTCCCCCCCCCCCCCCTCCTTTTCCATTTGTTTACAGGCACTGGCATCATGTCCAATATGACTTCCGTTATCACTCCGCTTTTAAACTGTGATCTATTTAACGAAATAATTTCTACGAATAGAGATTGGGAATTTTTGCATCTTAAGAACTTGCAAAAACAGATAAATCTATTGTATTGCAACACGCCAGTGGTGGTGGTGTGTTTCCCTTTTTCGCATATTCACCTTTCATACCCAAACAACAAACTCACACAAAGATATTTGCTTATATGAAAAAAATATTCCACGGCCTATTTACTTATATTAAAGTTAAGTTCGCATGCGTACCAGTGGTCGAGTGGTCTAGCCGTTATGTCACAAGTAATCGTCTGAGTGTTTACGGGTTCAAATCCCATTCGATAAATTTTTTTTTCTCTTGGTATTTATAAATTATTTTTAATTAAATAAAAAATATATCAGTTTTTGCTATTTTTACTTTTATATACTTAAAAAAAAACGCTTTTTTTTATAAAATTTAGACTTTTGTTCTAAATAAATGCGCATTTTTTTTATGTGGCTAATAATTTTATATAAAAACCAAACAATTTATTTTTGGTAATACCCTTAATATCTCAAAACAAGAAATTCCGACTTAAGCCATTATTATTTAATGCCACAGATATATTATATATGTAGATTATTCTTATCGCACCATGGTGAAGGGTATATAAGATTCGGCATAGCCGAATATAGCACTCTTACTTGTTTTTTATACCCTTCACCGAAGGTAAAAGGGTATATATAACTTTGTGATTCCGTTTGTAATTTCTACAATATTGATCTAAAACCATATAAGTATATATATTCTGGCTTCTTATGAGAAGGGAAGTTCAAATCCGGTTGTCCGTCTGTCCGTCCGTTGAAATGGGTTTTCCGAAGACCCCAGACATGATGTAGGCTATGTTTTTATACATTTATGTCACATATAGTCCGGAATTGTTTGCTATTGAAATTCAGGAAGATCGGTCCATAAATGGCTGAGATATGAGCAAAAAACCACGACTACCTCTAATTTTTTCCATAAATCCCATGTTGTTGTTGTTTTTAAAATTCTTTTTTCTGCATATCTCGAGAGCGGCAAGAGATACAGCTTTCAAATTTAGTACACACATGTTGCTTGCCAATACACAAACTCTCTAAAAAAATAAAAATTTTTTAAATAAAAATACCTATTTTCGGGAACCGTAGATCTTTCCGAGTCCAAGTTTTATTACCGAAGTAAATGGTAAATTTCTTCCTTAAAACGTAGGTATATAAATCTATCAAATCGATTGGAAAATGCCCGCTTTATGACCAAATTACTGAAATACCAATATTTACTTTTTTTTATATAATTAAGTTGTTTTATTTGCGTCCCCCCCCCCCCCCCCCCCCCTCCTTTTCCATTTGTTTACAGGCACTGGCATCATGTCCAATATGACTTCCGTTATCACTCCGCTTTTAAACTGTGATCTATTTAACGAAATAATTTCTACAAATAGAGATTGGGAATTTTTGCATCTTAAGAACTTGCAAAAACAGATAAATCTATTGTATTGCAACACGCCAGTGGTGGTGGTGTGTTTCCCTTTTTCGCATATTCACCTTTCATACCCAAACAACAAACTCACACAAAGATATTTGCTTATATGAAAAAAATATTCCACGGCCTATTTACTTATATTAAAGTTAAGTTCGCATGCGTACCAGTGGTCGAGTGGTCTAGCCGTTATGTCACAAGTAATCGTCTGAGTGTTTACGGGTTCAAATCCCATTCGATAAATTTTTTTTTCTCTTGGTATTTATAAATTATTTTTAATTAAATAAAAAATATATCAGTTTTTGCTATTTTAACTTTTATATAGAGCAATTCCATATGAAAGCGATCACCTTTTGGACGACCCCTCTCCGATTTTAAAATAAATAGTCTCAATAGCCCAGCAAAAAATAATGTACGTACATATTTTTTTTTTTTTATAGTGACTGGTGGTGTACACCACTGTCATGTGACAAAATTGAAGAATTCTTCGTAAGGGACCTCATTGAAAGTTGTTTTAAAAAAAAACTACTAAAGCGATCGCAACGAGTGATAGCTCGTTGGAAAGGTATTGAATCAGGCTTTAATTGAAAAATAAAATTTTCCTAATTTTTCTTAGAAATTTACCTTTAAATTTTCCCAAGAAAATTAAATTTTCCGATTTTCCACAGAAGCTCCTAAATTTTCCGGCAAATTTTTTTTTTTTTGGATTCCTCATAATTTTTGCTTTAAGAATCAGCAATAAAAAAATGGGCCCCGACTCCTTGTTTGGACAGGAGAAGAGCATTTAAGAGACCACCATGTTAAAAATACATTTTAAAAATTATTTTACAGTTAAAAATACATTTATGAAGAAAAAATCTTTCTTATTTTGCTGCTTATACTTAATTACAATATTTATTAAAAATTTCAATTGTCTTGGCATCATTATAAAATTAAAGTAACTTTAAATTTAGCATGTCGGCAGACGAAGAGTACCGCTTTACATTAATTGACATATCAGAAATATTTGGTATGAAGCAATGAAACTTTTGCGTTCCAGTTATAGTTTTGACATTATTATATCTGTTTTGAATTCGTCGCTCCATGGCATCGTGTTCTTTTTGAGTGCATAAAACTGTGTTAATGGCAATTTCCTTGCTTTGAATCCACGAAAACAAATGTTGTACATTTAAGATCTGGTCAGTATATGGCCTTTGCAAACTTGCCTAAGTCGCCATGCGTTTTAGGGTTCCCCCTAACGCATCGCATGGGCCCTTACCGTGGGACGTCGCGAAAAAGTGCCACTCGACCTTGCAGTTTTGTTCTTCTTCAATTATGCAAAGATTGTAAAAATTTTTTTTATTCTTGTACTGAGAAGCCGCGCCGTCTGAGAAAAACGTTACTTTGTCGATTGCATCGAATTTTGATCTTAAGAATTCAAACAGTTTCATTTGAAATAAATAAACGGACACATAATTATGAGCTAAACTCTCCGCGACAACAACAAGGCTTACGGTCTGTAGTTCGTTATCTTCGTTTTTGAAATAAATGCAAAAAGGATGCACCGTGCACTGGTCGTTTGCCCAGTGATAAGCCTGAATTTCATCCTGAACGAGAAAAGTGTAATTCTCGGCAAAGTCGCTTATCACAATGAATTCATTTTGGGCTAATTTCTCCTTACTTTCCTTTAGAAATTTCGATTGCATCTCGGATATGAAATGGTGTGCCTTCAGTTCATTCAACTTGAATCCGAATTCCTCGATGAATTCCGGAATCTGCTTTACCACGGTCTCAAGGGAACATCTGCCGCTGCTAATTATCCACTGTTTGAAATGCACCTCCTGAATTAACAGCTGTTCAAACTTTTCCGCCAAATATTGCGCTAGCTCGTCAATCTTCGGACAATTGTCGCATTTGGACAGATGACAATTTTCCGTGGGGTATGCGCACAACGACTTCGACAGGAGGTCCCTATATGTTTCAATTTCACCGTGAAATACTTTCAATTTCTTGCATGGAAAGAAAATTAATCTGATGTTTTGATGAAACATGCAAACGCAGACTGAATGCGTTCCGTGCCTGTCTAATGCTAGCACGCATTCTTTTGGTCGTAGGATGGCAAACTTAAAAAATCCCACTTTTTCTGCTGGGTATTTCTCATTGAACTGATGGTATGCTTCGGATAGATTACATAATAATAATCTGCGCTGCTTGTGTACTTTTTCTCCATCTTCACGTGTGATAACATAGTCACGTGTACCTGGGCAGGCGCGGCTGTTTCACCGTTGCTTCGCTGAGGGACCTTGAGCCAAATTTCTTGGTGGGAGTCGCCAATATGCCCTTCTGTCGAACTAATTCTTTGCTTCTTCTCGCGATGTAAAAAGATGTTTGAAACTGTTCAGAAATCTTGCGTATAGACCATGATTGAGGCAGCACAGATAAAATGAGATATTTCTCCGGAAAAGAGGTCGCTAAATTGAATTTTCTTTTCAACTGCTCAATCATTTGTTTGCCGTCATCTGCTTGACTGCATTCGTTATTAGAGCCTTCATCAAATATTGTCGCGATTGCACTCATAACCTTGCCTTTTTTCTCTTTCCTGTATGTTTGACTTCGCAACTTTCTTTTTCTAATAGGCGTTTTACCTAAAGTGGTAATAGCCTCATTCAAAGGACTCAAAGACATATTGACCATCGGAATGTCTGCCTCACTATCAGATGAAACATTTTGTTCACTTGTCATTTCACTCTCGGATTGTGGCTGCATTTGTTTCAATGCATTTGCTTGTTGAGACAAATCGATTTTACACTTGGGGCAAATGAATTCTGCTTCTTCACCGTATTGTATATTTAATTCATTCATGTATCGCTTCGAAACACCAGTTAATTTTAATACTTTTATCTTTTTCGAACGATGTCCACTCTTGTTAAACGGATTGCAGCAAAATTTATTCATTTTACTTTAAATTGTCTTTACAGCTTCACTCTTTACTTTACAAAAAAAAAAACACTTTAACACTTTCACGTTTAGTATTCAACTGAAATTTGACTCAGAGTGTGTGAAGTATTTATATTTAATTTTTGGTAAAAAATAGGTAAAAAAAAATAAGCGATATTTGCTTTTCTTTAATAGGAAAATTTGCGTGAACTACTGGTCATAAAATGTTTTTTAAAAGGGACTTAATTGGTTACTGCCAATAAGCCGACCACAGGTCATAAAATGTTTTGCAAATTTTTTAAATTACCAGGTAATAAATATTTCGCCATATTTATGGAAAATCCGTGTTTTATGACTTGTTTCTGCACGTGTCATTTTAGGCGAAATATTTATTACCTGGTAATTTAAAAATTTACAAAACATTTTATGACCTGTAGCCTCAGTCGGGTTTGGTGTGCCATTACATGCCACTGCTGCTATTATCCATGGATTTATGGCCGATCTTGTGAAGGCAGGCAGACCACTACACACTCAACTTGGGGCTCTTAAAAAAAATTGATTTTTTCTTCATAAATGTATTTTTAACTGTAAAATAATTTTTAAAATGTATTTTTAACAAGGTGGTCTCTTAAATGCTCTTCTCCTGTCCAAACAAGGAGTCGGGGCCCATTTTTTTATTGCTGATTCTTAAAGCAAAAATTATGAGGAATCCAAAAAAAAAAAAAATTTGCCGGAAAATTTAGGAGCTTCTGTGGAAAATCGGAAAATTTAATTTTCTTGGGAAAATTTAAAGGTAAATTTCTAAGAAAAATTAGGAAAATTTTATTTTTCAATTAAAGCCTGATTCAATACCTTTCCAACGAGCTATCACTCGTTGCGATCGCTTTAGTAGTTTTTTGTCACATGACAGTGGTGTACACCACCACTAAACCAGTCACTATAAAAAAAAAAAAAAATATGTAGGTACATTATTTTTTGCTGGGCAATCGATTGAGACTATTTATTTTAAAATCGGAGAGGGGTCGTCCAAAAATTTGCAAATTTTGATCGTTTTCATATGGAATTGCTCTATACTAAAAAAAACGCTTTTTTTATAAAATTTAGACTTTTGTTCTAAATAAATGCGCATTTTTTTATGTGGCTAATAATTTTATATAAAAACCAAACAATTTATTTTTGGTAATACCCTTAATATCTCAAAACAAGAAATTCCGACTTAAGCCATTATTATTTAATGCCACAGATATATTATATATGTAGATTATTCTTATCGCACCATGGTGAAGGGTATATAAGATTCTGCATAGCCGAATATAGCACTCTTACTTGTTTTTTATACCCTTCACCGAAGGTAAAAGGGTATATATAACTTTGTCATTCCGTTTGTAATTTCAACAATATTGATCTAAAACCATATAAGTATATATATTCTGGCTTCTTATGAGAAGGGAAGTTCAAATCCGGTTGTCCGTCTGTCCGTCCGTTGAAATGGGTTTTCCGAAGACCCCAGACATGATGTAGGCTAGGTTTTTATACATTTATGTCACATATAGTCCGGAATTGTTTGCTATTGAAATTCAGGAAGATCGGTCCATAAATGGCTGAGATATGAGCAAACAACCACGACTACCTCTAATTTTTTCCATAAATCCCATGTTGTTGTTGTTTTTTAAATTCTTTTTTCTGCATATCTCGAGAGCGGCAAGAGATACAGCTTTCAAATTTAGTACACACATGTTGCTTGCCAATACACAAACGTTATACATTTCTGTATATCTGGAGAACGAAACGAGCTAAAGTTACCAAATTAGATACAAATACATCGGTTATCAATACACAAAATCCCACAAAATATGGGCGCGATTGAAAAAGTGGGCGTGGTACCTCCCGTACAAAGACATTATTGAAAATACTCAAAATTTTAAATTTTAGGGCTCTAGTATGACATATGAACACGTTTTATATACCAAAATGTCAGAAATTTTTAGCAGCATATATTTCCCGAAAACCCTGAAACCTCTTTCACAAATATGGAAGAGTAATGCCCAAAATATTTTTTTTTTAAACATACCCATTTTCGGGAACAATAGATCTTCCCGAGTCCAAGTTTTATAATCTAAGTAAATGGTTTTTTCTTCCTTAAAACGTGGGTATATAAATCTGCCAAATCGGTTAAGAAATGGTTAAGTTATTAGCAAAATACTCCAAAAATGGGCTAAAAAGCATCAAAATTTTTATAAAAACTAAATTTTTAGAGCTGTTACATGACCTATGAATACGTCTTATAAATCAAGATCAGAAACTTTTAGTAGAGCATATTTGCTGAAAAACTCGGAAAAATCGGTTCAGATACAAAAAAGTTATTACCAAAATAAAATTTTTTTAAATAAAAATACCTATTTTCGGGAACCGTAGATCTTTCCGAGTCCAAGTTTTATTACCGAAGTAAATGGTAAATTTCTTCCTTAAAACGTAGGTATATAAATCTATCAAATCGATTGGAAAATGCCCGAGTTATGACCAAATTACTGAAATACCAATATTTACTTTTTTTTATATAATTAAGTTGTTTTATTTGCGTCCCCCCCCCCCCCCTCCTTTTCCATTTGTTTACAGGCACTGGCATCATGTCCATATGACTTCCGTTATCACTCTGCTTTTAAACTGTGATCTATTTAACGAAATAATTTCTACAAATAGAGATTGGGAATTTTTGCATCTTAAGAACTTGCAAAAACAGATAAATCTATTGTATGGCAACACGCCAGTGGTGGTGGTGTGTTTCCAATTTTCGCATATTCACCTTTCATACCCAAACAACAAACTCACACAAAGATATTTGCTTATATGAAAAAAATATTCCACGGCCTATTTACTTATATTAAAGTTAAGTTCGCATGCGTACCAGTGGTCGAGTGGTCTAGCCGTTATGTCACAAGTAATCGTCTGAGTGTTGACGGGTTCAAATCCCATTCGATAAATTTTTTTTTTCTCTTGGTATTTATAAATTATTTTTAATTAAATAAAAAATATATCAGTTTTTGCTATTTTTACTTTTATATACTTAAAAAAAAACGCTTTTTTTTATAAAATTTAGACTTTTGTTCTAAATAAATGCGCATTTTTTTTATGTGGCTAATAATTTTATATAAAAACCAAACAATTTATTTTTGGTAATACCCTTAATATCTCAAAACAAGAAATTCCGACTTAAGCCATTATTATTTAATGCCACAGATATATTATATATGTAGATTATTCTTATCGCACCATGGTGAAGGGTATATAAGATTCGGCATAGCCGAATATAGCACTCTTACTTGTTTTTTATACCCTTCACCGAAGGTAAAAGGGTATATATAACTTTGTGATTCCGTTTGTAATTTCTACAATATTGATCTAAAACCATATAAGTATATATATTCTGGCTTCTTATGAGAAGGGAAGTTCAAATCCGGTTGTCCGTCTGTCCGTCCGTTGAAATGGGTTTTCCGAAGACCCCAGACATGATGTAGGCTATGTTTTTATACATTTATGTCACATATAGTCCGGAATTGTTTGCTATTGAAATTCAGGAAGATCGGTCCATAAATGGCTGAGATATGAGCAAAAAACCACGACTACCTCTAATTTTTTCCATAAATCCCATGTTGTTGTTGTTTTTAAAATTCTTTTTTCTGCATATCTCGAGAGCGGCAAGAGATACAGCTTTCAAATTTAGTACACACATGTTGCTTGCCAATACACAAACTCTCTAAAAAAATAAAAATTTTTTAAATAAAAATACCTATTTTCGGGAACCGTAGATCTTTCCGAGTCCAAGTTTTATTACCGAAGTAAATGGTAAATTTCTTCCTTAAAACGTAGGTATATAAATCTATCAAATCGATTGGAAAATGCCCGAGTTATGACCAAATTACTGAAATACCAATATTTACTTTTTTTTATATAATTAAGTTGTTTTATTTGCGTCCCCCCCCCCCCTCCTTTTCCATTTGTTTACAGGCACTGGCATCATGTCCAATATGACTTCCGTTATCACTCCGCTTTTAAACTGTGATCTATTTAACGAAATAATTTCTACAAATAGAGATTGGGAATTTTTGCATCTTAAGAACTTGCAAAAACAGATAAATCTATTGTATTGCAACACGCCAGTGGTGGTGGTGTGTTTCCCTTTTTCGCATATTCACCTTTCATACCCAAACAACAAACTCACACAAAGATATTTGCTTATATGAAAAAAATATTCCACGGCCTATTTACTTATATTAAAGTTAAGTTCGCATGCGTACCAGTGGTCGAGTGGTCTAGCCGTTATGTCACAAGTAATCGTCTGAGTGTTTACGGGTTCAAATCCCATTCGATAAATTTTTTTTTCTCTTGGTATTTATAAATTATTTTTAATTAAATAAAAAATATATCAGTTTTTGCTATTTTAACTTTTATATAGAGCAATTCCATATGAAAGCGATCACCTTTTGGACGACCCCTCTCCGATTTTAAAATAAATAGTCTCAATAGCCCAGCAAAAAATAATGTACGTACATATTTTTTTTTTTTTATAGTGACTGGTGGTGTACACCACTGTCATGTGACAAAATTGAAGAATTCTTCGTAAGGGACCTCATTGAAAGTTGTTTTAAAAAAAAACTACTAAAGCGATCGCAACGAGTGATAGCTCGTTGGAAAGGTATCAGGCTTTAATTGAAAAATAAAATTTTCCTAATTTTTCTTAGAAATTTACCTTTAAATTTTCCCAAGAAAATTAAATTTTCCGATTTTCCACAGAAGCTCCTAAATTTTCCGGCAAATTTTTTTTTTTTTGATTCCTCATAATTTTTGCTTTAAGAATCAGCAATAAAAAAATGGGCCCCGACTCCTTGTTTGGACAGGAGAAGAGCATTTAAGAGACCACCTTGTTAAAAATACATTTTAAAAATTATTTTACAGTTAAAAATACATTTATGAAGAAAAAATCTTTCTTATTTTGCTGCTTATACTTAATTACAATATTTATTAAAAATTTCAATTGTCTTGGCATCATTATAAAATTAAAGTAACTTTAAATTTAGCATGTCGGCAGACGAAGAGTACCGCTTTACATTAATTGACATATCAGAAATATTTGGTATGAAGCAATGAAACTTTTGCGTTCCAGTTATAGTTTTGACATTATTATATCTGTTTTGAATTCGTCGCTCCATGGCATCGTGTTCTTTTTGAGTGCATAAAACTGTGTTAATGGCAATTTCCTTGCTTTGAATCCACGAAAACAAATGTTGTACATTTAAGATCTGGTCAGTATATGGCCTTTGCAAACTTGCCTAAGTCGCCATGCGTTTTAGGGTTCCCCCTAACGCATCGCATGGGCCCTTACCGTGGGACGTCGCGAAAAAGTGCCACTCGACCTTGCAGTTTTGTTCTTCTTCAATTATGCAAAGATTGTAAAAATTTTTTTTATTCTTGTACTGAGAAGCCGCGCCGTCTGAGAAAAACGTTACTTTGTCGATTGCATCGAATTTTGATCTTAAGAATTCAAACAGTTTCATTTGAAATAAATAAACGGACACATAATTATGAGCTAAACTCTCCGCGACAACAACAAGGCTTACGGTCTGTAGTTCGTTATCTTCGTTTTTGAAATAAATGCAAAAAGGATGCACCGTGCACTGGTCGTTTGCCCAGTGATAAGCCTGAATTTCATCCTGAACGAGAAAAGTGTAATTCTCGGCAAAGTCGCTTATCACAATGAATTCATTTTGGGCTAATTTCTCCTTACTTTCCTTTAGAAATTTCGATTGCATCTCGGATATGAAATGGTGTGCCTTCAGTTCATTCAACTTGAATCCGAATTCCTCGATGAATTCCGGAATCTGCTTTACCACGGTCTCAAGGGAACATCTGCCGCTGCTAATTATCCACTGTTTGAAATGCACCTCCTGAATTAACAGCTGTTCAAACTTTTCCGCCAAATATTGCTCTAGCTCGTCAATCTTCGGACAATTGTCGCATTTGGACAGATGACAATTTTCCGTCTCCGGGTTTGCGCACAACGCCTTCGACAGGAGGTCCCTATATGTTTCAATTTCACCGTGAAATACTTTCAATTTCTTGCATGGAAAGAAAATTAATCTGATGTTTTGATGAAACATGCAAACGCAGACTGAATGCGTTCCGTGCCTGTCTAATGCTAGCACGCATTCTTTTGGTCGTAGGATGGCAAACTTAAAAAATCCCACTTTTTCTGCTGGGTATTTCTCATTGAACTGATGGTATGCTTCGGATAGATTACATAATAATAATCTGCGCTGCTTGTGTACTTTTTCTCCATCTTCACGTGTGATAACATAGTCACGTGTACCTGGGCAGGCGCGGCTGTTTCACCGTTGCTTCGCTGAGGGTCCTTGAGCCAAATTTCTTGGTGGGAGTCGCCAATATGCCCTTCTGTCGAACTAATTCTTTGCTTCTTCTCGCGATGTAAAAAGATGTTTGAAACTGTTCAGAAATCTTGCGTATAGACCATGATTGAGGCAGCACAGATAAAATGAGATATTTCTCCGGAAAAGAGGTCGCTAAATTGAATTTTCTTTTCAACTGCTCAATCATTTGTTTGCCGTCATCTGCTTGACTGCATTCGTTATTAGAGCCTTCATCAAATATTGTCGCGATTGCACTCATAACCTTGCCTTTTTTCTCTTTCCTGTATGTTTGACTTCGCAACTTTCTTTTTCTAATAGGCGGTTTACCTAAAGTGGTAATAGCCTCATTCAAAGGACTCAAAGACATATTGACCATCGGAATGTCTGCCTCACTATCAGATGAAACATTTTGTTCACTTGTCATTTCACTCTCGGATTGTGGCTGCATTTGTTTCAATGCATTTGCTTGTTGAGACAAATCGATTTTACACTTGGGGCAAATGAATTCTGCTTCTTCACCGTATTGTATATTTAATTCATTCATGTATCGCTTCGAAACACCAGTTAATTTTAATACTTTTATCTTTTTCGAACGATGTCCACTCTTGTTAAACGGATTGCAGCAAAATTTATTCATTTTACTTTAAATTGTCTTTACAGCTTCACTCTTTACTTTACAAAAAAAAAAAAAACACTTTAACACTTTCACGTTTAGTATTCAACTGAAATTTGACTCAGAGTGTGTGAAGTATTTATATTTATTTTTTGGTAAAAAATAGGTAAAAAAAATAAGCGATATTTGCTTTTCTTTAATAGGAAAATTTGCGTGAACTACTGGTCATAAAATGTTTTTTAAAAGGGACTTAATTGGTGTACTGCTAATAAGCCGACCACAGGTCATAAAATGTTTTGCAAATTTTTTAAATTACCAGGTAATAAATATTTCGCCATATTTATGGAAAATCCGTGTTTTATGACTTGTTTCTGCACGTGTCATTTTAGGCGAAATATTTATTACCTGGTAATTTAAAAAATTTACAAAACATTTTATGACCTGTAGCCTCAGTCGGGTTTGGTGTGCCATTACATGCCACTGCTGCTATTATCCATGGATTTATGGCCGATCTTGTGAAGGCAGGCAGACCACTACACACTCAACTTGGGGCTCTTAAAAAAAATTGATTTTTTCTTCATAAATGTATTTTTAACTGTAAAATAATTTTTAAAATGTATTTTTAACAAGGTGGTCTCTTAAATGCTCTTCTCCTGTCCAAACAAGGAGTCGGGGCCCATTTTTTTATTGCTGATTCTTAAAGCAAAAATTATGAGGAATCCAAAAAAAAAAAAAATTTGCCGGAAAATTTAGGAGCTTCTGTGGAAAATCGGAAAATTTAATTTTCTTGGGAAAATTTAAAGGTAAATTTCTAAGAAAAATTAGGAAAATGTTATTTTTCAATTAAAGCCTGATTCAATACCTTTCCAACGAGCTATCACTCGTTGCGATCGCTTTAGTAGTTTTTTGTCACATGACAGTGGTGTACACCACCACTAAACCAGTCACTATAAAAAAAAAAAAAAATATGTAGGTACATTATTTTTTGCTGGGCAATCGATTGAGACTATTTATTTTAAAATCGGAGAGGGGTCGTCCAAAAATTTGCCAATTTTGATCGTTTTCATATGGAATTGCTCTATACTAAAAAAAACGCTTTTTTTTATAAAATTTAGACTTTTGTTCTAAATAAATGCGCATTTTTTTATGTGGCTAATAATTTTATATAAAAACCAAACAATTTGTTTTTGGTAATACCCTTAATATCTCAAAACAAGAAATTCCTACTTAAGATATTATTATTTAATGCCACAGATATATTATATATGTAGATTATTCTTATCGCACCATGGTGAAGGGTATATAAGATTCGGCATAGCCGAATATAGCACTCTTACTTGTTTTTTATACCCTTCACCGAAGGTAAAAGGGTATATATAACTTTGTCATTCCGTTTGTAATTTCAACAATATTGATCTAAAACCATATAAGTATATATATTCTGGCTTCTTATGAGAAGGGAAGTTCAAATCCGGTTGTCCGTCTGTCCGTCCGTTGAAATGGGTTTTCCGAAGACCCCAGACATGATGTAGGCTAGGTTTTTATACATTTATGTCACATATAGTCCGGAATTGTTTGCTATTGAAATTCAGGAAGATCGGTCCATAAATGGCTGAGATATGAGCAAAAAACCACGACTACCTCTAATTTTTTCCATAAATCCCATGTTGTTGTTGTTTTTTTAAATTCTTTTTTCTGCATATCTCGAGAGCGGCAAGAGATTACAGCTTTCAAATTTAGTACACACATGTTGCTTGCCAATACACAAACTCTCTAAAAAAATGGGCGGGATTGGAGAAGTGGGTGTGGCACTTCCCATACAAAGACGTTATACATTTCTGTATATCTGGAGAACGAAACGAGCTAAAGTTCCCAAATTAGGTACAAATATATCGGTTATCAATACACAGTATCCCACAAAATATGGGCGCGATTGCAAAAGTGGGCGTGGTACCTCCCGTACAACGACATTATTGAAAATACTCAAAATTTTAAATTTTAGGGCTCTAGTATGACATATGAACACGTTTTATATACCAAAATGTCAGAAATTTTTAGCAGCATATATTTCCCGAAAACCCTGAAACCTTTCTCCCAAATATGGAAGAGTAATGCCCAAAATAAAAATTTTTTTTTTAAACATACCCATTTTCGGGAACAATAGATCTTCCCGAGTCCAAGTTTTATAATCTAAGTAAATGGTTTTTTCTTCCTTAAAACGTGGGTATATAAATCTGCCAAATCGGTTAAGAAATGGTTAAGTTATTAGCAAAATACTCCAAAAATGGGCTAAAAAGCATCAACATTTTTATAAAAACTAAATTTTTAGAGCTGTTACATGACCTATGGATACGTCTTATAAATCAAGATCGGAAATTTTTAGTAGAGCATATTTGCTGAAAAACTCGGAAAAATCGGTTCAGATACAAAAAAGTTATTACCAAAATAAAAATTTTTTAAATAAAAATACCTATTTTCGGGAACCGTAGATCTTTCCGAGTCCAAGTTTTATGAATGTTAAATTTCTTCCTTAAAACGTAGGTATATAAATCTATCAAATCGATTGGAAAATGCCCGAGTTATGACCAAATTACTGAAATACCAATATTTACTTTTTTTTTTATATAATTAAGTTGTTTTATTTGCGTCCCCCCCCCCCCCCCCCCTCCTTTTCCATTTGTTTACAGGCACTGGCATCATGTCCAATATGACTTCCGTTATCACTCTGCTTTTAAACTGTGATCTATTTAACGAAATAATTTCTACAAATAGAGATTGGGAATTTTTGCATCTTAAGAACTTGCAAAAACAGATAAATCTATTGTATGGCAGCACGCCAGTGGTGGTGGTGTGTTTCCAATTTTCGCATATTCACCTTTCATACCCAAACAACAAACTCACACAAAGATATTTGCTTATATGAAAAAAATATTCCACGGCCTATTTACTTATATTAAAGTTAAGTTCGCATGCGTACCAGTGGTCGAGTGGTCTAGCCGTTATGTCACAAGTAATCGTCTGAGTGTTGACGGGTTCAAATCCCATTCGATAAATTTTTTTTTTCTCTTGGTATTTATAAATTATTTTTAATTAAATAAAAAATATATCAGTTTTTGCTATTTTTACTTTTATATACTTAAAAAAAACGCTTTTTTTTATAAAATTTAGACTTTTGTTCTAAATAAATGCGCATTTTTTTTATGTGGCTAATAATTTTATATAAAAACCAAACAATTTATTTTTGGTAATACCCTTAATATCTCAAAACAAGAAATTCCGACTTAAGCCATTATTATTTAATGCCACAGATATATTATATATGTAGATTATTCTTATCGCACCATGGTGAAGGGTATATAAGATTCGGCATAGCCGAATATAGCACTCTTACTTGTTTTTTATACCCTTCACGAAGGTAAAAGGGTATATATAACTTTGTGATTCCGTTTGTAATTTCTACAATATTGATCTAAAACCATATAAGTATATATATTCTGGCTTCTTATGAGAAGGGAAGTTCAAATCCGGTTGTCCGTCTGTCCGTCCGTTGAAATGGGTTTTCCGAAGACCCCAGACATGATGTAGGCTATGTTTTTATACATTTATGTCACATATAGTCCGGAATTGTTTGCTATTGAAATTCAGGAAGATCGGTCCATAAATGGCTGAGATATGAGCAAAAAACCACGACTACCTCAAATTTTTTTCCATAAATCCCATGTTGTTGTTGTTTTTTTAAATTCTTTTTTCTGCATATCTCGAGAGCGGCAAGAGATTACAGCTTTCAAATTTAGTACACACATGTTGCTTGCCAATACACAAACTCTCTAAAAAAATGGGCGGGATTGGAGAAGTGGGTGTGGCACTTCCCATACAAAGACGTTATACATTTCTGTATATCTGGAGAACGAAACGAGCTAAAGTTCCCAAATTAGGTACAAATATATCGGTTATCAATACACAGTATCCCACAAAATATGGGCGCGATTGGAAAAGTGGGCGTGGTACCTCCCGTACAAAGACATTATTGAAAATACTCAAAATTTTAAATTTTAGGGCTCTAGTATGACATATGAACACGTTTTATATACCAAAATGTCAGAAATTTTTAGCAGCATATATTTCCATAAATGGCTGAGATATGAGCAAAAAACCACGACTACCTTTAATTTTTTCCATAAATCCCATGTTGTTGTTGTTTTTTAAATTCTTTTTTCTGCATATCTCGAGAGCGGCAAGAGATACAGCTTTCAAATTTAATACACACATGTTGCTTGCCAATACACAAACTCTCTAAAAAATGGGCGGGATTGGAGAAGTGGGTGTGGCACTTCCCATACAAAGACGTTATACATTTCTGTATATCTGGAGAACGAAACGAGCTAAAGTTCCCAAATTAGGTACAAATATATCGGTTATCAATACACAGTATCCCACAAAATATGGGCGCGATTGGAAAAGTGGGCGTGGTACCTCCCGTACAAAGACATTATTGAAAATACTCAAAATTTTAAATTTTAGGGCTCTAGTATGACATATGAACACGTTTTATATACCAAAATGTCAGAAATTTTTAGCAGCATATATTTCCCGAAAACCCTGAAACCTTTCTCCCAAATATGGAAGAGTAATGCCCAAAATAAAATTTTTTTTTTTAAACATACCCATTTTCGGGAACAATAGATCTTCCCGAGTCCAAGTTTTATAATCTAAGTAAATGGTTTTTTCTTCCTTAAAACGTGGGTATATAAATCTGCCAAATCGGTTTAGAAATGGTTAAGTTATTAGCAAAATACTCCAAAAATGGGCTAAAAAGCATCAACATTTTTATAAAAACTAAATTTTTAGAGCTGTTACATGACCTATGGATACGTCTTAAAAATCAAGATCGGAAATTTTTAGTAGAGCATATTTGCTGAAAAACTCGGAAAAATCGGTTCAGATACAAAAAAGTTATTACCAAAATAAAATTTTTTTAAATAAAAATACCTATTTTCGGGAACCGTAGATCTTTCCGAGTCCAAGTTTTATTACCGAAGTAAATGGTAAATTTCTTCCTTAAAACGCAGGTATATTAATCTATGAAATCGATTGGAAAATGCCCGAGTTATGACCAAATTACTGAAATACCAATATTTACTTTTTTTTATATAATTAAGTTGTTTTATTTGCGTCCCCCCCCCCCCCCTTTTCCATTTGTTTACAGGCACTGGCATCATGTCCAATATGACTTCCGTTATCACTCTGCTTTTAAACTGTGTTCTATTTAACGAAATAATTTCTACAAATAGAGATTGGGAATTTTTGCATCTTAAGAACTTGCAAAAACAGATAAATCTATTGTATGGCAACACGCCAGTGGTGGTGGTTCCGTTTGTAATTTCTACAATATTGATCTAAAACCATATAAGTATATATATTCTGGCTTCTTATGAGAAGGGAAGTTCAAATCCGGTTGTCCGTCCGTTGAAATGGGTTTTCCGAAGACCCCAGACATGATGTAGGCTAGGTTTTTATACATTTATGTCACATATAGTCCGGAATTGTTTGCTATTGAAATTCAGGAAGATCGGTCCATAAATGGCTGAGATATGAGCAAAAAACCACGACTACCTCTAATTTTTTCCATAAATCCCATGTTGTTGTTGTTTTTTAAATTCTTTTTTCTGCATATCTCGAGAGCGGCAAGAGATACAGCTTTCAAATTTAGTACACACATGTTGCTTGCCAATACACAAACTCTCTAAAAAAAATGGGCGGGATTGGAGAAGTGGGTGTGGCACTTCCCATACAAAGACGTTATACATTTATGTATATCTGGAGAACGAAACGAGCTAAAGTTCCCAAATTAGGTACAAATATATCGGTTATCAATACACAGTATCCCACAAAATATGGGCGCGATTGGAAAAGTGGGCGTGGTACCTCCCGTACAAAGACATTATTGAAAATACTCAAAATTTTAAATTTTAGGGCTCTAGTATGACATATGAACACGTTTTATATACCAAAATGTCAGAAATTTTTAGCAGCATATATTTCCCGAAAACCCTGAAACCTTTCTCCCAAATATGGAAGAGTAATGCCCAAAATAAAAATTTTTTTTTTAAACATACCCATTTTCGGGAACAATAGATCTTCCCGAGTCCAAGTTTTATAATCTAAGTAAATGGTTTTTTCTTCCTTAAAACGTGGGTATATAAATCTGCCAAATCGGTTAAGAAATGGTTAAGTTATTAGCAAAATACTCCAAAAATGGGCTAAAAAGCATCAACATTTTTATAAAAACTAAATTTTTAGAGCTGTTACATGACCTATGGATACGTCTTATAAATCAAGATCGGAAATTTTTAGTAGAGCATATTTGCTGAAAAACTCGGAAAAATCGGTTCAGATACAAAAAAGTTATTACCAAAATAAAATTTTTTTAAATAAAAATACCTATTTTCGGGAACCGTAGATCTTTCCGAGTCCAAGTTTTATGACCGAAGTAAATATTAAATTTCTTCCTTAAAACGTAGGTATATAAATCTATCAAATCGATTGGAAAATGCCCGAGTTATGACCAAATTACTGAAATACCAATATTTACTTTTTTTTATATAATTAAGTTGTTTTATTTGCGTCCCCCCCCCCCCCCCCCCCCTCCTTTTCCAATTGTTTACAGGCACTGGCATCATGTCCAATATGACTTCCGTTATCACTCTGCTTTTAAACTGTGATCTATTTAACGAAATAATTTCTACAAATAGAGAATGGGAATTTTTGCATCTTAAGAACTTGCAAAAACAGATAAATCTATTGTATGGCAACACGCCAGTGGTGGTGGTGTGTTTCCCTTTTTCGCATATTCACTTTTCATACCCAAACAACAAACTCACACAAAGATACCCTGTCGGATTTTTTTTAGCTAGCTCAACATTTGATTGACTTTTAGCTAACTTATTTACAACTGACTAGTGACTAACTCATAATTGGTGCAGATTTGAGTCAGGCGTGTTTTGTGCGACTGACTTCTTCTCGATAAGTATTGAACTAGCCTTTGGCTAACTCAAAGCTGATGCAGAGATTAGTGAGTTGTGTTTTGTGCGACTGACTTTTTCTCGATAAGTATTGAACTAGCCTTTGGCTAACTCAAAGCTGATGCAGTGGACTGTGATAAAAACACGTTTTGCTTGTTTTGTGTACTTTTTCAAAGTTAAATAATAAGCAAAAGTTCCCATATTCTCTTTGTTAATATCATTTAGTTAAATACATCTTATTTTCAAAGTAGAATTATTATGAAAACCGGTTTTTGCCATATCGGGCATGCTGATGGTGTCTTATAACTGAGAGTTTTTCTGTAGACAAAGGGGAAATACAACAAAAGTGAAAAAAAACATATGTGAAATAGTCTAGACAGACAGAGACAGAGCTCTGTCTCTCTTTAAAAAATAAATAAAGCAAAATACGTAATTTTTTTTTATTCTCTTATTAAAGTCAACATTTTGTATGCACCACAAGCTGACTCATAATGAGCTAACTTATGGTTATCTAAAAAGTTATGCAGTGTGAGTGAGTACTGACTCGTGCTGCGGACATTGCGTGTAAAAACTGAATAGCTTTAACCATGTAAATGAGTTAGCTTGTGAGTCACCTCTGACTAACTTCTGGTTAACCATGAGTTGGGGGGGTATAGGAATACCCCATAGGACGCCAATGTTTAACATCGCATATCTTAAGAACTGTAATAGTGAGAATGTTCAAACTTTCTAAAAGTCACTCTTATGGTATACTACACTTTTGAAAAAAAAAATAAAGCGGGTAGGCGCAGGGGGGGAAATACCTCCCATAGGATGCATACATTAAATATCGCACAACTGAAGAACTATTAAAGGGAGAGTCTTCAAACGAGGTTAAAGCTACTATTATAGTAAACTATAAATTTCAATATAAAAATGTGCGGGGTCAGTGTTGCGAAGCGCACCGGGTTAAGCTAGTATATATATAAAAATGAATTATGTGTGTTTGTATGTTTGTCGCTTTATAGACTCCGAAACTACTGAACCGATTTTCCTGAAATTTTTACAGTAACATCACGTGAGCCCTACAAATAAAATAGGCTACTTTTTTTTTCGATAGGGGCAGGGGAATTGGTACCCCCCATAGGATGCCAATATTATACTGAACCGATTTTCCTGAAATTTTTACAGTAACATCATGCGAGCCCTAAAAATAAAATAGGCTACTTTTTTTTCGATAGGGGCAGGGGAATTGGTACCCCCCATAGGATGCCAATATTATACTGAACCGATTTTCCTGAAATTTTTACAGTAACATCACGTGAGCCCTAAAAATAAAATAGACTACTTATTTTTTCGATAGGGGCAGGGGAATTGGTACCCCCCATAGGATGCCAATATTATACTGAACCGATTTTCCTGAAATTTTTACAGTAACATCACGTGAGCCCTAAAAATAAAATAGGCTACTTATTTTTTCGATAGGGGCAGGGGAATTGGTACCCCCCATAGGATGCCAATATTATACTGAACCGATTTTCCTGAAATTTTTACAGTAACATCACGTGAGCCCTAAAAATAAAATAGGCTACTTATTTTTTCGATAGGGGCAGGGGAATTGGTACCCCCATAGGATGCCAATATTATACTGAACCGATTTTCCTGAAATTTTTACAGTAACATCACGTGAGCCCTAAAAATAAAATAGGCTACTTATTTTTTCGATAGGGGCAGGGGAATTGGTACCCCCCATAGGATGCCAATATTATACTGAACCGATTTTCCTGAAATATTTACAGTAACATCACGTGAGCCCTAAAAATAAAATAGGCTACTTATTTTTTCGATAGGGGCAGGGGAATTGGTACCCCCCATAGGATGCCAATATTAATTATCGCATATCTTAAGAGCCGCTGCACGCATTTTGCTGAACTTTTTATAGTAGCATCTTCTGAGCCCCGGAATTGAAATAAAATAGCAGCGGGGGTATAGGAATACCCCATAGGACGCCAATGTTTAACATCGCATATCTTAAGAACTGTAATAGTGAGAATGTTCAAACTTTCTAAAAGTCACTCTTATGGTATACTACACTTTTGAAAAAAAAAATAAAGCGGGTAGGCGCAGGGGGGGAAATACCTCCCATAGGATGCATACATTAAATATCGCTCAACTGAAGAACTATTAAAGGGAGAGTCTTCAAACGTGGTTAAAGCTACTATTATAGTAAACTATAAATTTCAATATAAATTTTCCTGAAATTTTTACAGTAACATCACGTGAGCCCTAAAAATAAAATAGGCTACTTATTTTTTCGATAGGGGCAGGGGAATTGGTACCCCCATAGGATGCCAATATTATACTGAACCGATTTTCCTGAAATTTTTACAGTAACATCATGCGAGCCCTAAAAATAAAATAGGCTACTTTTTTTTTCGATAGCGGCAGGGGAATTGGTACCCCCCATAGGATGCCAATATTATACTGAACCGATTTTCCTGAAATTTTTACAGTAACATCACGTGAGCCCTAAAAATAAAATAGGCTACTTATTTTTTCGATAGGGGCAGGGGAATTGGTACCCCCATAGGATGCCAATATTATACTGAACCGATTTTCCTGAAATTTTTACAGTAACATCACGTGAGCCCTAAAAATAAAATAGGCTACTTATTTTTTCGATAGGGGCAGGGGAATTGGTACCCCCATAGGATGCCAATATTATACTGAACCGATTTTCCTGAAATGTTTACAGTACCATCACGTGAGCCCTAAAAATAAAATAGGCTACTTTTTTTTTCGATAGGGGCAGGGGAATTGGTACCCCCCATAGGATGCCAATATTATACTGAACCGATTTTCCTGAAATTTTTACAGTAACATCACGTGAGCCCTAAAAATAAAATAGGCTACTTATTTTTTCGATAGGGGCAGGGGAATTGGTACCCCCATAGGATGCCAATATTATACTGAACCGATTTTCCTGAAATTTTTACAGTAACATCACGTGAGCCCTAAAAATAAAATAGGCTACTTATTTTTTCGATAGGGGCAGGGGAATTGGTACCCCCCATAGGATGCCAATATTATACTGAACCGATTTTCCTGAAATTTTTACAGTAACATCACGTGAGCCCTAAAAATAAAATAGGCTACTTATTTTTTCGATAGGGGCAGGGGAATTGGTACCCCCATAGGATGCCAATATTAATTATCGCATATCTTAAGAGCCGCTGCACGCATTTTGCTGAACTTTTTGTAGTAGGATCTTCTGAGCCCCAGAATTGAAATAAAATAGCAGCGGGGGTATAGGAATACCCCATAGGACGCCAATGTTTAACATCGCATATCTTAAGAACTGTAATAGTGAGAATGTTCAAACTTTCTAAAAGTCACTCTTATGGTATACTCCACTTTTGAAAATAAAAATAAAGCGGGTAGGCGCAGGGGGGGAAATACCTCCCATAGGATGCATACATTAAATATCGCTCAACTGAAGAACTATTAAAGGGAGAGTCTTCAAACGTGGTTAAAGCTACTATTATAGTAAACTATAAATTTCAATATAAAAATGTGCGGGGTCAGTGTTGCGAAGCGCACCGGGTTAAGCTAGTATATATATAAAAATGAATTATGTGTGTTTGTATGTTTGTATGTTTGTCGCTTTATAGACTCCGAAACTACTGAACCGATTTTCCTGAAATTTTTACAGTAACATCACGTGAGCCCTAAAAATAAAATAGGCTACTTATTTTTTCGATAGGGGCAGGGGAATTGGTACCCCCATAGGATGCCAATATTATACTGAACCGATTTTCCTGAAATTTTTACAGTAACATCATGCGAGCCCTAAAAATAAAATAGGCTACTTTTTTTTTCGATAGCGGCAGGGGAATTGGTACCCCCCATAGGATGCCAATATTATACTGAACCGATTTTCCTGAAATTTTTACAGTAACATCACGTGAGCCCTAAAAATAAAATAGGCTACTTATTTTTTCGATAGGGGCAGGGGAATTGGTACCCCCATAGGATGCCAATATTATACTGAACCGATTTTCCTGAAATTTTTACAGTAACATCACGTGAGCCCTAAAAATAAAATAGGCTACTTATTTTTTCGATAGGGGCAGGGGAATTGGTACCCCCATAGGATGCCAATATTATACTGAACCGATTTTCCTGAAATTTTTACAGTAACATCATGCGAGCCCTAAAAATAAAATAGGCTACTTTTTTTTTCGATAGGGGCAGGGGAATTGGTACCCCCCATAGGATGCCAATATTATACTGAACCGATTTTCCTGAAATTTTTACAGTAACATCACGTGAGCCCTAAAAATAAAATAGGCTACTTATTTTTTCGATAGGGGCAGGGGAATTGGTACCCCCATAGGATGCCAATATTATACTGAACCGATTTTCCTGAAATTTTTACAGTAACATCACGTGAGCCCTAAAAATAAAATAGGCTACTTATTTTTTCGATAGGGGCAGGGGAATTGGTACCCCCCATAGGATGCCAATATTATACTGAACCGATTTTCCTGAAATTTTTACAGTAACATCACGTGAGCCCTAAAAATAAAATAGGCTACTTATTTTTTCGATAGGGGCAGGGGAATTGGTACCCCCATAGGATGCCAATATTAATTATCGCATATCTTAAGAGCCGCTGCACGCATTTTGCTGAACTTTTTGTAGTAGGATCTTCTGAGCCCCAGAATTGAAATAAAATAGCAGCGGGGGTATAGGAATACCCCATAGGACGCCAATGTTTAACATCGCATATCTTAAGAACTGTAATAGTGAGAATGTTCAAACTTTCTAAAAGTCACTCTTATGGTATACTCCACTTTTGAAAATAAAAATAAAGCGGGTAGGCGCAGGGGGGGAAATACCTCCCATAGGATGCATACATTAAATATCGCTCAACTGAAGAACTATTAAAGGGAGAGTCTTCAAACGTGGTTAAAGCTACTATTATAGTAAACTATAAATTTCAATATAAAAATGTGCGGGGTAGACAGAGTAGGAGCAGTACCCCTCATAGAAGACATATTAAATACCATATATCTGAACACAAGAGCTATCAACCTTTACAGGACAAATTTTTTTTTTTGCCAGTGTAGCGAAGCGCACCGGGTTAAGCTAGTATGTATATAAAAATTAATTATGTTTGTATGTTTGTTTGTCGCTTTATAGACTCCGAAACTACTGAACCGATTTTCCTGAAATTTTTACAGTAACATCACGTGAGCCCTAAAAATAAAATAGGCTACTTATTTTTTCGATAGGGGCAGGGGAATTGGTACCCCCCATAGGATGCCAATATTAATTATCGCATATCTTAAGAGCCGCTGCACGCATTTTGCTGAACTTTTTGTAGTAGGATCTTCTAAGCCCCAAAATTTAAATAAAATAGTAGCGGGGGAAGTGGTTCCCCCCATAGGACGCCAATGTTTAATATAGCATATCTTAAGAACTGTTATAGTGAGAATGTTCAAACTTTGTAGAAGTCACTCTTATGGTATACTACTCTATTGAGAATAAAAATAAAGCGGTAGGCGCAGGGGGGGAAATACCTCCCATAGCATGCATATATTAAATATCGCTCAACTGAAGAACTATAAAAGGGACAGTCTTCAAACGTGGTTAAAGCTACTATTATGGTAAAATATAAATTTCAATATAAAAATGGGCGGGGTTGACAGGGGAGGAGCAGTACCCCTCATAGATAGAAATATAATTAAGAGCCGCTGCACGCATTTTGTTGAACTTTTGGTAGTAGGATCTTCAGAGCCCCCAAATTGAAATATAATAGCAGCGGGGGAAGTGGTACCCACCATAGGACGCCAATGGTTAATATCGCATATCTTAAGAACTTTTATAGTGAGAATGTTCAAACTTTGCAGAAGTCTCTCTTATGGTATACTATACTTTTGAAAATAAAAATAAAGCGGGTAGGCGCAAGGGGGGAAATACCTTCCATACGATGCATAAATTAAGTATCGCTCAACAGAAGAACTATTAAAGGAAGAGTCTTCAAACGTGGTTACAGCTACTACTATGGTAAACTATTAATTTCAATATAGAAATGGGCGAGGTAGACAGAGGAGGAGCAGTACCCCTCATATAAAGAAATATTAAATACCATATATCTAAACACAAAAGTTATCAACCTTTACAGGACAACTTTCAAAACAAAAAAAAAAGGGGGGTAGGTGCAGGGGGAGCAAAAATAAATAAATTACACATTAAAAAAATACTCCAATTTTTTTCTTATTTATTTTTTTTACCATTGTAGCGAAGCGCACCGGGTTAAGCTAGTTTTATATAAAAACCAAACAATTTATTTTTGGTAATACCCTTAATATCTCAAAACAAGAAATTCCGACTTAAGCCATTATTATTTAATGCCACAGATATATTATATATGTAGATTATTCTTATCGCACCATGGTGAAGGGTATATAAGATTCGGCATAGCCGAATATAGCACTCTTACTTGTTTTTTATACCCTTCACCGAAGGTAAAAGGGTATATATAACTTTGTCATTCCGTTTGTAATTTCTACAATATTGATCTAAAACCATATAAGTATATATATTCTGGCTTCTTATGAGAAGGGAAGTTCAAATCCGGTTGTCCGTCTGTCCGTCCGTTGAAATGGGTTTTCCGAAGACCCCAGACATGATGTAGGCTAGGTTTTTATACATTTATGTCACATATAGTCCGGAATTGTTTGCTATTGAAATTCAGGAAGATCGGGCCATAAATGGCTGAGATATGAGCAAAAAACCACGACTACCTCTAATTTTTTCCATAAATCCCATGTTGTTGTTGTTTTTTAAATTCTTTTTTCTGCATATCTCGAGAGCGGCAAGAGATACAGCTTTCAAATTTAGTACACACATGTTGCTTGCCAATACACAAACTCTCTAAAAAAATGGGCGGGATTGGAGAAGTGGGTGTGGCACTTCCCATACAAAGACGTTATACATTTCTGTATATCTGGAGAACGAAACGAGCTAAAGTTCCCAAATTAGGTACAAATATATCGGTTATCAATACACAGTATCCCACAAAATATGGGCGCGATTGGAAAAGTGGGCGTGGTACCTCCCGTACAAAGACATTATTGAAAATACTCAAAATTTTAAATTTTAGGGCTCTAGTATGACATAGACTCCGAAACTACTGAACCGATTTTCCTGAAATTTTTACAGTAACATCACGTGAGCCCTAAAAATAAAATAGGCTACTTATTTTTTCGATAGGGGCAGGGGAATTGGTACCCCCCATAGGATGCCAATATTAATTATCGCATATCTTAAGAGGCGCTGCACGCATTTTGCTGAACTTTTTGTAGTAGGATCTTCTAAGCCCCAAAATTTAAATAAAATAGTAGCGGGGGAAGTGGTTCCCCCCATAGGACGCCAATGTTTAATATAGCATATCTTAAGAACTGTTATAGTGAGAATGTTCAAACTTTGTAGAAGTCACTCTTCTGGTATACTACTCTATTGAGAATAAAAATAAAGCGGTAGGCGCAGGGGGGGAAATACCTCCCATAGCATGCATATATTAAATATCGCTCAACTGAAGAACTATAAAAGGGACAGTCTTCAAACGTGGTTAAAGCTACTATTATGGTAAAATATAAATTTCAATATAAAAATGGGCGGGGTTGACAGGGGAGGAGCAGTACCCCTCATAGATAGAAATATAATTAAGAGCCGCTGCACGCATTTTGTTGAACTTTTGGTAGTAGGATCTTCAGAGCCCCCAAATTGAAATATAATAGCAGCGGGGGAAGTGGTACCCACCATAGGACGCCAATGGTTAATATCGCATATCTTAAGAACTTTTATAGTGAGAATGTTCAAAATTGCAGAAGTCTCTCTTATGGTATACTATACTTTTGAAAATAAAAATAAAGCGGGTAGGCGCAAGGGGGGAAATACCTTCCATACGATGCATAAATTAAGTATCGCTCAACAGAAGAACTATTAAAGGAAGAGTCTTCAAACGTGGTTACAGCTACTACTATGGTAAACTATTAATTTCAATATAGAAATGGGCGAGGTAGACAGAGGAGGAGCAGTACCCCTCATATAAAGAAATATTAAATACCATATATCTAAACACAAAAGTTATCAACCTTTACAGGACAACTTTCAAAACAAAAAAAAAAGGGAGGAAGGTGCAGGGGGATCAAAAATAAATAAATTACACATTAAAAAAATACTCCAATTTTTTTCTTATTTATTTTTTTTACCATTGTAGCGAAGCGCACCGGGTTAAGCTAGTTTTATATAAAAACCAAACAATTTATTTTTGGTAATACCCTTAATATCTCAAAACAAGAAATTCCGACTTAAGCCATTATTATTTAATGCCACAGATATATTATATATGTAGATTATTCTTATCGCACCATGGTGAAGGGTATATAAGATTCGGCATAGCCGAATATAGCACTCTTACTTGTTTTTTATACCCTTCACCGAAGGTAAAAGGGTATATATAACTTTGTCATTCCGTTTGTAATTTCTACAATATTGATCTAAAACCATATAAGTATATATATTCTGGCTTCTTATGAGAAGGGAAGTTCAAATCCGGTTGTCCGTCTGTCCGTCCGTTGAAATGGGTTTTCCGAAGACCCCAGACATGATGTAGGCTAGGTTTTTATACATTTATGTCACATATAGTCCGGAATTGTTTGCTATTGAAATTCAGGAAGATCGGGCCATAAATGGCTGAGATATGAGCAAAAAACCACGACTACCTCTAATTTTTTCCATAAATCCCATGTTGTTGTTGTTTTTTAAATTCTTTTTTCTGCATATCTCGAGAGCGGCAAGAGATACAGCTTTCAAATTTAGTACACACATGTTGCTTGCCAATACACAAACTCTCTAAAAAAAAATGGGCGGGATTGGAGAAGTGGGTGTGGCACTTCCCATACAAAGACGTTATACATTTCTGTATATCTGGAGAACGAAACGAGCTAAAGTTCCCAAATTAGGTACAAATATATCGGTTATCAATACACAGTATCCCACAAAATATGGGCGCGATTGGAAAAGTGGGCGTGGTACCTCCCGTACAAAGACATTATTGAAAATACTCAAAATTTTAAATTTTAGGGCTCTAGTATGACATAGACTCCGAAACTACTGAACCGATTTTCCTGAAATTTTTACAGTAACATCACGTGAGCCCTAAAAATAAAATAGGCTACTTATTTTTTCGATAGGGGCAGGGGAATTGGTACCCCCCATAGGATGCCAATATTAATTATCGCATATCTTAAGAGGCGCTGCACGCATTTTGCTGAACTTTTTGTAGTAGGATCTTCTAAGCCCCAAAATTTAAATAAAATAGTAGCGGGGGAAGTGGTTCCCCCCATAGGACGCCAATGTTTAATATAGCATATCTTAAGAACTGTTATAGTGAGAATGTTCAAACTTTGTAGAAGTCACTCTTATGGTATACTACTCTATTGAGAATAAAAATAAAGCGGTAGGCGCAGGGGGGGAAATACCTCCCATAGCATGCATATATTAAATATCGCTCAACTGAAGAACTATAAAAGGGACAGTCTTCAAACGTGGTTAAAGCTACTATTATGGTAAAATATAAATTTCAATATAAAAATGGGCGGGGTTGACAGGGGAGGAGCAGTACCCCTCATAGATAGAAATATAATTAAGAGCCGCTGCACGCATTTTGTTGAACTTTTGGTAGTAGGATCTTCAGAGCCCCCAAATTGAAATATAATAGCAGCGGGGGAAGTGGTACCCACCATAGGACGCCAATGGTTAATATCGCATATCTTAAGAACTTTTATAGTGAGAATGTTCAAACTTTGCAGAAGTCTCTCTTATGGTATACTATACTTTTGAAAATAAAAATAAAGCGGGTAGGCGCAAGGGGGGAAATACCTTCCATACGATGCATAAATTAAGTATCGCTCAACAGAAGAACTATTAAAGGAAGAGTCTTCAAACGTGGTTACAGCTACTACTATGGTAAACTATTAATTTCAATATAGAAATGGGCGAGGTAGACAGAGGAGGAGCAGTACCCCTCATATAAAGAAATATTAAATACCATATATCTAAACACAAAAGTTATCAACCTTTACAGGACAACTTTCAAAACAAAAAAAAAAGGGGGGAAGGTGCAGGGGGATCAAAAATAAATAAATTACACATTAAAAAAATACTCCAATTTTTTTCTTATTTATTTTTTTTACCATTGTAGCGAAGCGCACCGGGTTAAGCTAGTTTTATATAAAAACCAAACAATTTATTTTTGGTAATACCCTTAATATCTCAAAACAAGAAATTCCGACTTAAGCCATTATTATTTAATGCCACAGATATATTATATATGTAGATTATTCTTATCGCACCATGGTGAAGGGTATATAAGATTCGGCATAGCCGAATATAGCACTCTTACTTGTTTTTTATACCCTTCACCGAAGGTAAAAGGGTATATATAACTTTGTCATTCCGTTTGTAATTTCTACAATATTGATCTAAAACCATATAAGTATATATATTCTGGCTTCTTATGAGAAGGGAAGTTCAAATCCGGTTGTCCGTCTGTCCGTCCGTTGAAATGGGTTTTCCGAAGACCCCAGACATGATGTAGGCTAGGTTTTTATACATTTATGTCACATATAGTCCGGAATTGTTTGCTATTGAAATTCAGGAAGATCGGGCCATAAATGGCTGAGATATGAGCAAAAAACCACGACTACCTCTAATTTTTTCCATAAATCCCATGTTGTTGTTGTTTTTTAAATTCTTTTTTCTGCATATCTCGAGAGCGGCAAGAGATACAGCTTTCAAATTTAGTACACACATGTTGCTTGCCAATACACAAACTCTCTAAAAAAATGGGCGGGATTGGAGAAGTGGGTGTGGCACTTCCCATACAAAGACGTTATACATTTCTGTATATCTGGAGAACGAAACGAGCTAAAGTTCCCAAATTAGGTACAAATATATCGGTTATCAATACACAGTATCCCACAAAATATGGGCGCGATTGGAAAAGTGGGCGTGGTACCTCCCGTACAAAGACATTATTGAAAATACTCAAAATTTTAAATTTTAGGGCTCTAGTATGACATAGACTCCGAAACTACTGAACCGATTTTCCTGAAATTTTTACAGTAACATCACGTGAGCCCTAAAAATAAAATAGGCTACTTATTTTTCCGATAGGGGCAGGGGAATTGGTACCCCCCATAGGATGCCAATATTAATTATCGCATATCTTAAGAGGCGCTGCACGCATTTTGCTGAACTTTTTGTAGTAGGATCTTCTAAGCCCCAAAATTTAAATAAAATAGTAGCGGGGGAAATGGTTCCCCCCATAGGACGCCAATGTTTAATATAGCATATCTTAAGAACTGTTATAGTGAGAATGTTCAAACTTTGTAGAAGTCACTCTTCTGGTATACTACTCTATTGAGAATAAAAATAAAGCGGTAGGCGCAGGGGGGGAAATACCTCCCATAGCATGCATATATTAAATATCGCTCAACTGAAGAACTATAAAAGGGACAGTCTTCAAACGTGGTTAAAGCTACTATTATGGTAAAATATAAATTTCAATATAAAAATGGGCGGGGTTGACAGGGGAGGAGCAGTACAAATTAGGTACAAATATATCGGTTATCAATACACAGTATCCCACAAAATATGGGCGCGATTGGAAAAGTGGGCGTGGTACCTCCCGTACAAAGACATTATTGAAAATACTCAAAATTTTAAATTTTAGGGCTCTAGTATGACATATGAACACGTTTTATATACCAAAATGTCAGAAATTTTTAGCAGCATATATTTCCCGAAAACCCTGAAACCTTTCTCCCAAATATGGAAGAGTAATGCCCAAAATAAAAACATACCCATTTTCGGGAACAATAGATCTTCCCGAGTCCAAGTTTTATAATCTAGGTAAATGGTTTTTTCTTCCTTAAGACGTGGGTATATAAATCTGCCAAATCGGTTAAGAAATGGTTAAGTTATTAGCAAAATACTCCAAAAATGGGCTAAAAAGCATCAACATTTTTATAAAAACTAAATTTTTAGAGCTGTTACATGACCTATGGATACGTCTTATAAATCAAGATCGGAAATTTTTAGTAGAGCATATTTGCTGAAAAACTCGGAAAAATCGGTTCAGATACAAAAAAGTTATTACCAAAATAAAATTTTTTTAAATAAAAATACCTATTTTCGGGAACCGTAGATCTTTCCGAGTCCAAGTTTTATTACCGAAGTAAATGGTAAATTTCTTCCTTAAAACGTAGGTATATAAATCTATCAAATCGATTGGAAAATGCCCGAGTTATGACCAAATTACTGAAATACCAATATTTACTTTTTTTTATATAATTAAGTTCTTTTATTTGCGTCCCCCCCCCCCCCCCCTCTCCTTTTCCATTTGTTTACAGGCACTGGCATCATGTCCAATATGACTTCCGTTATCACTCTGCTTTTAAACTGTGATCTATTTAACGAAATAATTTCTACAAATAGAGAATGGGAATTTTTGCATCTTAAGAACTTGCAAAAACAGATAAATCTATTGTATGGCAACACGCCAGTGGTGGTGGTGTGTTTCCCTTTTTCGCATATTCACCTTTCATACCCAAACAACAAACTCACACAAAGATATTTGCTTATATGAAAAAAATATTCCACGGCCTATTTACTTATATTAAAGTTAAGTTCGCATGCGTACCAGTGGTCGAGTGGTCTAGCCGTTATGTCACCAGTAATCGTCTGAGTGTTGACGGGTTCAAATCCCATTCGATAAATTTTTTTTTTCTCTTGGTATTTATAAATTATTTTTAATTAAATAAAAAATATATCAGTTTTTGCTATTTTTACTTTTATATACTTAAAAAAAACGCTTTTTTATAAAATTTAGACTTTTGTTCTAAATAAATGCGCATTTTTTTATGTGGCTAATAATAATCTATATCTATCTATATCTATATATATATAAAATATATCTATCTATATATATAAAAATGAATTATGTATGTTTGTTTGTCGCTTTATAGACTCCGAAACTACTGAACCGCTTTTCCTGAAATTTTTACAGTAACATCACGTGAGCCCTAAAAATAAAATAGGCTACTTATTTTTTCGATAGGGGCAGGGGAATTGGTACCCCCCATAGAATGCCAATATTAATTATCGAACCGATTTTCCTGAAATTTTTACAGTAACATCACGTGAGCCCTAAAAATAAAATAGGCTACTTATTTTTTCGATAGGGGCAGGGGAATTGGTACCCCCCATAGGATGCCAATATTAATTATCGCATATCTTAAGAGCCGCTGCACGCATTTTGCTGAACTTTTTGTAGTAGCATCTTCTGAGCCCCGGAATTGAAATAAAATAGCAGCGGGGGTATAGGAATACCCGCATAGGACAATGTTTAACATCGCATATCTTAAGAACTGTAATAGTGGGAATGTTCAAACTTTCTAAAAGTCACTCTTATGGTATACTACACTTTTGAAAATAAAAATAAAGCGGGTAGGCGCAGGGGGGAAATACCTCCCATAGGATGCATACATTAAATATCGCTCAACTGAAGAACTATTAAAGGGAGAGTCTTCAAACGTGGTTAAAGCTACTATTATAGTAAACTATAAATTTCAATATAAAAATGTGCGGGGTCAGTGTTGCGAAGCGCACAGGTTTAAGCTAGTCTATATATATAAAAATGAATTATGTGTGTTTGTATGTTTGTATGTTTGTATGTTTGTATGTTTGTATGTTTGTCGCTTTATAGACTCCGAAACTACTGAACCGATTTTCCTCAAAATTTTACAGTAACATCACGTGAGCCCTAAAAATAAAATAGGCTACTTATTTTTTCGATAGGGGCAGGGGAATTGGTACCCCCCATAGGATGCCAATATTATACTGAACCGATTTTCCTGAAATTTTTACAGTAACATCACGTGAGCCCTAAAAATAAAATAGGCTACTTATTTTTTCGATAGGGGCAGGGGAATTGGTACCCCCCATAGGATGCCAATATTATACTGAACCGATTTTCCTGAAATTTTTACAGTAACATCACGTGAGCCCTAAAAATAAAATAGGCTACTTATTTTTTCGATAGGGGCAGGGGAATTGGTATCCCCCATAGGATGCCAATATTATACTGAACCGATTTTCCTAAAATTTTTACAGTAACATCACGTGAGCCCTAAAAATAAAATAGGCTACTTATTTTTTCGATAGGGGCAGGGGAATTGGTACCCCCCATAGGATGCCAATATTAATTATCGCATATCTTAAGAGCCGCTGCACGCATTTTGCTGAACTTTTTGTAGTAGGATCTTCTGAGCCCCGGAATTGAAATAAAATAGCAGCGGGGGTATAGGAATACCCCATAGGACGCCAATGTTTAACATCGCATATCTTAAGAACTGTAATAGTGAGAATGTTCAAACTTTCTAAAAGTCACTCTTATGGTATACTACACTTTTGAAAATAAAAATAAAGCGGGTAGGCGCAGGGGGGGAAATACCTCCCATAGGATGCCAGTGTAGCGAAGCGCACCGGGTTAAGCTAGTATATATATAAAAATGAATTATGTGTGTTTGTATGTTTGTATGTTTGTTGCACAGGTTTAAGCTAGTCTATATATATAAAAATGAATTATGTGTGTTTGTATGTTTGTATGTTTGTATGTTTGTATGTTTGTCGCTTTATAGACTCCGAAACTACTGAACCGATTTTCCTCAAAATTTTACAGTAACATCACGTGAGCCCTAAAAATAAAATAGGCTACTTATTTTTTCGATAGGGGCAGGGGAATTGGTACCCCCCATAGGATGCCAATATTATACTGAACCGATTTTCCTGAAATTTTTACAGTAACATCACGTGAGCCCTAAAAATAAAATAGGCTACTTATTTTTTCGATAGGGGCAGGGGAATTGGTACCCCCCATAGGATGCCAATATTATACTGAACCGATTTTCCTGAAATTTTTACAGTAACATCACGTGAGCCCTAAAAATAAAATAGGCTACTTATTTTTTCGATAGGGGCAGGGGAATTGGTATCCCCCATAGGATGCCAATATTATACTGAACCGATTTTCCTAAAATTTTTACAGTAACATCACGTGAGCCCTAAAAATAAAATAGGCTACTTATTTTTTCGATAGGGGCAGGGGAATTGGTACCCCCCATAGGATGCCAATATTAATTATCGCATATCTTAAGAGCCGCTGCACGCATTTTGCTGAACTTTTTGTAGTAGGATCTTCTGAGCCCCGGAATTGAAATAAAATAGCAGCGGGGGTATAGGAATACCCCATAGGACGCCAATGTTTAACATCGCATATCTTAAGAACTGTAATAGTGAGAATGTTCAAACTTTCTAAAAGTCACTCTTATGGTATACTACACTTTTGAAAATAAAAATAAAGCGGGTAGGCGCAGGGGGGGAAATACCTCCCATAGGATGCCAGTGTAGCGAAGCGCACCGGGTTAAGCTAGTATATATATAAAAATGAATTATGTGTGTTTGTATGTTTGTATGTTTGTCGCTTTATAGACTCCGAAACTACTGAACCGATTTTCCTGAAATTTTTACAGTAACATCACGTGAGCCCTAAAAATAAAATAGGCTACTTTTTTTTCGATAGGGGCAGGGGAATTGGTACCCCACATAGGATGCCAATATTATACTGGACCGATTTTCCTGAAATTTTTACAGTAACATCACGCGAGCCCTAAAAATAAAATAGGCTCCTTTTTTTTCGATAGGGGCAGGGGAATTGGTACCCCCCATAGGATGCCAATATTATACTGAACCGATTTTCCTGAAGTTTTTACAGTAACATCACGTGAGCCCTAAAAATAAAATAGGCTACTTATTTTTTCGATAGGGGCAGGGGAATTGGTACCCCCGATAGGATGCCAATATTATACTGAACCGATTTTCCTGAAATTTTTATAGTAACATCACGTGAGCCCTAAAAATAAAATAGGCTACTTATTTTTTCGATAGGGGCAGGGGAATTGGTACCCCCCATAGGATGCCAATATTATACTGAACCGATTTTCCTGAAATTTTTACAGTAACATCACGTGAGCCCTAAAAATAAAATAGGCTACTTATTTTTTCGATAGGGGCAGGGGAATTGGTACCCCCATAGGATGCCAAAATTATACTGAACCGATTTTCCTGAAATTTTTACAGTAACATCACGTGAGCCCTAAAAATAAAATAGGCTACTTATTTTTTCGATAGGGGCAGGGGAATTGGTACCCCCCATAGGATGCCAATATTAATTATCGCATATCTTAAGAGCCGCTGCACGCATTTTGCTGAACTTTTTGTAGTAGGATCTTCTGAGCCCCGGAATTGAAATAAAATAGCAGCGGGGGTATAGGAATACCCCATAGGACGCCAATGTTTAACATCGCATATCTTAAGAACTGTAATAGTGAGAATGTTCAAACTTTCTAAAAGTCACTCTTATGGTATACTACACTTTTGAAAATAAAAATAAAGCGGGTAGGCGCAGGGGGGGAAATACCTCCCATAGGATGCCAGTGTAGCGAAGCGCACCGGGTTAAGCTAGTATGTATATAAAAATGAATTATTTTTGTATGTTTGTATGTTTGTTTGTCGCTTTATAGACTCCGAAACTACTGAACCGATTTTCCTGAAATTTTTACAGTAACATCACGTGAGCCCTAAAAATAAAATAGGCTACTTATTTTTTCGATAGGGGCAGGGGAATTGGTACCCCCCATAGGATGCCAATATTAATTATCGCATATCTTAAGAGCCGCTGCACGCATTTTGCTGAACTTTTTGTAGTAGGATCTTCTAAGCCCCAAAATTTAAATAAAATAGTAGCGGGGGAAGTGGTTCCCCCCATAGGACGCCAATGTTTAATATAGCATATCTTAAGAACTGTTATAGTGAGAATGTTCAAACTTTGTAGAAGTCACTCTTACGGTATACTACTCTATTGAGAATAAAAATAAAGCGGTAGGCGCAGGGGGGGAAATACCTCCCATAGCATGCATATATTAAATATCGCTCAACTGAAGAACTATAAAAGGGACAGTCTTCAAACGTGGTTAAAGCTACTATTATGGTAAAATATAAATTTCAATATAAAAATGGGCGGGGTTGACAGGGGAGGAGCAGTACCCCTCATAGATAGAAATATAATTAATAGCCGCTGCACGCATTTTGTTGAACTTTTGGTAGTAGGATCTTCAGAGCCCCCCAATTGAAATATAATAGCAGCGGGGGAAGTGGTACCCACCATAGGACGCCAATGGTTAATATCGCATATCTTAAGAACTTTTATAGTGAGAATGTTCAAACTTTGCAGAAGTCTCTCTTATGGTATACTATACTTTTGAAAATAAAAATAAAGCGGGTAGGCGCAAGGGGGGAAATACCTTCCATACGATGCATAAATTAAGTATCGCTCAACAGAAGAACTATTAAAGAAGAGTCTTCAAACGTGGTTACAGCTACTACTATGGTAAACTATTAATTTCAATATAGAAATGGGCGGGGTAAACAGAGGAGGAGCAGTACCCCTCATATAAAGAAATATTAAATACCATATATCTGAACACAAAAGTTATCAACCTTTACAGGACAACTTTCAAAACAAAAAAAAAAAGGGGGTAGGTGCAGGGGAGCAAAAATAAATAAATTACACATTAAAAAAATACTGCAATTTTTTTCTTATTTATTTTTTTACCATTGTAGCGAAGCGCACCGGGTTAAGCTAGTTTTATATAAAAACCAAACAATTTATTTTTGGTAATACCCTTAATATCTCAAAACAAGAAATTCCGACTTAAGCCATTATTATTTAATGCCACAGATATATTATATATGTAGATTATTCTTATCGCACCATGGTGAAGGGTATATAAGATTCGGCATAGCCGAATATTGCACTCTTACTTGTTTTTTATACCCTTCACCGAAGGTAAAAGGGTATATATAACTTTGTCATTCCGTTTGTAATTTCTACAATATTGATCTAAGACCATATAAGTATATATATTCTGGCTTCTTATAAGAAGGGAAGTTCAAATCCGGTTGTCCGTCTGTCCGTCCGTTGAAATGGGTTTTCCGAAGACCCCAGATATGATGTAGGCTAGGTTTTTATACATTTATGTCACATATAGTCCGGAATTGTTTGCTATTGAAATTCAGGAAGATCGGTCCATAAATGGCTGAGATATGAGCAAAAAACCACGACTACCTCTAATTTTTTCCATAAATCCCATGCTGTTGTTGTTTTTTAAATTCTTTTTTCTACATATTTCGAGAGCGGCAAGAGATACAGCTTTCAAATTTAGTACACACATGTTGCTTGCCAATACACAAAGTCTCTAACAAAATGGGTGGGTTTGGAGAAGTGGGTGTGGCACTTCCCATACAAAGACGTTATACATTTCTGTATATCTGGAGAACGAAACGAGCTAAAGTTCCCAAATTATGTACAAATATATCGGTTATCAATACACAGTATCCCACAAAATATGGGCGCGATTGGAAAAGTGGGCGTGGTACCTCCCGTACAAAGACATTATTGAAAATACTCAAAATTTTAAATTTTAGGGCTCTAGTATGACATATGAACACGTTTTATATACCAAAATGTCAGAAATTTTTAGCAGCATATATTTCCCGAAAACCCTGAAACCTTTCTCCCAAATATGGAAGAGTAATGCCCAAAATAAAAATTTTTTTTTTAAACATACCCATTTTCGGGAACAATAGATCTTCCCGAGTCCAAGTTTTATAATCTAAGTAAATGGTTTTTTCTTCCTTAAAACGTGGGTATATAAATCTGCCAAATCGGTTAAGAAATGGTTAAGTTATTAGCAAAATACTCCAAAAATGGGCTAAAAAGCATCAAAATTTTTATAAAAACTAAATTTTTAAAGCTGTTACATGACCTATGGATACGTCTTATATATCAAGATCGGAAATTTTTAGTAGAGCATATATGCTGAAAAACTCGAAAAAATCGGTTCAGATACAAAAAAGTTATTACCAAAATAAAATTTTTTTAAATAAAAATACCTATTTTCGGGAACCGTAGATCTTTCCGAGTCCAAGTTTTATTTCCGAAGTAAATGGTAAATTTCTTCCTTAAAACGTAGGTATATAAATCTATCAAATCGATTGGAAAATGTGTGGTGTGTTTCCCTTTTTCGCATATTCACCTTTCATACCCAAACAACAAACTCACACAAAGATATTTGCTTATATGAAAAAAATATTCCACGGCCTATTTACTTATATTAAAGTTAAGTTCGCATGCGTACCAGTGGTCGAGTGGTCTAGCCGTTATGTCACAAGTAATCGTCTGAGTGTTGACGGGTTCAAATCCCATTCGATAAATTTTTTTTTTCTCTTGGTATTTATAAATTATTTTTAATTAAATAAAAAATATATCAGTTTTTGCTATTATTACTTTTATATACTTAAAAAAAAACGCTTTTTTATAAAATTTAGACTTTTGTTCTAAATAAATGCGCATTTTTTTTGTGGCTAATAATTTTATATAAAAACCAAACAATTTATTTTTGGTAATACCCTTAATATCTCAAAACAAGAAATTCCGACTTAAGCCATTATTATTTAATGCCACAGATATATTATATATTTGGGAAGTTTGTTTTACCCAATAACATAAAAATAAAAACAACTTAAGCTTTAATAAAAACTTAAAGATAATTTTATTAATTCATTAAATAAAAGGTTGAGAAAAAGTGTGTTTTAATTTAAATGGTTTTTATGAAAAAAGGTTAAAGCTTTTATGTGTTGACCGTATTGATGCCGACAGGATATAGGACGAGAATCTTCTTCTTATCTTAGCATGTGCATAACTTGTTATACCGGTTATTGCCGGTACCTGGTAGTTTGCAGTAATTGGTAGTGACAGGGTGCCACATTACTCCCCTCGCTGGAAAAGGGCTACCGGAATCTAACCGGGAGCCTTATGCGTCTTCCACTTGCTGTTGTTTTGGAAACAGCTTCAGGTACTTTGATGCTTGATGTCTTAGAGTTATATGTGGCACAGCTAGGATTATTGCGAATAGGCAGCTCTGAAGTTGAATCATTACTGGAGACATCGGTTGGAAGGTGTGGAGTGCTTGGCACGAGATCATTTGACGAAGGAAAAATTACTGTTTCCTCAGATAAGCTTAAAGACTCGGATGCTGGAAGAAAACAAGGTTTTAAACGATCAATAGTAATATTTGTTTTTCGACCCCGCACAAGTAATGTGAAAAATTTTGCAAAACGTTTTAAAACTAAATACGGTCCATCGTAGGGATGAGTGAGCGATGGTCGAATTGAGTCGTCTCGAACAAATACGTGCGTTGATGACTGTAGGTCTTTGGAAATAAACGTTGTCTTTGTAGAGTGATGTGATGTTTGTGTAGGTTGAATATTTTTCATCGAGTTTCGAAATTCTGCTACAAAGTCGCTAGTAGTTGTTGTAGAGTTGTGGAGGATTTTTCGCTAGAATCCTCCCCTGGCCCAAAAAGTCAATTCGAAGACTGCGCTGTTACAGCATGCACTTGTCGCTGCTTAAGTTTGCATGGGCTGCGACATTTTCGTGCATTGCGTCCATACTTTTTATGGTACCAACACTCGTCGGAACCTGAGTTGGTTTTTCTATCGGATGAAGATTGACGGTGCTGGGAGCGATGACGAGTGATAGTAGGTCTGCGAGATCGAGAACGTGAACGTGTTGTTAATTGATCAAATCTTTCACTTAGCTCCCTTATAGCTGTACGTAAATCACTGATGTCGCTGGCAGGCTCTTTTGCTACTTTACATACCTGTGACGGAGATACAGCATCTACAATAGAGTCAGCTATTTTGGTAAATTCTGCTGCCGTACCAGATGTCGCTGCTACCACCGGCTGAGCAAACGTAGGCAATCGTTTAGTCCAAAGACCCTTAACCGCCGCTTCGCCGACAGTTTTACCTGCCACTCGCTTCATCTCAAAGAAAAGCTCTGAGGGTTTCTTGTCGCCCAAAGGCATTTCCGATAGGAGCCGGTTTAGTCGTCGCTGTTCGCTGTCGGCAAAATGTTCAATAATTCCTTGTTTGACATACTCAAAGCGGTCGAATTGTGGTAAAGTTGAAATGACGTCTGTTAGTTGCGCTATAGTATCGGGCTTTAATGCTGCAAGTACGGTGGCGGCCTTTTGCTTGTCAGATGTTATGCCCGATGCAATAAACCAAAAATCCATGGATGTAAACCAAGCTTCGACATTCGTGTTAGACATTTCTGGAAATGGCAATCGAGCATAAACGGCTGATACATTACCACTGGTGTTTCGGATCAGGTGTGCTTGGTCTTCGTCAATATTTTGCTTAACCGCAGTGGATGCTGAAGATAAATCGTTGGTTGCCATTATTTTGTTCTTCGGGGTCACCAATTTGGGAAGTTTGTTTCACCCAATTACATAAAAATAAAAACAACTTAAGCTTTAATAAAAACTTAAAGATATTTTTATTAATTCATTAATAAAAGGTTGAGAAAAAGTGTGTTTTAATTTAAATGGTTTTTATGAAAAAAGGTTAAAGCTTTTATGTGTTGACCGTATTGATGCCGACAGGAAATAGGACGAGAAACTTCTTCTTATCTTAGCATGTGCATAACTTGTTATACCGGTTATTGCCGGTACCTGGTAGTTTGCAGTAATTGGTAGTGACAGGGTGCCACATATATGTAGATTATTCTTATCGCACCATGGTGAAGGGTATATAAGATTCGGCATAGCCGAATATAGCACTCTTACTTGTTTTTAATACCCTTCACCAAAGTTAAAAGGGTATATATAACTTTGTGATTCCGTTTGTAATTTCCCAGATATGAGCAAAAAACCACGACTACCTCTAATTTTTTCCATAAATCCCATGTTGTTGTTGTTTTTTAAATTCTTTTTTCTGCATATCTCGAGAGCGGCAAGAGATACAGCTTTCAAATTTAGTACACACATGTTGCTTGCCAATACACAAACTCTCTAAAAAAATGGGCGGGATTGGAGAAGTGGGTGTGGCACTTCCCATACAAAGACGTTATACATTTCTGTATATCTGGAGAACGAAACGAGCTAAAGTTCCCAAATTAGGTACAAATATATCGGTTATCAATACACAGTATCCCACAAAATATGGGCGCGATTGGAAAAGTGGGCGTTGTACCTCCCGTACAAAGACATTATTGAAAATACTCAAAATTTTAAATTTTAGGGCTCTAGTATGACATATGAACACGTTTTATATACCAAAATGTCAGAAATTTTTAGCAGCATATATTTCCCGAAAACCCTGAAACCGTTCTCCCAAATATGGAAGAGTAATGCCCAAAATAAAAATTTTTTTTTTAAACATACCCATTTTCGGGAACAATAGATCTTCCCGAGTCCAAGTTTTATAATCTAAGTAAATGGTTTTTTCTTCCTTAAAACGTGGGTATATAAATCTGCCAAATCGGTTAAGAAATGGTTAAGTTATTAGCAAAATACTCCAAAAATGGGCTAAAAAGCATCAAAATTTTTATAAAAACTAAATTTTTAGAGCTGTTACATGACCTATGGATACGTCTTATAAATCAAGATCGGAAATTTTAGTAGAGCATATTTGCTGAAAAACTCGGAAAAATCGGTTCAGATACAAAAAAGTTATTACCAAAATAAAATTTTTTTAAATTTTCAGGAACCGTAGATCTTTCCGAGTCCAAGTTTTATTACCGAAGTAAATGGTAAATTTCTTCCTTAAAACGTAGGTATTTAAATCTATCAAATCGGTTGGAAAATGCCCGAGTTATGACCAAATTACTGAAATACCAATATTTACTTTTTTTTATATAATTAAGTTGTTTTAAAAAAACGCTTTTTTTTTATAAAATTTAGACTTTTGTTCTAAATAAATGCGCATTTTTTTATGTGGCTAATAATCTTCTATATATATAAAAATGAATTATGTATGTTTGTATGTTTGTATGTTTGTATGTTTGTCGCTTTATAGACTCCGAAACTACTGAACCGATTTTCCTGAAATTTTTACAGTAACATCACGTGAGCCCTAAAAATAAAATAGGCTACCTATTTTTTCGATAGGGGCAGGGGAATTGGTACCCCCCATAGGATGCCAATATTAATTATCGCATATCTTAAGAGCCGCTGCACTCATTTTGCTGAACTTTTTGTAGTAGGATCTTCTAAGCCCCAAAATTTAAATAAAATAGTAGCGGGGGAAGTGGTTCCCCCCATAGGACGCCAATGTTTAATATAGCATATCTTAAGAACTGTTATAGTGAGAATGTTCAAACTTTGTAGAAGTCACTCTTATGGTGTACTACTCTATTGAGAATAAAAATAAAGCGGTAGGCGCAGGGGGGGAAATACCTCCCATAGGATGCATATATTAAATATCGCTCAACTGAAGAACTATAAAAGGGACAGTCTTCAAACTTGGTTAAAGCTACTATTATGGTAAAATATAAATTTCAATATAAAAATGGGCGGGGTTGACAGGAGGAGCAGTACCCCTCATAGATAGAAATATAATTAAGAGCCGCTGCACGCATTTTGTTGAACTTTTGGTAGTAGGATCTTCAGAGCCCCCATATTGAAATATAATAGCAGCGGGGGAAGTGGTACCCACCATAGGACGCCAATGGTTAATATCGCATATCTTAAGAACTTTTATAGTGAGAATGTTCAAACGTTGCAGAAGTTTCTCTTATGGTATACTATACTTTTGAAAATAAAAATAAAGCGGGTAGGCGCAAGGGGGGAAATACCTTCCATAGGATGCATAAATAAAGTATCGCTCAACAGAAGAACTATTAAAGGAAGAGTCTTCAAACGTGGTAACAGCTACTACTATGGTAAACTATTAATTTCAATATAGAAATGGGCGGGGTAGAACCCCTCATATAAAGAAATATTAAATACCATATATCTGAACACAAAAGCTATCAACCTTTACAGGACAACTTTCAAAACAAAAAAAAGGGGGGTAGGTGCAGGGGGAGCAAAAATAAATAAATTACACATTAAAAAAATACTGCAATTTTTTTCTTATTTATTTTTTTTACCAGTGTAGCGAAGCGCACCGGGTTAAGCTAGTTTTATATAAAAACCAAACAATTTATTATACCCTTCACCGAAGGTAAAAGGGTATATATAATTTTGTCATTCCGTTTGTAATTTCTACAATATTGATTAAAGACCATACAAAGTATATATATTCTGGCTTCTTATGAGAAGGGAAGCTCAAATCCGGTTGTCCGTCTGTCCGTTTGTCCGTCTGTCCATCTGTCCGTCTGTCCGTCCGTTGAAATGGGTTTTCCGAAGACCCCAGATATGATGAGGGCTAGGTTGTTATACATTTATGTCACACATAGTCCGGATTTGTTTGCTATTGAAATTCAGGAAGATCGGTCCATAAATGGCTGAGATATGAGCAAAAAACCACGACTACCTCTAATTTTTCCCATAAATCCCATGTTGTTGTTGTTTTTTAAATTCTTTTTTCTGCATATCTCGAGAGCGGCAAGAGATACAGCTTTGAAATTTGGAACAAACATCTTGCTTGCCAATACACAAACTCTCTAAAAAAAATGGGCGGGATTGGAGAAGTGGGTGTGGCACTTCCCATACAAAGACGTTATACATTTCTGTATATCTGGAGAACGAAACGAGCTAAAGTTCCCAAATTAGGTACAAATATATCGGTTATCAATACACAGTATCCCACAAAATATGGGAGCGATTGGAAAAGTGGGCGTGGTACCTCCCGTACAAAGACATTATTGAAAATACTCAAAATTTTAAATTTTAGGGCTCTAGTATGACATATGAACACGTTTTATATACCAAAATGTCAGAAATTTTTAGCAGCATATATTTCCCGAAAACCCTGAAACCTTTCTCCCAAATATGGAAGAGTAATGCCCAAAATAAAAATTTTTTTTTTAAACATACCCATTTTCGGGAACAATAGATCTTCCCGAGTCCAAGTTTTATAATCTAAGTAAATGGTTTTTTCTTCCTTAAAACGTGGGTATATAAATCTGCCAAATCGGTTAAGAAATGGTTAAGTTATTAGCAAAATACTCCAAAAATGGGCTAAAAAGCATCAACATTTTTATAAAAACTAAATTTTTAGAGCTGTTACATGACCTATGGATACGTCTTATATATCAAGATCGGAAATTTTTAGTAGAGCATATTTGCTGAAAAACTCGGAAAAATCGGTGCAGATACAAAAAAATTATTACCAAAATAAAATTTTTTTTAATAAAAATACCTATTTTCGGGAACCGTAGATCTTTCCGAGTCCAAGTTTTATTACCAAAGTAAATGGTAAATTTCTTCCTTAAGACGTAGGTATATAAATCTGCCAAATCGATTGGAAAATGTGTGGTGTGTTTCCCTTTTTCGCATATTCACCTTTCATACCCAAACAACAAACTCACACAAAGATATTTGCTTATATGAAAAAAATATTCCACGGCCTATTTACTTATATTAAAGTTAAGTTCGCATGCGTACCAGTGGTCGAGTGGTCTAGCCGTTATGTCACAAGTAATCGTCTGAGTGTTGACGGGTTCAAATCCCATTCGATAAATTTTTTTTTCTCTTGGTATTTATAAATTATTTTTAATTAAATAAAAAATATATCAGTTTTTGCTATTATTACTTTTATATACTTAAAAAAAACGCTTTTTTATAAAATTTAGACTTTTGTTCTAAATAAATGCGCATTTTTTTTGTGGCTAATAATTTTATATAAAAACCAAACAATTTATTTTTGGTAATACCCTTAATATCTCAAAACAAGAAATTCCGACTTAAGCCATTATTATTTAATGCCACAGATATATTATATATTTGGGAAGTTTGTTTTACCCAATAACATAAAAATAAAAACAACTTAAGCTTTAATAAAAACTTAAAGATAATTTTATTAATTCATTAAATAAAAGGTTGAGAAAAAGTGTGTTTTAATTTAAATGGTTTTTATGAAAAAAGGTTAAAGCTTTTATGTGTTGACCGTATTGATGCCGACAGGATATAGGACGAGAATCTTCTTCTTATCTTAGCATGTGCATAACTTGTTATACCGGTTATTGCCGGTACCTGGTAGTTTGCAGTAATTGGTAGTGACAGGGTGCCACATTACTCCCCTCGCTGGAAAAGGGCTACCGGAATCTAACCGGGAGCCTTATGCGTCTTCCACTTGCTGTTGTTTTGGAAACAGCTTCAGGTACTTTGATGCTTGATGTCTTAGAGTTATATGTGGCACAGCTAGGATTATTGCGAATAGGCAGCTCTGAAGTTGAATCATTACTGGAGACATCGGTTGGAAGGTGTGGAGTGCTTGGCACGAGATCATTTGACGAAGGAAAAATTACTGTTTCCTCAGATAAGCTTAAAGACTCGGATGCTGGAAGAAAACAAGGTTTTAAACGATCAATAGTAATATTTGTTTTTCGACCCCGCACAAGTAATGTGAAAAATTTTGCAAAACGTTTTAAAACTAAATACGGTCCATCGTAGGGATGAGTGAGCGATGGTCGAATTGAGTCGTCTCGAACAAATACGTGCGTTGATGACTGTAGGTCTTTGGAAATAAACGTTGTCTTTGTAGAGTGATGTGATGTTTGTTTAGGTTGAATATTTTTCATCGAGTTTCGAAATTCTGCTACAAAGTCGCTAGTAGTTGTTGTAGAGTTGTGGAGGATTTTTCGCTAGAATCCTCCCCTGGCCCAAAAAGTCAATTCGAAGACTGCGCTGTTACAGCATGCACTTGTCGCTGCTTAAGTTTGCATGGGCTGCGACATTTTCGTGCATTGCGTCCATACTTTTTATGGTACCAACACTCGTCGGAACCTGAGTTGGTTTTTCTATCGGATGAAGATTGACGGTGCTGGGAGCGATGACGAGTGATAGTAGGTCTGCGAGATCGAGAACGTGAACGTGTTGTTAATTGATCAAATCTTTCACTTAGCTCCCTTATAGCTGTACGTAAATCACTGATGTCGCTGGCAGGCTCTTTTGCTACTTTACATACCTGTGACGGAGATACAGCATCTACAATAGAGTCAGCTATTTTGGTAAATTCTGCTGCCGTACCAGATGTCGCTGCTACCACCGGCTGAGCAAACGTAGGCAATCGTTTAGTCCAAAGACCCTTAACCGCCGCTTCGCCGACAGTTTTACCTGCCACTCGCTTCATCTCAAAGAAAAGCTCTGAGGGTTTCTTGTCGCCCAAAGGCATTTCCGATAGGAGCCGGTTTAGTCGTCGCTGTTCGCTGTCGGCAAAATGTTCAATAATTCCTTGTTTGACATACTCAAAGCGGTCGAATTGTGGTAAAGTTGAAATGACGTCTGTTAGTTGCGCTATAGTATCGGGCTTTAATGCTGCAAGTACGGTGGCGGCCTTTTGCTTGTCAGATGTTATGCCCGATGCAATAAACCAAAAATCCATGGATGTAAACCAAGCTTCGACATTCGTGTTAGACATTTCTGGAAATGGCAATCGAGCATAAACGGCTGATACATTACCACTGGTGTTTCGGATCAGGTGTGCTTGGTCTTCGTCAATATTTTGCTTAACCGCAGTGGATGCTGAAGATAAATCGTTGGTTGCCATTATTTTGTTCTTCGGGGTCACCAATTTGGGAAGTTTGTTTCACCCAATTACATAAAAATAAAAACAACTTAAGCTTTAATAAAAACTTAAAGATATTTTTATTAATTCATTAATAAAAGGTTGAGAAAAAGTGTGTTTTAATTTAAATGGTTTTTATGAAAAAAGGTTAAAGCTTTTATGTGTTGACCGTATTGATGCCGACAGGAAATAGGACGAGAAACTTCTTCTTATCTTAGCATGTGCATAACTTGTTATACCGGTTATTGCCGGTACCTGGTAGTTTGCAGTAATTGGTAGTGACAGGGTGCCACATATATGTAGATTATTCTTATCGCACCATGGTGAAGGGTATATAAGATTCGGCATAGCCGAATATAGCACTCTTACTTGTTTTTAATACCCTTCACCAAAGTTAAAAGGGTATATATAACTTTGTGATTCCGTTTGTAATTTCCCAGATATGAGCAAAAAACCACGACTACCTCTAATTTTTTCCATAAATCCCATGTTGTTGTTGTTTTTTAAATTCTTTTTTCTGCATATCTCGAGAGCGGCAAGAGATACAGCTTTCAAATTTAGTACACACATGTTGCTTGCCAATACACAAACTCTCTAAAAAAATGGGCGGGATTGGAGAAGTGGGTGTGGCACTTCCCATACAAAGACGTTATACATTTCTGTATATCTGGAGAACGAAACGAGCTAAAGTTCCCAAATTAGGTACAAATATATCGGTTATCAATACACAGTATCCCACAAAATATGGGCGCGATTGGAAAAGTGGGCGTTGTACCTCCCGTACAAAGACATTATTGAAAATACTCAAAATTTTAAATTTTAGGGCTCTAGTATGACATATGAACACGTTTTATATACCAAAATGTCAGAAATTAGCAGCATATATTTCCCGAAAACCCTGAAACCTTTCTCCCAAATATGGAAGAGTAATGCCCAAAATAAAAATTTTTTTTTTAAACATACCCATTTTCGGGAACAATAGATCTTCCCGAGTCCAAGTTTTATAATCTAAGTAAATGGTTTTTTCTTCCTTAAGACGTGGGTATATAAATCTGCCAAATCGGTTAAGAAATGGTTAAGTTATTAGCAAAATACTCCAAAAATGGGCTAAAAAGCATCAACATTTTTATAAAAACTAAATTTTTAGAGCTGTTACATGACCTATGGATACGTCTTATAAATCAAGATCGGAAATTTTTAGTAGAGCATATTTGCTGAAAAACTCGGAAAAATCGGTTCAGATACAAAAAAGTTATTACCAAAATAAAATATTTTTAAATAAAAATACCTATTTTCGGGAACCGTAGATCTTTCCGAGTCCAAGTTTTATTACCGAAGTAAATGGTAAATTTCTTCCTTAAAACGTAGGTATATAAATCTATCAAATCGATTGGAAAATGCCCGAGTTATGACCAAATTACTGAAATACCAATATTTACTTTTTTTTATATAATTAAGTTCTTTTATTTGCGTCCCCCCCCCCCCCCCCCCCCCCTCTCCTTTTCCATTTGTTTACAGGCACTGGCATCATGTCCAATATGACTTCCGTTATCACTCTGCTTTTAAACTGTGATCTATTTAACGAAATAATTTCTACAAATAGAGAATGGGAATTTTTGCATCTTAAGAACTTGCAAAAACAGATAAATCTATTGTATGGCAACACGCCAGTGGTGGTGGTGTGTTTCCCTTTTTCGCATATTCACCTTTCATACCCAAACAACAAACTCACACAAAGATATTTGCTTATATGAAAAAAATATTCCACGGCCTATTTACTTATATTAAAGTTAAGTTCGCATGCGTACCAGTGGTCGAGTGGTCTAGCCGTTATGTCACCAGTAATCGTCTGAGTGTTGACGGGTTCAAATCCCATTCGATAAATTTTTTTTTTCTCTTGGTATTTATAAATTATTTTTAATTAAATAAAAAATATATCAGTTTTTGCTATTTTTACTTTTATATACTTAAAAAAAACGCTTTTTTATAAAATTTAGACTTTTGTTCTAAATAAATGCGCATTTTTTTATGTGGCTAATAATAATCTATATCTATCTATATCTATATATATATAAAATATATCTATCTATATATATAAAAATGAATTATGTATGTTTGTTTGTCGCTTTATAGACTCCGAAACTACTGAACCGCTTTTCCTGAAATTTTTACAGTAACATCACGTGAGCCCTAAAAATAAAATAGGCTACTTATTTTTTCGATAGGGGCAGGGGAATTGGTACCCCCCATAGAATGCCAATATTAATTATCGAACCGATTTTCCTGAAATTTTTACAGTAACATCACGTGAGCCCTAAAAATAAAATAGGCTACTTATTTTTTCGATAGGGGCAGGGGAATTGGTACCCCCCATAGGATGCCAATATTAATTATCGCATATCTTAAGAGCCGCTGCACGCATTTTGCTGAACTTTTTGTAGTAGCATCTTCTGAGCCCCGGAATTGAAATAAAATAGCAGCGGGGGTATAGGAATACCCGCATAGGACAATGTTTAACATCGCATATCTTAAGAACTGTAATAGTGGGAATGTTCAAACTTTCTAAAAGTCACTCTTATGGTATACTACACTTTTGAAAATAAAAATAAAGCGGGTAGGCGCAGGGGGGGAAATACCTCCCATAGGATGCATACATTAAATATCGCTCAACTGAAGAACTATTAAAGGGAGAGTCTTCAAACGTGGTTAAAGCTACTATTATAGTAAACTATAAATTTCAATATAAAAATGTGCGGGGTCAGTGTTGCGAAGCGCACAGGTTTAAGCTAGTCTATATATATAAAAATGAATTATGTGTGTTTGTATGTTTGTATGTTTGTATGTTTGTCGCTTTATAGACTCCGAAACTACTGAACCGATTTTCCTCAAAATTTTACAGTAACATCACGTGAGCCCTAAAAATAAAATAGGCTACTTATTTTTTCGATAGGGGCAGGGGAATTGGTACCCCCCATAGGATGCCAATATTATACTGAACCGATTTTCCTGAAATTTTTACAGTAACATCACGTGAGCCCTAAAAATAAAATAGGCTACTTATTTTTTCGATAGGGGGAGGGGAATTGGTACCCCCCATAGGATGCCAATATTATACTGAACCGATTTTCCTGAAATTTTTACAGTAACATCACGTGAGCCCTAAAAATAAAATAGGCTACTTATTTTTTCGATAGGGGCAGGGGAATTGGTATCCCCCATAGGATGCCAATATTATACTGAACCGATTTTCCTAAAATTTTTACAGTAACATCACGTGAGCCCTAAAAATAAAATAGGCTACTTATTTTTTCGATAGGGGCAGGGGAATTGGTACCCCCCATAGGATGCCAATATTAATTATCGCATATCTTAAGAGCCGCTGCACGCATTTTGCTGAACTTTTTGTAGTAGGATCTTCTGAGCCCCGGAATTGAAATAAAATAGCAGCGGGGGTATAGGAATACCCCATAGGACGCCAATGTTTAACATCGCATATCTTAAGAACTGTAATAGTGAGAATGTTCAAACTTTCTAAAAGTCACTCTTATGGTATACTACACTTTTGAAAATAAAAATAAAGCGGGTAGGCGCAGGGGGGGAAATACCTCCCATAGGATGCCAGTGTAGCGAAGCGCACCGGGTTAAGCTAGTATATATATAAAAATGAATTATGTGTGTTTGTATGTTTGTATGTTTGTTGCACAGGTTTAAGCTAGTCTATATATATAAAAATGAATTATGTGTGTTTGTATGTTTGTATGTTTGTATGTTTGTATGTTTGTCGCTTTATAGACTCCGAAACTACTGAACCGATTTTCCTCAAAATTTTACAGTAACATCACGTGAGCCCTAAAAATAAAATAGGCTACTTATTTTTTCGATAGGGGCAGGGGAATTGGTACCCCCCATAGGATGCCAATATTATACTGAACCGATTTTCCTGAAATTTTTACAGTAACATCACGTGAGCCCTAAAAATAAAATAGGCTACTTATTTTTTCGATAGGGGCAGGGGAATTGGTACCCCCCCATAGGATGCCAATATTATACTGAACCGATTTTCCTGAAATTTTTACAGTAACATCACGTGAGCCCTAAAAATAAAATAGGCTACTTATTTTTTCGATAGGGGCAGGGGAATTGGTATCCCCCATAGGATGCCAATATTATACTGAACCGATTTTCCTAAAATTTTTACAGTAACATCACGTGAGCCCTAAAAATAAAATAGGCTACTTATTTTTTCGATAGGGGCAGGGGAATTGGTACCCCCCATAGGATGCCAATATTAATTATCGCATATCTTAAGAGCCGCTGCACGCATTTTGCTGAACTTTTTGTAGTAGGATCTTCTGAGCCCCGGAATTGAAATAAAATAGCAGCGGGGGTATAGGAATACCCCATAGGACGCCAATGTTTAACATCGCATATCTTAAGAACTGTAATAGTGAGAATGTTCAAACTTTCTAAAAGTCACTCTTATGGTATACTACACTTTTGAAAATAAAAATAAAGCGGGTAGGCGCAGGGGGGGAAATACCTCCCATAGGATGCCAGTGTAGCGAAGCGCACCGGGTTAAGCTAGTATATATATAAAAATGAATTATGTGTGTTTGTATGTTTGTATGTTTGTCGCCTTATAGACTCCGAAACTACTGAACCGATTTTCCTGAAATTTTTACAGTAACATCACGTGAGCCCTAAAAATAAAATAGGCTCCTTTTTTTTCGATAGGGGCAGGGGAATTGGTACCCCCCATAGGATGCCAATATTATACTGAACCGATTTTCCTGAAATTTTTACAGTAACATCACGTGAGCCCTAAAAATAAAATAGGCTACTTATTTTTTCGATAGGGGCAGGGGAATTGGTACCCCACATAGGATGCCAATATTATACTGGACCGATTTTCCTGAAATTTTTACAGTAACATCACGCGAGCCCTAAAAATAAAATAGGCTCCTTTTTTTTCGATAGGGGCAGGGGAATTGGTACCCCCCATAGGATGCCAATATTATACTGAACCGATTTTCCTGAAATTTTTACAGTAACATCACGTGAGCCCTAAAAATAAAATAGGCTACTTATTTTTTCGATAGGGGCAGGGGAATTGGTACCCCCGATAGGATGCCAATATTATACTGAACCGATTTTCCTGAAATTTTTATAGTAACATCACGTGAGCCCTAAAAATAAAATAGGCTACTTATTTTTTCGATAGGGGCAGGGGAATTGGTACCCCCCATAGGATGCCAATATTATACTGAACCGATTTTCCTGAAATTTTTACAGTAACATCACGTGAGCCCTAAAAATAAAATAGGCTACTTATTTTTCGATAGGGGCAGGGGAATTGGTACCCCCATAGGATGCCAAAATTATACTGAACCGATTTTCCTGAAATTTTTACAGTAACATCACGTGAGCCCTAAAAATAAAATAGGCTACTTATTTTTTCGATAGGGGCAGGGGAATTGGTACCCCCCATAGGATGCCAATATTAATTATCGCATATCTTAAGAGCCGCTGCACGCATTTTGCTGAACTTTTTGTAGTAGGATCTTCTGAGCCCCCGGAATTGAAATAAAATAGCAGCGGGGGTATAGGAATACCCCATAGGACGCCAATGTTTAACATCGCATATCTTAAGAACTGTAATAGTGAGAATGTTCAAACTTTCTAAAAGTCACTCTTATGGTATACTACATTTGAAAATAAAAATAAAGCGGGTAGGCGCAGGGGGGGAAATACCTCCCATAGGATGCCAGTGTAGCGAAGCGCACCGGGTTAAGCTAGTATGTATATAAAAATGAATTATTTTTGTATGTTTGTATGTTTGTTTGTCGCTTTATAGACTCCGAAACTACTGAACCGATTTTCCTGAAATTTTTACAGTAACATCACGTGAGCCCTAAAAATAAAATAGGCTACTTATTTTTTCGATAGGGGCAGGGGAATTGGTACCCCCCATAGGATGCCAATATTAATTATCGCATATCTTAAGAGCCGCTGCACGCATTTTGCTGAACTTTTTGTAGTAGGATCTTCTAAGCCCCAAAATTTAAATAAAATAGTAGCGGGGGAAGTGGTTCCCCCCATAGGACGCCAATGTTTAATATAGCATATCTTAAGAACTGTTATAGTGAGAATGTTCAAACTTTGTAGAAGTCACTCTTACGGTATACTACTCTATTGAGAATAAAAATAAAGCGGTAGGCGCAGGGGGGGAAATACCTCCCATAGCATGCATATATTAAATATCGCTCAACTGAAGAACTATAAAAGGGACAGTCTTCAAACGTGGTTAAAGCTACTATTATGGTAAAATATAAATTTCAATATAAAAATGGGCGGGGTTGACAGGGGAGGAGCAGTACCCCTCATAGATAGAAATATAATTAATAGCCGCTGCACGCATTTTGTTGAACTTTTGGTAGTAGGATCTTCAGAGCCCCCCAATTGAAATATAATAGCAGCGGGGGAAGTGGTACCCACCATAGGACGCCAATGGTTAATATCGCATATCTTAAGAACTTTTATAGTGAGAATGTTCAAACTTTGCAGAAGTCTCTCTTATGGTATACTATACTTTTGAAAATAAAAATAAAGCGGGTAGGCGCAAGGGGGGAAATACCTTCCATACGATGCATAAATTAAGTATCGCTCAACAGAAGAACTATTAAAGAAGAGTCTGCAAACGTGGTTACAGCTACTACTATGGTAAACTATTAATTTCAATATAGAAATGGGCGGGGTAAACAGAGGAGGAGCAGTACCCCTCATATAAAGAAATATTAAATACCATATATCTGAACACAAAAGTTATCAACCTTTACAGGACAACTTTCAAAACAAAAAAAAAAAGGGGGTAGGTGCAGGGGAGCAAAAATAAATAAATTACACATTAAAAAAATACTGCAATTTTTTTCTTATTTATTTTTTTACCATTGTAGCGAAGCGCACCGGGTTAAGCTAGTTTTATATAAAAACCAAACAATTTATTTTTGGTAATACCCTTAATATCTCAAAACAAGAAATTCCGACTTAAGCCATTATTATTTAATGCCACAGATATATTATATATGTAGATTATTCTTATCGCACCATGGTGAAGGGTATATAAGATTCGGCATAGACGAATATTGCACTCTTACTTGTTTTTTATACCCTTCACCGAAGGTAAAAGGGTATATATAACTTTGTCATTCCGTTTGTAATTTCTACAATATTGATCTAAGACCATATAAGTATATATATTCTGGCTTCTTATAAGAAGGGAAGTTCAAATCCGGTTGTCCGTCTGTCCGTCCGTTGAAATGGGTTTTCCGAAGACCCCAGATATGATGTAGGCTAGGTTTTTATACATTTATGTCACATATAGTCCGGAATTGTTTGCTATTGAAATTCAGGAAGATCGGTCCATAAATGGCTGAGATATGAGCAAAAAACCACGACTACCTCTAATTTTTTCCATAAATCCCATGCTGTTGTTGTTTTTTAAATTCTTTTTTCTACATATCTCGAGAGCGGCAAGAGATACAGCTTTCAAATTTAGTACACACATGTTGCTTGCCAATACACAAAGTCTCTAACAAAATGGGTGGGTTTGGAGAAGTGGGTGTGGCACTTCCCATACAAAGACGTTATACATTTCTGTATATCTGGAGAACGAAACGAGCTAAAGTTCCCAAATTAGGTACAAATATATCGGTTATCAATACACAGTATCCCACAAAATATGGGCGCGATTGGAAAAGTGGGCGTGGTACCTCCCGTACAAAGACATTATTGAAAATACTCAAAATTTTAAATTTTAGGGCTCTAGTATGACATATGAACACGTTTTATATACCAAAATGTCAGAAATTTTTAGCAGCATATATTTCCCGAAAACCCTGAAACCTTTCTCCCAAATATGGAAGAGTAATGCCCAAAATAAAAATTTTTTTTTTAAACATACCCATTTTCGGGAACAATAGATCTTCCCGAGTCCAAGTTTTATAATCTAAGTAAATGGTTTTTTCTTCCTTAAAACGTGGGTATATAAATCTGCCAAATCGGTTAAGAAATGGTTAAGTTATTAGCAAAATACTCCAAAAATGGGCTAAAAAGCATCAAAATTTTTATAAAAACTAAATTTTTAGAACTGTTACATGACCTATGGATACGTCTTATATATCAAGATCGGAAATTTTTAGTAGAGCATATATGCTGAAAAACTCGAAAAAATCGGTTCAGATACAAAAAAGTTATTACCAAAATAAAATTTTTTTAAATAAAAATACCTATTTTCGGGAACCGTAGATCTTTCCGAGTCCAAGTTTTATTTCCGAAGTAAATGGTAAATTTCTTCCTTAAAACGTAGGTATATAAATCTATCAAATCGATTGGAAAATGTGTGGTGTGTTTCCCTTTTTCGCATATTCACCTTTCATACCCAAACAACAAACTCACACAAAGATATTTGCTTATATGAAAAAAATATTCCACGGCCTATTTACTTATATTAAAGTTAAGTTCACATGCGTACCAGTGGTCGAGTGGTCTAGCCGTTATGTCACAAGTAATCGTCTGAGTGTTGACGGGTTCAAATCCCATTCGATAAATTTTTTTTTTCTCTTGGTATTTATAAATTATTTTTAATTAAATAAAAAATATATCAGTTTTTGCTATTATTACTTTTATATACTTAAAAAAAACGCTTTTTTATAAAATTTAGACTTTTGTTCTAAATAAATGCGCATTTTTTTTGTGGCTAATAATTTTATATAAAAACCAAACAATTTATTTTTGGTAATACCCTTAATATCTCAAAACAAGAAATTCCGACTTAAGCCATTATTATTTAATGCCACAGATATATTACATATTTGGGAAGTTTGTTTTACCCAATAACATAAAAATAAAAACAACTTAAGCTTTAATAAAAACTTAAAGATAATTTTATTAATTCATTAAATAAAAGGTTGAGAAAAAGTGTGTTTTAATTTAAATGGTTTTTATGAAAAAAGGTTAAAGCTTTTATGTGTTGACCGTATTGATGCCGACAGGATATAGGACGAGAATCTTCTTCTTATCTTAGCATGTGCATAACTTGTTATACCGGTTATTGCCGGTACCTGGTAGTTTGCAGTAATTGGTAGTGACAGGGTGCCACATTCCTCCCCTCGCTGGAAAAGGGCTACCGGAATCTAACCGGGAGCCTTATGCGTCTTCCACTTGCTGTTGTTTTGGAAACAGCTTCAGGTACTTTGATGCTTGATGTCTTAGAGTTATATGTGGCACAGCTAGGATTATTGCGAATAGGCAGCTCTGAAGTTGAATCATTACTGGAGACATCGGTTGGAAGGTGTGGAGTGCTTGGCACGAGATCATTTGACGAAGGAAAAATTACTGTTTCCTCAGATAAGCTTAAAGACTCGGATGCTGGAAGAAAACAAGGTTTTAAACGATCAATAGTAATATTTGTTTTTCGACCCCGCACAAGTAATGTGAAAAATTTTGCAAAACGTTTTAAAACTAAATACGGTCCATCGTAGGGATGAGTGAGCGATGGTCGAATTGAGTCGTCTCGAACAAATACGTGCGTTGATGACTGTAGGTCTTTGGAAATAAACGTTGTCTTTGTAGAGTGATGTGATGTTTGTGTAGGTTGAATATTTTTCATCGAGTTTCGAAATTCTGCTACAAAGTCGCTAGTAGTTGTTGTAGAGTTGTGGAGGATTTTTCGCTAGAATCCTCCCCTGGCCCAAAAAGTCAATTCGAAGACTGCGCTGTTACAGCATGCACTTGTCGCTGCTTAAGTTTGCATGGGCTGCGACATTTTCGTGCATTGCGTCCATACTTTTTATGGTACCAACACTCGTCGGAACCTGAGTTGGTTTTTCTATCGGATGAAGATTGACGGTGCTGGGAGCGATGACGAGTGATAGTAGGTCTGCGAGATCGAGAACGTGAACGTGTTGTTAATTGATCAAAGCTTTCACTTAGCTCCCTTATAGCTGTACGTAAATCACTGATGTCGCTGGCAGGCTCTTTTGCTACTTTACATACCTGTGACGGAGATACAGCATCTACAATAGAGTCAGCTATTTTTGTAAATTCTGCTGCCGTACCAGATGTCGCTGCTACCACCGGCTGAGCAAACGTAGGCAATCGTTTAGTCCAAAGACCCTTAACCGCCGCTTCGCCGACAGTTTTACCTGCCACTCGCTTCATCTCAAAGAAAAGCTCTGAGGGTTTCTTGTCGCCCAAAGGCATTTCCGATAGGAGCCGGTTTAGTCGTCGCTGTTCGCTGTCGGCAAAATGTTCAATAATTCCTTGTTTGACATACTCAAAGCGGTCGAATTGTGGTAAAGTTGAAATGACGTCTGTTAGTTGCGCTATAGTATCGGGCTTTAATGCTGCAAGTACGGTGGCGGCCTTTTGCTTGTCAGATGTTATGCCCGATGCAATAAACCAAAAATCCATGGATGTAAACCAAGCTTCGACATTCGTGTTAGACATTTCTGGAAATGGCAATCGAGCATAAACGGCTGATACATTACCACTGGTGTTTCGGATCAGGTGTGCTTGGTCTTCGTCAATATTTTGCTTAACCGCAGTGGATGCTGAAGATAAATCGTTGGTTGCCATTATTTTGTTCTTCGGGGTCACCAATTTGGGAAGTTTGTTTCACCCAATTACATAAAAATAAAAACAACTTAAGCTTTAATAAAAACTTAAAGATATTTTTATTAATTCATTAATAAAAGGTTGAGAAAAAGTGTGTTTTAATTTAAATGGTTTTTATGAAAAAAGGTTAAAGCTTTTATGTGTTGACCGTATTGATGCCGACAGGAAATAGGACGAGAAACTTCTTCTTATCTTAGCATGTGCATAACTTGTTATACCGGTTATTGCCGGTACCTGGTAGTTTGCAGTAATTGGTAGTGACAGGGTGCCACATATATGTAGATTATTCTGATCGCACCATGGTGAAGGGTATATAAGATTCGGCATAGCCGAATATAGCACTCTTACTTGTTTTTAATACCCTTCACCAAAGTTAAAAGGGTATATATAACTTTGTGATTCCGTTTGTAATTTCCCAGATATGAGCAAAAAACCACGACTACCTCTAATTTTTTCCATAAATCCCATGTTGTTGTTGTTTTTTAAATTCTTTTTTCTGCATATCTCGAGAGCGGCAAGAGATACAGCTTTCAAATTTAGTACACACATGTTGCTTGCCAATACACAAACTCTCTAAAAAAATGGGCGGGATTGGAGAAGTGGGTGTGGCACTTCCCATACAAAGACGTTATACATTTCTGTATATCTGGAGAACGAAACGAGCTAAAGTTCCCAAATTAGGTACAAATATATCGGTTATCAATACACAGTATCCCACAAAATATGGGCGCGATTGGAAAAGTGGGCGTTGTACCTCCCGTACAAAGACATTATTGAAAATACTCAAAATTTTAAATTTTAGGGCTCTAGTATGACATATGAACACGTTTTATATACCAAAATGTCAGAAATTTTTAGCAGCATATATTTCCCGAAAACCCTGAAACCGTTCTCCCAAATATGGAAGAGTAATGCCCAAAATAAAATTTTTTTTTTTAAACATACCCATTTTCGGGAACAATAGATCTTCCCGAGTCCAAGTTTTATAATCTAAGTAAATGGTTTTTTCTTCCTTAAAACGTGGGTATATAAATCTGCCAAATCGGTTAAGAAATGGTTAAGTTATTAGCAAAATACTCCAAAAATGGGCTAAAAAGCATCAAAATTTTTATAAAAACTAAATTTTTAGAGCTGTTACATGACCTATGGATACGTCTTATAAATCAAGATCGGAAATTTTAGTAGAGCATATTTGCTGAAAAACTCGGAAAAATCGGTTCAGATACAAAAAAGTTATTACCAAAATAAAATTTTTTTAAATTTTCAGGAACCGTAGATCTTTCCGAGTCCAAGTTTTATTACCGAAGTAAATGGTAAATTTCTTCCTTAAAACGTAGGTATATAAATCTATCAAATCGGTTGGAAAATGCCCGAGTTATGACCAAATTACTGAAATACCAATATTTACTTTTTTTTATATAATTAAGTTGTTTTATTTGCGTCCCCCCCCCCCCCCTCCTTTTCCATTTGTTTACAGGAACTGGCATCATGTCCAATATGACTTCCGTTATCACTCTGCTTTTAAACTGTGATCTATTTAACGAAATAATTTCTACAAATAGAGATTGGGAATTTTTGCATCTTAAGAACTTGCAAAAACAGATAAATCTATTGTATGGCAACACGCCAGTGGTGGTGGTGTGTTTCCCTTTTTCGCATATTCACCTTTCATACCCAAACAACAAACTCACACAAAGATATTTGCTTATATGAAAAAAATATTCCACGGCCTATTTACTTATATTAAAGTTAAGTTCGCATGCGTACCAGTGGTCGAGTGGTCTAGCCGTTATGTCACAAGTAATCGTCTGAGTGTTGACGGGTTCAAATCCCATTCGATAAATTTTTTTTTCTCTTGGTATTTATAAATTATTTTTAATTAAATAAAAAATATATCAGTTTTTGCTATTTTTACTTTTATATACTTAAAAAAAACGCTTTTTTTTATAAAATTTAGACTTTTGTTCTAAATAAATGCGCATTTTTTTATGTGGCTAATAATCTTCTATATACATATATAAAAATGAATTATGTATGTTTGTATGTTTGTATGTTTGTATGTTTGTCGCTTTATAGACTCCGAAACTACTGAACCGATTTTCCTGAAATTTTTACAGTAACATCACGTGAGCCCTAAAAATAAAATAGGCTACCTATTTTTTCGATAGGGGCAGGGGAATTGGTACCCCCCATAGGATGCCAATATTAATTATCGCATATCTTAAGAGCCGCTGCACTCATTTTGCTGAACTTTTTGTAGTAGGATCTTCTAAGCCCCAAAATTTAAATAAAATAGTAGCGGGGGAAGTGGTTCCCCCCATAGGACGCCAATGTTTAATATAGCATATCTTAAGAACTGTTATAGTGAGAATGTTCAAACTTTGTAGAAGTCACTCTTATGGTGTACTACTCTATTGAGAATAAAAATAAAGCGGTAGGCGCAGGGGGGGAAATACCTCCCATAGGATGCATATATTAAATATCGCTCAACTGAAGAACTATAAAAGGGACAGTCTTCAAACTTGGTTAAAGCTACTATTATGGTAAAATATAAATTTCAATATAAAAATGGGCGGGGTTGACAGGAGGAGCAGTACCCCTCATAGATAGAAATATAATTAAGAGCCGCTGCACGCATTTTGTTGAACTTTTGGTAGTAGGATCTTCAGAGCCCCCAAATTGAAATATAATAGCAGCGGGGGAAGTGGTACCCACCATAGGACGCCAATGGTTAATATCGCATATCTTAAGAACTTTTATAGTGAGAATGTTCAAACTTTGCAGAAGTTTCTCTTATGGTATACTATACTTTTGAAAATAAAAATAAAGCGGGTAGGCGCAAGGGGGGAAATACCTTCCATAGGATGCATAAATAAAGTATCGCTCAACAGAAGAACTATTAAAGGAAGAGTCTTCAAACGTGGTAACAGCTACTACTATGGTAAACTATTAATTTCAATATAGAAATGGGCGGGGTAGAACCCCTCATATAAAGAAATATTAAATACCATATATCTGAACACAAAAGCTATCAACCTTTACAGGACAACTTTCAAAACAAAAAAAAAGGGGGGTAGGTGCAGGGGGAGCAAAAATAAATAAATTACACATTAAAAAAATACTGCAATTTTTTTCTTATTTATTTTTTTTACCAGTGTAGCGAAGCGCACCGGGTTAAGCTAGTTTTATATAAAAACCAAACAATTTATTATACCCTTCACCGAAGGTAAAAGGGTATATATAATTTTGTCATTCCGTTTGTAATTTCTACAATATTGATTAAAGACCATACAAAGTATATATATTCTGGCTTCTTATGAGAAGGGAAGCTCAAATCCGGTTGTCCGTCTGTCCGTTTGTCCGTCTGTCCATCTGTCCGTCTGTCCGTCCGTTGAAATGGGTTTTCCGAAGACCCCAGATATGATGAGGGCTAGGTTGTTATACATTTATGTCACACATAGTCCGGATTTGTTTGCTATTGAAATTCAGGAAGATCGGTCCATAAATGGCTGAGATATGAGCAAAAAACCACGACTACCTCTAATTTTTCCCATAAATCCCATGTTGTTGTTGTTTTTTAAATTCTTTTTTCTGCATATCTCGAGAGCGGCAAGAGATACAGCTTTGAAATTTGGAACAAACATCTTGCTTGCCAATACACAAACTCTCTAAAAAAAATGGGCGGGATTGGAGAAGTGGGTGTGGCACTTCCCATACAAAGACGTTATACATTTCTGTATATCTGGAGAACGAAACGAGCTAAAGTTCCCAAATTAGGTACAAATATATCGGTTATCAATACACAGTATCCCACAAAATATGGGCGCGATTGGAAAAGTGGGCGTGGTACCTCCCGTACAAAGACATTATTGAAAATACTCAAAATTTTAAATTTTAGGGCTCTAGTATGACATATGAACACGTTTTATATACCAAAATGTCAGAAATTTTTAGCAGCATATATTTCCCGAAAACCCTGAAACCTCTTTCACAAATATGGAAGAGTAATGCCCAAAATATTTTTTTTTAAACATACCCATTTTCGGGAACAATAGATCTTCCCGAGTCCAAGTTTTATAATCTAAGTAAATGGTTTTTTCTTCCTTAAAACGTGGGTATATAAATCTGCCAAATCGGTTAAGAAATGGTTAAGTTATTAGCAAAATACTCCAAAAATGGGCTAAAAAGCATCAAAATTTTTATAAAAACTAAATTTTTAGAGCTGTTACATGACCTATGGATACGTCTTATATATCAAGATCGGAAATTTTTAGTAGAGCATATTTGCTGAAAAACTCGGAAAAATCGGTGCAGATACAAAAAAATTATTACCAAAATAAAATTTTTTTTAATAAAAATACCTATTTTCGGGAACCGTAGATCTTTCCGAGTCCAAGTTTTATTACCAAAGTAAATGGTAAATTTCTTCCTTAAGACGTAGGTATATAAATCTGCCAAATCGATTGGAAAATGTGTGGTGTGTTTCCCTTTTTCGCATATTCACCTTTCATACCCAAACAACAAACTCACACAAAGATATTTGCTTATATGAAAAAAGTATTCCACGGCCTATTTACTTATATTAAAGTTAAGTTCGCATGCGTACCAGTGGTCGAGTGGTCTAGCCGTTATGTCACAAGTAATCGTCTGAGTGTTGACGGGTTCAAATCCCATTCGATAAATTTTTTTTTTCTCTTGGTATTTATAAATTATTTTTAATTAAATAAAAAATATATCAGTTTTTGCTATTATTACTTTTATATACTTAAAAAAAACGCTTTTTTATAAAATTTAGACTTTTGTTCTAAATAAATGCGCATTTTTTTTGTGGCTAATAATTTTATATAAAAACCAAACAATTTATTTTTGGTAATACCCTTAATATCTCAAAACAAGAAATTCCGACTTAAGCCATTATTATTTAATGCCACAGATATATTATATATTTGGGAAGTTTGTTTTACCCAATAACATAAAAATAAAAACAACTTAAGCTTTAATAAAAACTTAAAGATAATTTTATTAATTCATTAAATAAAAGGTTGAGAAAAAGTGTGTTTTAATTTAAATGGTTTTTATGAAAAAAGGTTAAAGCTTTTATGTGTTGACCGTATTGATGCCGACAGGATATAGGACGAGAATCTTCTTCTTATCTTAGCATGTGCATAACTTGTTATACCGGTTATTGCCGGTACCTGGTAGTTTGCAGTAATTGGTAGTGACAGGGTGCCACATTACTCCCCTCGCTGGAAAAGGGCTACCGGAATCTAACCGGGAGCCTTATGCGTCTTCCACTTGCTGTTGTTTTGGAAACAGCTTCAGGTACTTTGATGCTTGATGTCTTAGAGTTATATGTGGCACAGCTAGGATTATTGCGAATAGGCAGCTCTGAAGTTGAATCATTACTGGAGACATCGGTTGGAAGGTGTGGAGTGCTTGGCACGAGATCATTTGACGAAGGAAAAATTACTGTTTCCTCAGATAAGCTTAAAGACTCGGATGCTGGAAGAAAACAAGGTTTTAAACGATCAATAGTAATATTTGTTTTTCGACCCCGCACAAGTAATGTGAAAAATTTTGCAAAACGTTTTAAAACTAAATACGGTCCATCGTAGGGATGAGTGAGCGATGGTCGAATTGAGTCGTCTCGAACAAATACGTGCGTTGATGACTGTAGGTCTTTGGAAATAAACGTTGTCTTTGTAGAGTGATGTGATGTTTGTGTAGGTTGAATATTTTTCATCGAGTTTCGAAATTCTGCTACAAAGTCGCTAGTAGTTGTTGTAGAGTTGTGGAGGATTTTTCGCTAGAATCCTCCCCTGGCCCAAAAAGTCAATTCGAAGACTGCGCTGTTACAGCATGCACTTGTCGCTGCTTAAGTTTGCATGGGCTGCGACATTTTCGTGCATTGCGTCCATACTTTTTATGGTACCAACACTCGTCGGAACCTGAGTTGGTTTTTCTATCGGATGAAGATTGACGGTGCTGGGAGCGATGACGAGTGATAGTAGGTCTGCGAGATCGAGAACGTGAACGTGTTGTTAATTGATCAAATCTTTCACTTAGCTCCCTTATAGCTGTACGTAAATCACTGATGTCGCTGGCAGGCTCTTTTGCTACTTTACATACCTGTGACGGAGATACAGCATCTACAATAGAGTCAGCTATTTTGGTAAATTCTGCTGCCGTACCAGATGTCGCTGCTACCACCGGCTGAGCAAACGTAGGCAATCGTTTAGTCCAAAGACCCTTAACCGCCGCTTCGCCGACAGTTTTACCTGCCACTCGCTTCATCTCAAAGAAAAGCTCTGAGGGTTTCTTGTCGCCCAAAGGCATTTCCGATAGGAGCCGGTTTAGTCGTCGCTGTTCGCTGTCGGCAAAATGTTCAATAATTCCTTGTTTGACATACTCAATGCGGTCGAATTGTGGTAAAGTTGAAATGACGTCTGTTAGTTGCGCTATAGTATCGGGCTTTAATGCTGCAAGTACGGTGGCGGCCTTTTGCTTGTCAGATGTTATGCCCGATGCAATAAACCAAAAATCCATGGATGTAAACCAAGCTTCGACATTCGTGTTAGACATTTCTGGAAATGGCAATCGAGCATAAACGGCTGATACATTACCACTGGTGTTTCGGATCAGGTGTGCTTGGTCTTCGTCAATATTTTGCTTAACCGCAGTGGATGCTGAAGATAAATCGTTGGTTGCCATTATTTTGTTCTTCGGGGTCACCAATTTGGGAAGTTTGTTTCACCCAATTACATAAAAATAAAAACAACTTAAGCTTTAATAAAAACTTAAAGATATTTTTATTAATTCATTAATAAAAGGTTGAGAAAAAGTGTGTTTTAATTTAAATGGTTTTTATGAAAAAAGGTTAAAGCTTTTATGTGTTGACCGTATTGATGCCGACAGGAAATAGGACGAGAAACTTCTTCTTATCTTAGCATGTGCATAACTTGTTATACCGGTTATTGCCGGTACCTGGTAGTTTGCAGTAATTGGTAGTGACAGGGTGCCACATATATGTAGATTATTCTTATCGCACCATGGTGAAGGGTATATAAGATTCGGCATAGCCGAATATAGCACTCTTACTTGTTTTTAATACCCTTCACCAAAGTTAAAAGGGTATATATAACTTTGTGATTCCGTTTGTAATTTCCCAGATATGAGCAAAAAACCACGACTACCTCTAATTTTTTCCATAAATCCCATGTTGTTGTTGTTTTTTAAATTCTTTTTTCTGCATATCTCGAGAGCGGCAAGAGATACAGCTTTCAAATTTAGTACACACATGTTGCTTGCCAATACACAAACTCTCTAAAAAAATGGGCGGGATTGGAGAAGTGGGTGTGGCACTTCCCATACAAAGACGTTATACATTTCTGTATATCTGGAGAACGAAACGAGCTAAAGTTCCCAAATTAGGTACAAATATATCGGTTATCAATACACAGTATCCCACAAAATATGGGCGCGATTGGAAAAGTGGGCGTTGTACCTCCCGTACAAAGACATTATTGAAAATACTCAAAATTTTAAATTTTAGGGCTCTAGTATGACATATGAACACGTTTTATATACCAAAATGTCAGAAATTTTTAGCAGCATATATTTCCCGAAAACCCTGAAACCGTTCTCCCAAATATGGAAGAGTAATGCCCAAAATAAAATTTTTTTTTTTAAACATACCCATTTTCGGGAACAATAGATCTTCCCGAGTCCAAGTTTTATAATCTAAGTAAATGGTTTTTTCTTCCTTAAAACGTGGGTATATAAATCTGCCAAATCGGTTAAGAAATGGTTAAGTTATTAGCAAAATACTCCAAAAATGGGCTAAAAAGCATCAAAATTTTTATAAAAACTAAATTTTTAGAGCTGTTACATGACCTATGGATACGTCTTATAAATCAAGATCGGAAATTTTAGTAGAGCATATTTGCTGAAAAACTCGGAAAAATCGGTTCAGATACAAAAAAGTTATTACCAAAATAAAATTTTTTTAAATTTTCAGGAACCGTAGATCTTTCCGAGTCCAAGTTTTATTACCGAAGTAAATGGTTTTTTCTTCCTTAAAACGTGGGTATATAAATACCAATATTTACTTTTTTTTATATAATTAAGTTGTTTTATTTGCGTCCCCCCCCCCCCCCCCCCCTCCTTTTCCATTTGTTTACAGGCACTGGCATCATGTCCAATATGACTTCCGTTATCACTCTGCTTTTAAACTGTGATCTATTTAACGAAATAATTTCTACAAATAGAGATTGGGAATTTTTGCATCTTAAGAACTTGCAAAAACAGATAAATCTATTGAATGGCAACACGCCAGTGGTGGTGGTGTGTTTCCCTTTTTCGCATATTCACCTTTCATACCCAAACAACAAACTCACACAAAGATATTTGCTTATATGAAAAAAATATTCCACGGCCTATTTACTTATATTAAAGTTAAGTTCGCATGCGTACCAGTGGTCGAGTGGTCTAGCCGTTATGTCACAAGTAATCGTCTGAGTGTTGACGGGTTCAAATCCCATTCGATAAATTTTTTTTTCTCTTGGTATTTATAAATTATTTTTAATTAAATAAAAAATATATCAGTTTTTGCTATTTTTACTTTTATATACTTAAAAAAAACGCTTTTTTTTTTATAAAATTTAGACTTTTGTTCTAAATAAATGCGCATTTTTTTATGTGGCTAATAATCTTCTATCTATATATATAAAAATGAATTATGTATGTTTGTATGTTTGTATGTTTGTCGCTTTATAGACTCCGAAACTACTGAACCGATTTTCCTGAAATTTTTACAGTAACATCACGTGAGCCCTAAAAATAAAATAGGCTACCTATTTTTTCGATAGGGGCAGGGGAATTGGTACCCCCCATAGGATGCCAATATTAATTATCGCATATCTTAAGAGCCGCTGCACTCATTTTGCTGAACTTTTTGTAGTAGGATCTTCTAAGCCCCAAAATTTAAATAAAATAGTAGCGGGGGAAGTGGTTCCCCCCATAGGACGCCAATGTTTAATATAGCATATCTTAAGAACTGTTATAGTGAGAATGTTCAAACTTTGTAGAAGTCACTCTTATGGTGTACTTCTCTATTGAGAATAAAAATAAAGCGGTAGGCGCAGGGGGGGAAATACCTCCCATAGGATGCATATATTAAATATCGCTCAACTGAAGAACTATAAAAGGGACAGTCTTCAAACTTGGTTAAAGCTACTATTATGGTAAAATATAAATTTCAATATAAAAATGGGCGGGGTTGACAGGAGGAGCAGTACCCCTCATAGATAGAAATATAATTAAGAGCCGCTGCACGCATTTTGTTGAACTTTTGGTAGTAGGATCTTCAGAGCCCCCAAATTGAAATATAATAGCAGCGGGGGAAGTGGTACCCACCATAGGACGCCAATGGTTAATATCGCATATCTTAAGAACTTTTATAGTGAGAATGTTCAAACTTTGCAGAAGTTTCTCTTATGGTATACTATACTTTTGAAAATAAAAATAAAGCGGGTAGGCGCAAGGGGGGAAATACCTTCCATAGGATGCATAAATAAAGTATCGCTCAACAGAAGAACTATTAAAGGAAGAGTCTTCAAACGTGGTAACAGCTACTACTATGGTAAACTATTAATTTCAATATAGAAATGGGCGGGGTAGAACCCTGTAACGTGGTTTTGTCGTAGGCTGGGGTAGTCCAGTGATGTCCAGGGTCGACTTACGGAATCCACGAACCTTAAGTGAAAACACGGGTGATTTACCCTTTCGGGGTTAACAATAATTTCTTAACTTTATTGATTAATTCGCAATTTAATTACAATACTTTGTTTACTTCATCTAAAATTACCAGCAGCACAGCAAACAGGCAGGGATTCGGCGTATTCTCCTCGGTCGGTGTATTCGGGTCGGAATCGGGTGGGGAGTCAGGATCGGGTTCCTTGAGTGCTCGGCGGTGATGAAATGTCTCGTTCTCAGCAGTTGTTACAATACTACAATTCTTTCTTATGACTAGGTATCTAAATACTACAGTTCAACCTTATGCACTAAACTGACTTAACTAGGGTTGGTCTGTTGACCGAAGTCACAGTACCAAAACTGTCAGCCGAAGCCGCAGTACAAAAACCGTCAGCCGAAGCAGCAGTACGAAAACCGTCAGCCGAAGCCGCAGTACAAAAACCGTCAGCCGAAGCCGCAGTACAAAAACCGTCAGCCGAAGCCGCAGTACAAAAACCGTCAGCCGAAGCCGCAGTACAAAAATCAATCACCCAACAATGCAGGTGTCGGCGACCGTCGTGCAGAAGGCGGGAACCAGGTCGACTTTTAAAAAAAGTTGGCAAGATCGTTGGAGCAATGAAATCGCCCCGATTGTAACCAAACCTAAAGTATAAATGTAATATTAAAAATGAACTACATGAGAATTATTAAGCGAACTGGTATTAACTAAATAACATTAGGGGGTTTCATGTGTACCTAAGTAACATTAGGGGGTTTCATATGTACTTGAACTGAAACTAATTATTGTATGTGGTAGTGTCTAGAACTTAAATATAAAATAAACTAAAAAAAATATAAAATTTATGTTGCGGGGATTTAAGGGAATGTAAATCCTCGTTACATTTCCCCCCTTCTCAGGAGAAGGCTGTGTTACCACAGCATTCGGGTTTTTTTTTTATGGGCGATTTTTCTTTTTTTCCGGGGGCGAGCGTAAGTTTTGTTGCGCACGGCTGTCTTGACTGGGGGCCGAACAGCCGGTCGGATGACGAATTGGACGTGCTTGGCATAGTGTGGAGGTGGTCGGATGCGGACTACATTCCAGAGTTCGCCTTTGGTAAACGTATGGCCGCTGTATTTGACCGTGCGATCAGGCTTGTGGTGCCTCTTCTGCGTGGTTGCCCCTTGACCAGGGCTGGATCGTGCTGGACGAACGCTCGGTAGAGCTGGACGAACGTTGGGTGGTTTGTCACCCGAAGGCGGTGGTGTCGGCTCGTCGCTGATGTTCGGTTCGGATGCCGGGGTTGGTGGGATCCCCACGTCGCTTATGATTCTTGGCCGGGCCTCTGCCTGTGGTATGTACAGGGAGGGATTTGCTACCGCTACCCTGTTGTGCGCTATACGCGGAGGAGTGGTTCGTCTACGCTCCATGGTACTGGTGCACTGATGAGGAAGGCGGATCTCATGTGTGCCGACGTTGCATAGTCCTTTACCTTCTTCTACGGTCAGGAAGTCTCGGGTGGTTAAGGCATGCAGGGGTGGATGTACGGGGGAATCTTGTTTCACCATTCCGGGGTTGGGCAGGCTTTCGCCGTGTAGCCGTAGCTCGATCTGTAAGGTGCTCAATAAATCCATCCCGAGTATCATGGTTTCGGCCAAGGTGTCAATCACTGACACTGGTAAGGACACCATAGTTTCGTTGTATCTTACGGGGATGAGGAATACTTCTAGCGATGTCGCCAGTGATTGATCGGCCATTTGCACCGTACCCAGGGAGTTGACCGGTTCGACGTTATGGGCCCTCAAATGCTCCCTCATGATTTTGCCGATGTAGGTACGGGAGGACCCGGTGTCGACTAAGGCTGTCACATGCCGACCGTAGATTTCTACCGACACGAAGTAGCGGTTGTCGTTGGTTGGTTGTTCGCCTATCGGCGAAACCCCACGGTTTCTCCGACACCCGCAGGCCCTAGAAAGTACCCCCTCGCGCCCACAATATGAACAGAAGAGAAAACCGGGGACATAACATGTTGTTCGTTTATGACCCAACCCCTTGCACCTCCAGCAATTCGTCGCACGGTTGTATCCCGGACTGGATATCATGTGTGAGGTCTGGGGCCGCTCTTCTCGCTTAAGGGCTTCGTACTCATCCGTCATGGTGATAAGCTCATCTAGGTTGCTGAAATCCCTTCGGCGAACATAGTGTCGGTATTCTGTGCGAAGGCCATAGTAAACTCGATCCAGGTGGTTCTGTTTTCGTAGGATTGGATGTTGTCGGGCAAGACTCAGCATGCTAAGCACATAGTCTTTAGCCCGTTCTCGGTTGTTCTGCCTTCGGTTGTAGAAGTTCTGCTCTAAATGCGATAGGTATCGCGGGGGTAGGAAAAATTTCTCTATTTCCTGTCTAAATTGTTGCCACGTGTTCAGTGTGCCCCTTTTCACTCTAAACCATTTGAGCGCATTGCCGGTCAATATACTTAGCATTAAGGGGGGTAGGCGGTTAATTGGTATTTGATGACATTCCGACAGCTCTTCGAGACGTTCTAGGTACTCCATCAAATCGTTTTCTCCGGAAAATTTCAGGTCCCACTTGTGGATGATGTTCATTATTTCAAGATCGGAAAGGTGCGTATAAACAGGCGGCGGAGGCAGCGAAACTGATACTTCGTTATCGGATATGACGTTCTGTTCAGCCGATGTCACCTCGTTTTCCAACTCCCGTAGGAGATTTTCAGAGGAGGCTCTCAGCCGTTTGGTGCGGATGGTTTCAGCCAGCTGCTTACGAAGATGGGCGACTGTGAAACCGGCGGTCGGTATGCCGAAGTTTCCGCACTGCTCGACCAGCTGCTCCTTGTGTAAAAGGTATATCCATCCGACCGAGTCTGTATTTAGGTGATGGCTCGTAGATGCGCTGTCCTGTTTGCTGGTTTTGTAATTTTGGGCCGATTCCTCCTCGATGGCGGCGGTGGTTTCTTTCTCGCGTTGCGATTTAGAATCGGGTCCCTGCTCGGGCGCCATTTGTAACGTGGTTTTGTCGTAGGCTGGGGTAGTCCAGTGATGTCCAGGGTCGACTTACGGAATCCACGAACCTTAAGTGAAAACACGGGTGATTTACCCTTTCGGGGTTAACAATAATTTCTTAACTTTATTGATTAATTCGCAATTTAATTACAATACTTTGTTAACTTCATCTAAAATTACCAGCAGCACAGCAAACAGGCAGGGATTCGGCGTATTCTCCTCGGTCGGTGTATTCGGGTCGGAATCGGGTGGGGAGTCAGGATCGGGTTCCTTGAGTGCTCGGCGGTGATGAAATGTCTCGTTCTCAGCAGTTGTTACAATACTACAATTCTTTCTTATGACTAGGTATCTAAATACTACAGTTCAACCTTATGCACTAAACTGACTTAACTAGGGTTGGTCTGTTGACCGAAGTCACAGTACCAAAACTGTCAGCCGAAGCCGCAGTACAAAAACCGTCAGCCGAAGCAGCAGTACGAAAACCGTCAGCCGAAGCCGCAGTACAAAAACCGTCAGCCGAAGCCGCAGTACAAAAACCGTCAGCCGAAGCCGCAGTACAAAAACCGTCAGCCGAAGCCGCAGTACAAAAATCAATCACCCAACAATGCAGGTGTCGGCGACCGTCGTGCAGAAGGCGGGAACCAGGTCGACTTTTAAAAAAAGTTGGCAAGATCGTTGGTGCAATGAAATCGCCCCGATTGTAACCAAACCTAAAGTATAAATGTAATATTAAAAATGAACTACATGAGAATTATTAAGCGAACTGGTATTAACTAAATAACATTAGGGGGTTTCATGTGTACCTAAGTAACATTAGGGGGTTTCATATGTACTTGAACTGAAACTAATTATTGTATGTGGTAGTGTCTAGAACTTAAATATAAAATAAACTAAAAAAAATATAAAATTTATGTTGCGGGGATTTAAGGGAATGTAAATCCTCGTTACAACCCCTCATATAAAGAAATATTAAATACCATATATCTGAACACAAAAGCTATCAACCTTTACAGGACAACTTTCAAAACAAAAAAAAAGGGGGGTAGGTGCAGGGGGAGCAAAAATAAATAAATTACACATTAAAAAAATACTGCAATTTTTTTCTTATTTATTTTTTTTACCAGTGTAGCGAAGCGCACCGGGTTAAGCTAGTTTTATATAAAAACCAAACAATTTATTATATCCTTCACCGAAGGTAAAAGGGTATATATAATTTTGTCATTCCGTTTGTAATTTCTACAATATTGATTAAAGACCATACAAAGTATATATATTCTGGCTTCTTATGAGAAGGGAAGCTCAAATCCGGTTGTCCGTCTGTCCGTTTGTCCGTCTGTCCATCTGTCCGTCTGTCCGTCCGTTGAAATGGGTTTTCCGAAGACCCCAGATATGATGAGGGCTAGGTTGTTATACATTTATGTCACACATAGTCCGGATTTGTTTGCTATTGAAATTCAGGAAGATCGGTCCATAAATGGCTGAGATATGAGCAAAAAACCACGACTACCTCTAATTTTTCCCATAAATCCCATGTTGTTGTTGTTTTTTAAATTCTTTTTTCTGCATATCTCGAGAGCGGCAAGAGATACAGCTTTGAAATTTGGAACAAACATCTTGCTTGCCAATACACAAACTCTCTAAAAAAAATGGGCGGGATTGGAGAAGTGGGTGTGGCACTTCCCATACAAAGACGTTATACATTTCTGTATATCTGGAGAACGAAACGAGCTAAAGTTCCCAAATTAGGTACAAATATATCGGTTATCAATACACAGTATCCCACCAAATATGGGCGCGATTGGAAAAGTGGGCGTGGTACCTCCCGTACAAAGACATTATTGAAAATACTCAAAATTTTAAATTTTAGGGCTCTAGTATGACATATGAACACGTTTTATATACCAAAATGTCAGAAATTTTTAGCAGCATATATTTCCCGAAAACCCTGAAACCTTTCTCCCAAATATGGAAGAGTAATGCCCAAAATAAAAATTTTTTTTTTAAACATACCCATTTTCGGGAACAATAGATCTTCCCGAGTCCAAGTTTTATAATCTAAGTAAATGGTTTTTTCTTCCTTAAAACGTGGGTATATAAATCTGCCAAATCGGTTAAGAAATGGTTAAGTTATTAGCAAAATACTCCAAAAATGGGCTAAAAAGCATCAAAATTTTTATAAAAACTAAATTTTTAGAGCTGTTACATGACCTATGGATACGTCTTATAAATCAAGATCAGAAATTTTTAGTAGAGCATATTTGCTGAAAAACTCGGAAAAATCGGTTCAGATACAAAAAAGTTATTACCAAAATAAAATTTTTTTAAATAAAAATACCTATTTTCGGGAACCGTAGATCTTTCCGAGTCCAAGTTTTATTACCAAAGTAAATGGTAAATTTCTTCCTTAAGACGTAGGTATATAAATCTGCCAAATCGGTTAAGAAATGGTTAAGTTATTAGCAAAATACTCCAAAAATGGGCTAAAAAGCATCAAAATTTTTATAAAAACTAAATTTTTAGAGCTGTTACATGACCTATGGATACGTCTTATATATCAAGATCGGAAATTTTTAGTAGAGCATATTTGCTGAAAAACTCGGAAAAATCGGTTCAGATACAAAAAAGTTATTACCAAAATAAAATTTTTTTAAATAAAAATACCTATTTTCGGGAACCGTAGATCTGTCCGAGTCCAAGTTTTATTACCGAAGTAAATGGTAAATTTCTTCCTTAAAACGTAGGTATATAAATCTATCAAATCGATTGGAAAATGCCCGAGTTATGACCAAATTACTGAAATACCAATATTTACTTTTTTTTATATAATTAAGTTGTTTTATTTGCGTACCCCCCCCCCCCCCCTTCTTTCCATTTGTTTACAGGCACTGTAAGATTGGGAATTTTTGCATCTTAAGAACTTGCAAAAACAGATAAATCTATTGTATGGCAACACGCCAGTGGTGGTGGTGTGTTTCCCTTTTTCGCATATTCACCTTTCATACCCAAACAACAAACTCACACAAAGATATTTGCTTATATTAAAAAAATATTCCACGGCCTATTTACTTATATTAAAGTTAAGTTCGCATGCGTACCAGTGGTCGAGTGGTCTAGCCGTTATGTCACAAGTAATCGTCTGAGTGTTGACGGGTTCAAATCCCATTCGATAAATTTTTTTTTTCTCTTGGTATTTATAAATTATTTTTAATTAAATAAAAAATATATCAGTTTTTGCTATTTTTACTTTTATATACTTAAAAAAAAACGCTTTTTTTATAAAATTTAGACTTTTGTTCTAAATAAATGCGCATTTTTTTATGTGGCTAATAATAATCTATATCTATCCATATCTATCTATATCTATCTATCTATATATCTATATCTATATCTATATATATAAAAATGAATTATGTATGTTTGTATGTTTGTTTGTCGCTTTATAGACACGTGAGCCCTAAAAATAAAATAGGCTACTTATTTTTTCGATAGGGGCAGGGGAATTGGTACCCCCCATACGATGCCAATATTAATTATCGAACCGATTTTCCTGAAATTTTTACAGTAACATCACGTGAGCCCTAAAAATAAAATAGGTTACTTATTTTTTCGATAGGGGCAGGGGAATTGGTACCCCCCATAGGATGCCAATATTAATTATCGAACCGATTTTCCTGAAATTTTTACAGTAACATCACGTGAGCCCTAAAAATAAAATAGGCTACTTATTTTTTCGATAGGGGCAGGGGAATTGGTACCCCCCATAGGATGCCAATATTAATTATCGCATATCTTAAGAGCCGCTGCACGCATTTTGCTGAACTTTTTGTAGTAGGATCTTCTGAGCCCCGGAATTGAAATAAAATAGCAGCGGGGGTATAGCAATACCCCATAGGACGCCAATGTTTAACATCGCATATCTTTAGAACTGTAATAGTGAGAATGTTCAAACTTTCTAAAAGTCACTCTTATGGTATACTACACTTTTGAAAATAAAAATAAAGCGGGTAGGCGCAGGGGGGGAAATACCTCCCATAGGATGCATACATTAAATATCGCTCAACTGAAGAACTATTAAAGGGAGAGTCTTCAAACGTGGTTAAAGCTACTATTATAGTAAACTATAAATTTCAATATAAAAATGTGCGGGGTCAGTGTAGCGAAGCGCACCGGGTTAAGCTAGTATATATATAAAAATGAATTATGTGTGTTTGTATGTTTGTCGCTTTATAGACTCCGAAACTACTGAACCGATTTTCCTGAAATTTTTACAGTAACATCACGTGAGCGCTAAAAATAAAATAGGCTACTTATTTTTTCGATAGGGGCAGGGGAATTGGTACCCCCCATAGGATGCCAATATTATACTGAACCGATTTTCCTGAAATTTTTACAGTAACATCACGCGAGCCCTTAAAATAAAATAGGCAACTTATTTTTTCGATAGGGGCAGGGGAATTGGTACCCCCCATAGGATACCAATATTATACTGAACCGATTTTCCTGAAATTTTTACAGTAACATCACGTGAGCCCTAAAAATAAAATAGGCTACTTATTTTTTCGATAGGGGCAGGGGAATTGGTATCCCCCATAGGATGCCAATATTATACTGAACCGATTTTCCTAAAATTTTTACAGTAACATCACGTGAGCCCTAAAAATAAAATAGGCTACTTATTTTTTCGATAGGGGCAGGGGAATTGGTACCCCCCATAGGATGCCAATATTATACTGAACCGATTTTCCTGAAATGTTTACAGTACCATCACGTGAGCCCTAAAAATAAAATAGGCTACTTATTTTTTCGATAGGGGCAGGGGAATTGGTACCCCCATAGGATGCCAATATTATACTGAACCGATTTTCCTGAAATTTTTACAGTAACATCACGTGAGCCCTAAAAATAAAATAGGGTACTTATTTTTTCGATAGGGGCAGGGGAATTGGTAACCCCCATAGGATGCCAATATTATACTGAACCGATTTTCCTGAAATTTTTACAGTAACATCACGTGAGCCCTAAAAATTAAATAGGCTACTTATTTTTTCGATAGTGGCAGGGGAATTGGTACCCCCCATAGGATGCCAATATTAATTATCGCATATCTTAAGAGCCGCTGCACGCATTTTGCTGAACTTTTTGTAGTAGGATCTTCTGAGCCCCGGAATTGAAATAAAATAGCAGCGGGGGTATAGGAATACCCCATAGGACGCCAATGTTTAACATTGCATATCTTAAGAACTGTAATAGTGAGAATGTTCAAACTTTCTAAAAGTCACTCTTATGGTATACTACACTTTTGAAAATAAAAATAAAGCGGGTAGGCGCAGGGGGGGAAATACCTCCCATAGGATGCATACATTAAATATCGCTCAACTGAAGAACTATTAAAGGGAGAGTCTTCAAACGTGGTTAAAGCTACTATTATAGTAAACTATAAATTTCAATATAAAAATGTGCGGGGTAGACAGAGTAGGAGCAGTACCCCTCATAGAAGACATATTAAATACCATATATCTGAACACAAGAGCTATCAACCTTTACAGGACAAATTTTTTTTTTTTTTGCCAGTGTAGCGAAGCGCACCGGGTTAAGCTAGTATGTATATAAAAATTAATTATGTTTGTATGTTTGTATGTTTGTTTGTCGCTTTATAGACTCCGAAACTACTGAACCGATTTTCCTGAAATTTTTACAGTAACATCACGTGAGCCCTAAAAATAAAATAGGCTACTTATTTTTTCGATAGGGGCAGGGGAATTGGTACCCCCCATAGGATGCCAATATTAATTATCGCATATCTTAAGAGCCGCTGCACGCATTTTGCTGAACTTTTTGTAGTAGGATCTTCTAAGCCCCAAAATTTAAATAAAATACTAGCGGGGGAAGTGGTTCCCCCCATAGGACGCCAATGTTTAATATAGCATATCTTAAGAACTGTTATAGTGAGAATGTTCAAACTTTGTAGAAGTCACTCTTATAGTATACTACTCTATTGAGAATAAAAATAAAGCGGTAGGCGCAGGGGGGAAATACCTCCCATAGCATGCATATATTAAATATCGCTCAACTGAAGAACTATAAAAGGGACAGTCTTCAAACGTGGTTAAAGCTACTATTATGGTAAAATATAAATTTCAATATAAAAATGGGCGGGGTTGACAGGGGAGGAGCAGTACCCCTCATAGATAGAAATATAATTAAGAGCCGCTGCACGCATTTTGTTGAACTTTTGGTAGTAGGATCTTAGCAGCATATATTTCCCGAAAACCCTGAAACCTTTCTCCCAAATATGGAAGAGTAATGCCCAAAATAAAAATTTTTTTTTTAAACATACCCATTTTCGGGAACAATAGATCTTCCCGAGTCCAAGTTTTATAATCTAAGTAAATGGTTTTTTCTTCCTTAAAACGTGGGTATATAAATCTGCCAAATCGGTTAAGAAATGGTTAAGTTATTAGCAAAATACTCCAAAAATGGGCTAAAAAGCATCAAAAATTTTATAAAAACTAAATTTTTAGAGCTGTTACATGACCTATGGATACGTCTTATAAATCAAGATCAGAAATTTTTAGTAGAGCATATTTGCTGAAAAACTCGGAAAAATCGGTTCAGATACAAAAAAGTTATTACCAAAATAAAATTTTTTTAAATAAAAATACCTATTATCGGGAACCGTAGATCTGTCCGAGTCCAAGTTTTATTACCGAAGTAAATGGTAAATTTCTTCCTTAAAACGTAGGTATATAAATCTATCAAATCGATTGGAAAATGCCCGAGTTATGACCAAATTACTGAAATACCAATATTTACTTTTTTTTATATAATTAAGTTGTTTTATTTGCGTACCCCCCCCCCCCCCCCCCCCCCCTTCTTTCCATTTGTTTACAGGCACTGGCATCATGTCCAATATGACTTCCGTTATCACTCTGCTTTTAAACTGTGATCTATTTAACGAAATAATTTCTCTTGGTATTTATAAATTATTTTTAATTAAATAAAAAATATATCAGTTTTTGCTATTTTTACTTTTATATACTTAAAAAAAACGCTTTTTTTTATAAAATTTAGACTTTTGTTCTAAATAAATGCGCATTTTTTATGTGGCTAATAATTTTATATAAAAACCAAACAATTTATTTTTGGTAATACCCTTAATATCTCAAAACAAGAAATTCCGACTTAAGCCATTATTATTTAATGCCACAGATATATTATATATGTAGATTATTCTTATCGCACCATGGTGAAGGGTATATAAGATTCGGCATAGCCGAATATAGCACTCTTACTTGTTTTTTATACCCTTCACCGAAGGTAAAAGGGTATATATAACTTTGTTGTTGTTTTTTAAATTCTTTTTTCTGCATATCTCGAGAGTGGCAAGAGATACAGCTTTCAAATTTAGTACACACATGTTGCTTGCCAATACACAAACTCTCTAAAAAAAATGGGCGGGATTGGAGAAGTGGGTGTGGCACTTCCCATACAAAGACGTTATACATTTCTGTATATCTGGAGAACGAAACGAGCTAAAGTTCCCAAATTAGGTACAAATATATCGGTTATCAATACACAGTATCCCACAAAATATGGGCGCGATTGGAAAAGTGGGCGTGGTACCTCCCGTACAAAGACATTATTGAAAATACTCAAAATTTTAAATTTTAGGGCTCTAGTATGACATATGAACACGTTTTATATACCAAAATGTCAGAAATTTTTAGCAGCATATATTTCCCGAAAACCCTGAAACCTTTCTCCCAAATATGGAAGAGTAATGCCCAATTTTCGGGAACAATAGATCTTCCCGAGTCCAAGTTTTATAATCTAAGTAAATGGTTTTTTCTTCCTTAAAACGTGGGTATATAAATCTGCCAAATCGGTTAAGAATTGGTTAAGTTATTAGCAAAATACTCCAAAAATGGGCTAAAAAGCATCAAAATTTTTATAAAAACTAAATTTTTAGAGCTGTTACATGACCTATGGATACGTCTTATAAATCAAGATCGGAAATTTTTAGTAGAGCATATTTGCTGAAAAACTCGGAAAAATCGGTTCAGATACAAAAAAGTTATTACCAAAATAAAATTTTTTAAATAAAAATACCTATTTTCGGGAACCGTAGATCTTTCCGAGTCCAAGTTTTATTACCGAAGTATGCCCGAGTTATGACCAAATTACTGAAATACCAATATTTACTTTTTTTTATATAATTAAGTTGTTTTATTTGCGTCCCCCCCCCCTCCTTTTCCATTTGTTTACAGGCACTGGCATCATGTCCAATATGACTTCCGTTATCACTCTGCTTTTAAACTGTGATCTATTTAACGAAATAATTTCTACAAATAGAGATTGGGAATTTTTGCATCTTAAGAACTTGCAAAAACAGATAAATCTATTGTATGGCAACACGCCAGTGGTGGTGGTGTGTTTCCCTTTTTCGCATATTCACCTTTCATACCCAAACAACAAACTCACACAAAGATATTTGCTTATATGAAAAAAATATTCCACGGCCTATTTACTTATATTAAAGTTAAGTTCGCATGCGTACCAGTGGTCGAGTGGTCTAGCCGTTATGTCACAAGTAATCGTCTGAGTGTTGACGGGTTCAAATCCCATTCGATAAATTTTTTTTTTCTCTTGGTATTTATAAATTATTTTTAATTAAATAAAAAATATATCAGTTTTTGCTATTTTTACTTTTATATACTTAAAAAAAAAAACGCTTTTTTTATAAAATTTAGACTTTTGTTCTAAATAAATGCGCATTTTTTTATGTGGCTAATAATAATCTATATCTATCCATATCTATCTATATCTATCTATCTATATATCTATATCTATATATATAAAAATGAATTATGTATGTTTGTATGTTTGTTTGTCGCTTTATAGACTCCAAAACTACTGAACCGATTTTCCTGAAATTTTTACAGTAACATCACGTGAGCCCTAAAAATAAAAAAGGCTACTTATTTTTTCGATAGGGGCAGGGGAATTGGTACCCCCCATAGGATGCCAATATTAATTATCGAACCGATTTTCCTGAAATTTTTACAGTAACATCACGTGAGCCCTAAAAATAAAATAGGCTACTTATTTTTTCGATAGGGGCAGGGGAATTGGTACCCCCCATAGGATGCCAATATTAATTATCGAACCGATTTTCCTGAAATTTTTACAGTAACATCACGTGAGCCCTAAAAATAAAATAGGCTACTTATTTTTTCGATAGGGGCAGGGGAATTGGTACCCCCCATAGGATGCCAATATTAATTATCGAACCGATTTTCCTGAAATTTTTACAGTAACATCACGTGAGCCCTAAAAATAAAATAGGCTACTTATTTTTTCGATAGGGGCAGGGGAATTGGTACCCCCCATACGATGCCAATATTAATTATCGAACCGATTTTCCTGAAATTTTTACAGTAACATCACGTGAGCCCTAAAAATAAAATAGGTTACTTATTTTTTCGATAGGGGCAGGGGAATTGGTACCCCCCATAGGATGCCAATATTAATTATCGAACCGATTTTCCTGAAATTTTTACAGTAACATCACGTGAGCCCTAAAAATAAAATAGGCTACTTATTTTTTCGATAGGGGCAGGGGAATTGGTACCCCCCATAGGATGCCAATATTAATTATCGCATATCTTAAGAGCCGCTGCACGCATTTTGCTGAACTTTTTGTAGTAGGATCTTCTGAGCCCCGGAATTGAAATAAAATAGCAGCGGGGGTATAGCAATACCCCATAGGACGCCAATGTTTAACATCGCATATCTTTAGAACTGTAATAGTGAGAATGTTCAAACTTTCTAAAAGTCACTCTTATGGTATACTACACTTTTGAAAATAAAAATAAAGCGGGTAGGCGCAGGGGGGGAAATACCTCCCATAGGATGCATACATTAAATATCGCTCAACTGAAGAACTATTAAAGGGAGAGTCTTCAAACGTGGTTAAAGCTACTATTATAGTAAACTATAAATTTCAATATAAAAATGTGCGGGGTCAGTGTAGCGAAGCGCACCGGGTTAAGCTAGTATATATATAAAAATGAATTATGTGTGTTTGTATGTTTGTCGCTTTATAGACTCCGAAACTACTGAACCGATTTTCCTGAAATTTTTACAGTAACATCACGTGAGCGCTAAAAATAAAATAGGCTACTTATTTTTTCGATAGGGGCAGGGGAATTGGTACCCCCCATAGGATGCCAATATTATACTGAACCGATTTTCCTGAAATTTTTACAGTAACATCACGCGAGCCCTAAAAATAAAATAGGCAACTTATTTTTTCGATAGGGGCAGGGGAATTGGTACCCCCCATAGGATACCAATATTATACTGAACCGATTTTCCTGAAATTTTTACAGTAACATCACGTGAGCCCTAAAAATAAAATAGGCTACTTATTTTTTCGATAGGGGCAGGGGAATTGGTATCCCCCATAGGATGCCAATATTATACTGAACCGATTTTCCTAAAATTTTTACAGTAACATCACGTGAGCCCTAAAAATAAAATAGGCTACTTATTTTTTCGATAGGGGCAGGGGAATTGGTACCCCCCATAGGATGCCAATATTATACTGAACCGATTTTCCTGAAATGTTTACAGTACCATCACGTGAGCCCTAAAAATAAAATAGGCTACTTATTTTTTCGATAGGGGCAGGGGAATTGGTACCCCCATAGGATGCCAATATTATACTGAACCGATTTTCCTGAAATTTTTACAGTAACATCACGTGAGCCCTAAAAATAAAATAGGGTACTTATTTTTTCGATAGGGGCAGGGGAATTGGTAACCCCCATAGGATGCCAATATTATACTGAACCGATTTTCCTGAAATTTTTACAGTAACATCACGTGAGCCCTAAAAATAAAATAGGCTACTTATTTTTTCGATAGTGGCAGGGGAATTGGTACCCCCCATAGGATGCCAATATTAATTATCGCATATCTTAAGAGCCGCTGCACGCATTTTGCTGAACTTTTTGTAGTAGGATCTTCTGAGCCCCGGAATTGAAATAAAATAGCAGCGGGGGTATAGGAATACCCCATAGGACGCCAATGTTTAACATTGCATATCTTAAGAACTGTAATAGTGAGAATGTTCAAACTTTCTAAAAGTCACTCTTATGGTATACTACACTTTTGAAAATAAAAATAAAGCGGGTAGGCGCAGGGGGGGAAATACCTCCCATAGGATGCATACATTAAATATCGCTCAACTGAAGAACTATTAAAGGGAGAGTCTTCAAACGTGGTTAAAGCTACTATTATAGTAAATTATAAATTTCAATATAAAAATGTGCGGGGTAGACAGAGTAGGAGCAGTACCCCTCATAGAAGACATATTAAATACCATATATCTGAACACAAGAGCTATCAACCTTTACAGGACAAATTTTTTTTTTTTTGCCAGTGTAGCGAAGCGCACCGGGTTAAGCTAGTATGTATATAAAAATTAATTATGTTTGTATGTTTGTATGTTTGTTTGTCGCTTTATAGACTCCGAAACTACTGAACCGATTTTCCTGAAATTTTTACAGTAACATCACGTGAGCCCTAAAAATAAAATAGGCTACTTATTTTTTCGATAGGGGCAGGGGAATTGGTACCCCCCATAGGATGCCAATATTAATTATCGCATATCTTAAGAGCCGCTGCACGCATTTTGCTGAACTTTTTGTAGTAGGATCTTCTAAGCCCCAAAATTTAAATAAAATACTAGCGGGGGAAGTGGTTCCCCCCATAGGACGCCAATGTTTAATATAGCATATCTTAAGAACTGTTATAGTGAGAATGTTCAAACTTTGTAGAAGTCACTCTTATAGTATACTACTCTATTGAGAATAAAAATAAAGCGGTAGGCGCAGGGGGGGAAATACCTCCCATAGCATGCATATATTAAATATCGCTCAACTGAAGAACTATAAAAGGGACAGTCTTCAAACGTGGTTAAAGCTACTATTATGGTAAAATATAAATTTCAATATAAAAATGGGCGGGGTTGACAGGGGAGGAGCAGTACCCCTCATAGATAGAAATATAATTAAGAGCCGCTGCACGCATTTTGTTGAACTTTTGGTAGTAGGATCTTAGCAGCATATATTTCCCGAAAACCCTGAAACCTTTCTCCCAAATATGGAAGAGTAATGCCCAAAATAAAAATTTTTTTTTTAAACATACCCATTTTCGGGAACAATAGATCTTCCCGAGTCCAAGTTTTATAATCTAAGTAAATGGTTTTTTCTTCCTTAAAACGTGGGTATATAAATCTGCCAAATCGGTTAAGAAATGGTTAAGTTATTAGCAAAATACTCCAAAAATGGGCTAAAAAGCATCAAAATTTTTATAAAAACTAAATTTTTAGAGCTGTTACATGACCTATGGATACGTCTTATAAATCAAGATCAGAAATTTTTAGTAGAGCATATTTGCTGAAAAACTCGGAAAAATCGGTTCAGATACAAAAAAGTTATTACCAAAATAAAATTTTTTTAAATAAAAATACCTATTTTCGGGAACCGTAGATCTGTCCGAGTCCAAGTTTTATTACCGAAGTAAATGGTAAATTTCTTCCTTAAGACGTAGGTATATAAATCTATCAAATCGATTAGAAAATGCCCGAGTTATGACCAAATTACTGAAATACCAATATTTACTTTTTTTTATATAATTAAGTTGTTTTATTTGCGTTTATTTCCATTTGTTTACAGGCACTGGCATCATGTCCAATATGACTTCCGTTATCACTCTGCTTTTAAACTGTGATCTATTTAACGAAATAATTTCTACAAATAGAGATTGGGAATTTTTGCATCTTAAGAACTTGCAAAAACAGATAAATCTATTGTATGGCAACACGCCAGTGGTGGTGGTGTGTTTCCCTTTTTCGCATATTCACCTTTCATACCCAAACAACAAACTCACACAAAGATATTTGCTTATATGAAAAAAATATTCCACGGCCTATTTACTTATATTAAAGTTAAGTTCGCATGCGTACCAGTGGTCGAGTGGTCTAGCCGTTATGTCACAAGTAATCGTCTGAGTGTTGACGGGTTCAAATCCCATTCGATAAATTTTTTTTTTTCTTGGTATTTATAAATTATTTTTAATTAAATTAAAAATATATCAGTTTTTGCTATTTTTACTTTTATATACTTAAAAAAAAAAACGCTTTTTTTATAAAATTTAGACTTTTGTTCTAAATAAATGCGCATTTTTTTATGTGGCTAATAATAATCTATATCTATCCATATCTATCTATATCTATCTATCTATATATCTATATCTATATATATAAAAATGAATTATGTATGTTTGTATGTTTGTTTGTCGCTTTATAGACTCCAAAACTACTGAACCGATTTTCCTGAAATTTTTACAGTAACATCACGTGAGCCCTAAAAATAAAAAAGGCTACTTATTTTTTCGATAGGGGCAGGGGAATTGGTACCCCCCATAGGATGCCAATATTAATTATCGAACCGATTTTCCTGAAATTTTTACAGTAACATCACGTGAGCCCTAAAAATAAAATAGGCTACTTATTTTTTCGATAGGGGCAGGGGAATTGGTACCCCCCATAGGATGCCAATATTAATTATCGAACCGATTTTCCTGAAATTTTTACAGTAACATCACGTGAGCCCTAAAAATAAAATAGGCTACTTATTTTTTCGATAGGGGCAGGGGAATTGGTACCCCCCATAGGATGCCAATATTAATTATCGAACCGATTTTCCTGAAATTTTTACAGTAACATCACGTGAGCCCTAAAAATAAAATAGGCTACTTATTTTTTCGATAGGGGCAGGGGAATTGGTACCCCCCATAGGATGCCAATATTAATTATCGAACCGATTTTCCTGAAATTTTTACAGTAACATCACGTGAGCCCTAAAAATAAAATAGGCTACTTATTTTTTCGATAGGGGCAGGGGAATTGGTACCCCCCATAGGATGCCAATATTATACTGAACCGATTTTCCTGAAATTTTTACAGTAACATCACGTGAGCCCTTAAAATAAAATAGGCTACTTATTTTTTCGATAGGGGCAGGGGAATTGGTACCCCCCATAGGATGCCAATATTATACTGAACCGATGTTCCTGAAATTTTTACACTTACATCACGTGAGCCCTAAAAATAAAATAGGCTACTTATTTTTTCGATAGGGGCAGGGTAATTGGTACCCCCCATAGGATGCCAATATTAATTATCGAACCGATTTTCCTGAAATTTTTACAGTAACATCACGTGAGCCCTAAAAATAAAATAGGCTACTTATTTTTTCGATAGGGGCAGGGGAATTGGTACCCCCCATAGGATGGCAATATTAATTATCGAACCGATTTTCCTGAAATTTTTACAGTAACATCACGTGAGCCCTAAAAATAAAATAGGTTACTTATTTTTTCGATAGGGGCAGGGGAATTGGTACCCCCCATAGGATGCCAATATTAATTATCGAACCGATTTTCCTGAAATTTTTACAGTAACATCACGTGAGCCCTAAAAATAAAATAGGCTACTTATTTTTTCGATAGGGGCAGGGGAATTGGTACCCCCCATAGAATGCCAATATTAATTATCGCATATCTTAAGAGCCGCTGCACGCATTTTGCTGAACTTTTTGTAGTAGGATCTTCTGAGCCCCGGAATTGAAATAAAATAGCAGCGGGGGTATAGCAATACCCCATAGGACGCCAATGTTTAACATCGCATATCTTTAGAACTGTAATAGTGAGAATGTTCAAACTTTCTAAAAGTCACTCTTATGGTATACTACACTTTTGAAAATAAAAATAAAGCGGGTAGGCGCAGGGGGGAAATACCTCCCATAGGATGCATACATTAAATATCGCTCAACTGAAGAACTATTAAAGGGAGAGTCTTCAAACGTGGTTAAAGCTACTATTATAGTAAACTATAAATTTCAATATAAAATTGTGCGGGGTAGACAGAGTAGGAGCAGTACCCCTCATAGAAGACATATTAAATACCATATATCTGAACACAAGAGCTATCAACCTTTACAGGACAAATTTTTTTTTTTGCCAGTGTAGCGAAGCGCACCGGGTTAAGCTAGTATGTATATAAAAATGAATTATGTTTGTATGTTTGTATGTTTGTTTGTCGCTTTATAGACTCCGAAACTACTGAACCGATTTTCCTGAAATTTTTACAGTAACATCACGTGAGCCCTAAAAATAAAATAGGCTACTTATTTTTTCGATAGGGGCAGGGGAATTGGTACCCCCCATAGGATGCCAATATTAATTATCGCATATCTTAAGAGCCGCTGCACGCATTTTGCTGAACTTTTTGTAGTAGGATCTTCTAAGCCCCAAAATTTAAATAAAATAGTAGCGGGGGAAGTGGTTCCCCCCATAGGACGCCAATGTTTAATATAGCATATCTTAAGAACTGTTATAGTGAGAATGTTCAAACTTTGTAGAAGTCACTCTTATGGTATACTACTCTATTGAGAATAAAAATAAAGCGGTAGGCGCAGGGGGGGAAATACCTCCCATAGCATGCATATATTAAATATCGCTCAACTGAAGAACTATAAAAGGGACAGTCTTCAAACGTGGTTAAAGCTACTATTATGGTAAAATATAAATTTCAATATAAAAATGGGCGGGGTTGACAGGGGAGGAGCAGTACCCCTCATAGATAGAAATATAATTAAGAGCCGCTGCACGCGTTTTGTTGAACTTTTGGTAGTAGGATCTTAGCAGCATATATTTCCCGAAAACCCTGAAACCTTTCTCCCAAATATGGAAGAGTAATGCCCAAAATAAAAATTTTTTTTTTAAACATACCCATTTTCGGGAACAATAGATCTTCCCGAGTCCAAGTTTTATAATCTAAGTAAATGGTTTTTTCTTCCTTAAAACGTGGGTATATAAATCTGCCAAATCGGTTTAGAAATGGTTAAGTTATTAGGAAAATACTCCAAAAATGGGCTAAAAAGCATCAACATTTTTATAAAAACTAAATTTTTAGAGCTGTTACATGACCTATGGATACGTCTTAAAAATCAAGATCGGAAATTTTTAGTAGAGCATATTTGCTGAAAAACTCGGAAAAATCGGTTCAGATACAAAAAAGTTATTACCAAAATAAAATTTTTTTAAATAAAAATACCTATTTTCGGGAACCGTAGATCTTTCCGAGTCCAAGTTTTATTACCGAAGTAAATGGTAAATTTCTTCCTTAAAACGCAGGTATATTAATCTATGAAATCGATTGGAAAATGCCCGAGTTATGACCAAATTACTGAAATACCAATATTTACTTTTTTTTATATAATTAAGTTGTTTTATTTGCGTCCCCCCCCCCCCCCCTCCTTTTCCATTTGTTTACAGGCACTGGCATCATGTCCAATATGACTTCCGTTATCACTCTGCTTTTAAACTGTGGTCTATTTAACGAAATAATTTCTACAAATAGAGATTGGGAATTTTTGCATCTTAAGAACTTGCAAAAACAGATAAATCTATTGTATGGCAACACGCCAGTGGTGGTGGTTCCGTTTGTAATTTCTACAATATTGATCTAAAACCATATAAGTATATATATTCTGGCTTCTTATGAGAAGGGAAGTTCAAATCCGGTTGTCCGTCTGTCCGTCCGTTGAAATGGGTTTTCCGAAGACCCCAGACATGATGTAGGCTAGGTTACATTTCTTGTTTTGAGATATTAAGGGTATTACCAAAAATAAATTGTTTGGTTTTTATATAATATACATTTATGTCACATATAGTCCGGAATTGTTTGCTATTGAAATTCAGGAAGATCGGTCCATAAATGGCTGAGATATGAGCAAAAAACCACGACTACCTCTAATTTTTTCCATAAATCCCATGTTGTTGTTGTTTTTTAAATTCTTTTTTCTGCATATCTCGAGAGCGGCAAGAGATACAGCTTTCAAATTTAGTACACACATGTTGCTTGCCAATACAAAAACTCTCTAAAAAATGGGCGGGATTGGAGAAGTGGGTGTGGCACTTCCCATACAAAGACGTTATACATTTCTGTATATCTGGAGAACGAAACGAGCTAAAGTTCCCAAATTAGGTACAAATATATCGGTTATCAATACACAGTATCCCACAAAATATGGGCGCGATTGGAAAAGTGGGCGTGGTACCTCCCGTACAAAGACATTATTGAAAATACTCAAAATTTTAGGGCTCTAGTATGACATATAAACACGTTTTATATACCAAAATGTCAGAAATTTTTAGCAGCATATATTTCCCGAAAACCCTGAAACCTTTCTCCCAAATATGGAAGAGTAATGCCCAAAATAAAAATTTTTTTTTTAAACATACCCATTTTCGGGAACAATAGATCTTCCCGAGTCCAAGTTTTATAATCTAAGTAAATGGTTTTTTCTTCCTTAAAACGTGGGTATATAAATCTGCCAAATCGGTTAAGAAATGGTTAAGTTATTAGCAAAATACTCCAAAAATGGGCTAAAAAGCATCAAAATTTTTATAAAAACTAAATTTTTAGAGCTGTTACATGACCTATAGATACGTCTTATAAATCAAGATCAGAAATTTTTAGTAGAGCATATTTGCTGAAAAACTCGGAAAAATCGGTTCAGATACAAAAAAGTTATTACCAAAATAAAATTTTTTTAAATAAAAATACCTATTTTCGGGAACCGTAGATCTGTCCGAGTCCAAGTTTTATTACCGAAGTAAATGGTAAATTTCTTCCTTAAAACGTAGGTATATAAATCTATCAAATCGATTGGAAAATGCCCGAGTTATGACCAAATTACTGAAATACCAATATTTACTTTTTTTTATATAATTAAGTTGTTTTATTTGCGTACCCCCCCCCCCCCCCCCCCTCCTTTTCCATTTGTTTACAGGCACTGGCATCATGTCCAATATGACTTCCGTTATCACTCTGCTTTTAAACTGTGATCTATTTAACGAAATAATTTCTACAAATAGAGATTGGGAACTTTTGCATCTTAAGAACTTGCAAAAAAAGATAAATCTATTGTATGGCAACACGCCAGTGGTGGTGGTGTGTTTCCCTTTTTCGCATATTCACCTTTCATACCCAAACAACAAACTCACACAAAGATATTTGCTTATATGAAAAAAAAATTCCACGGCCTATTTACTTATATTAAAGTTAAGTTCGCATGCGTACCAGTGGTCGAGTGGTCTAGCCGTTATGTCACAAGTAATCGTCTGAGTGTTGACGGGTTCAAATCCCATTCGATAAATTTTTTTTTTCTCTTGGTATTTATAAATTATTTTTAATTAAATAAAAAATATATCAGTTTTTGCTATTTTTACTTTTATATACTTAAAAAAAACGCTTTTTTTTTATAAAATTTAGACTTTTGTTCTAAATAAATGCGCATTTTTTATGTGGCTAATAATTTTATATAAAAACCAAACAATTTATTTTTGGTAATACCCTTAATATCTCAAAACAAGAAATTCCGACTTAAGCCATTATTATTTAATGCCACAGATATATTATATATGTAGATTATTCTTATCGCACCATGGTGAAGGGTATATAAGATTCGGCATAGCCGAATATAGCACTCTTACTTGTTTTTTATACCCTTCACCGAAGGTAAAAGGGTATATATAACTTTGTTGTTGTTTTTTAAATTCTTTTTTCTGCATATCTCGAGAGTGGCAAGAGATACAGCTTTCAAATTTAGTACAGACATGTTGCTTGCCAATACACAAACTCTCTAAAAAAAATGGGCGGGATTGGAGAAGTGGGTGTGGCACTTCCAATACAAAGACGTTATACATTTCTGTATATCTGGAGAACGAAACGAGCTAAAGTTCCCAAATTAGGTACAAATATATCGGTTATCAATACACAGTATCCCACAAAATATGGGCGCGATTGGAAAAGTGGGCGTGCTACCTCCCGTACAAAGACATTATTGAAAATACTCAAAATTTTTAATTTTAGGGCTCTAGTATGACATATGAACACGTTTTATATACCAAAATGTCAGAAATTTTTAGCAGCATATATTTCCCGAAAACCCTGAAACCTTTCTCCCAAATATGGAAGAGTAATGCCCAAAATAAAAATTTTTTTTTTAAACATACCCATTTTCGGGAACAATAGATCTTCCCGAGTCCAAGTTTTATAATCTAAGTAAATGGTTTTTTCTTCCTTAAAACGTGGGTATATAAATCTGCCAAATCGGTTAAGAATTGGTTAAGTTATTAGCAAAATACTCCAAAAATGGGCTAAAAAGCATCAAAATTTTTATAAAAACTAAATTTTTAGAGCTGTTACATGACCTATGGATACGTCTTATAAATCAAGATCGGAAATTTTTAGTAGAGCATATTTGCTGAAAAACTCGGAAAAATCGGTTCAGATACAAAAAAGTTATTACCAAAATAAAATTTTTTAAATAAAAATACCTATTTTCGGGAACCGTAGATCTTTCCGAGTCCAAGTTTTATTACCGAAGTATGCCCGAGTTATGACCAAATTACTGAAATACCAATATTTACTTTTTTTTATATAATTAAGTTGTTTTATTTGCGTCCCCCCCCCCCCCCTCCTTTTCCATTTGTTTACAGGCACTGGCATCATGTCCAATATGACTTCCGTTATCACTCTGCTTTTAAACTGTGATCTATTTAACGAAATAATTTCTACAAATAGAGATTGGGAATTTTTGCATCTTAAGAACTTGCAAAAACAGATAAATCTATTGTATGGCAACACGCCAGTGGTGGTGGTGTGTTTCCCTTTTTCGCATATTCACCTTTCATACCCAAACAACAAACTCACACAAAGATATTTGCTTATATGAAAAAAATATTCCACGGCCTATTTACTTATATTAAAGTTAAGTTCGCATGCGTACCAGTGGTCGAGTGGTCTAGCCGTTATGTCACAAGTAATCGTCTGAGTGTTGACGGGTTCAAATCCCATTCGATAAATTTTTTTTTTCTCTTGGTATTTATAAATTATTTTTAATTAAATAAAAAATATATCAGTTTTTGCTATTTTTACTTTTATATACTTAAAAAAAAAACGCTTTTTTTATAAAATTTAGACTTTTGTTCTAAATAAATGCGCATTTTTTTATGTGGCTAATAATAATCTATATCTATCCATATCTATCTATATCTATCTATCTATATATCTATATCTATATACATATATAAAAATTAATTATGTATGTTTGTATTTTTGTATGTTTGTTTGTCGCTTTATAGACTCCGAAACTACTGAACCGATTTTCCTGAAATTTTTACAGTAACATCACGTGAGCCCTAAAAATAAAATAGGCTACTTATTTTTTCGATGGGGGCAGGGGAATTGGTACCCCCATAGGATGTCAATATTAATTATCGAACCGATTTTCCTGAAATTTTTACAGTAACATCACGTGAGCCCCAAAAATAAAATAGGCTACTTATTTTTTCGATAGGGGCAGGGGAATTGGTACCCCCATAGGATGGCAATATTAATTATCGAACCGATTTTCCTGAAATTTTTACAGTAACATCACGTGAGCCCTAAAAATAAAATAGGCTACTTATTTTTTCGATAGGGGCAGGGGAATTGGTACCCCCCATAGGATGCCAATATTAATTATCGAACCGATTTTCCTGAAATTTTTACAGTAACATCACGTGAGCCCTAAAAATAAAATAGGCTACTTATTTTTTCGATAGGGGCAGGGGAATTGGTACCCCCATAGGATGCCAATATTATACTGAACCGATTTTCCTGAAATTTTTACAGTAACATCACGTGAGCCCTTAAAATAAAATAGGCTACTTATTTTTTCGATAGGGGCAGGGGAATTGGTACCCCCCATAGGATGCCAATATTATACTGAACCGATGTTCCTGAAATTTTTACACTTACATCACGTGAGCCCTAAAAATAAAATAGGCTACTTATTTTTTCGATAGGGGCAGGGTAATTGGTACCCCCCATAGGATGCCAATATTAATTATCGAACCGATTTTCCTGAAATTTTTACAGTAACATCACGTGAGCCCTTAAAATAAAATAGGCTACTTATTTTTTCGATAGGGGCAGGGGAATTGGTACCCCCCTAAGGATGGCAATATTAATTATCGAACCGATTTTCCTGAAATTTTTACAGTAACGTCACGTGAGCCCTAAAAATAAAATAGGCTACTTATTTTTTCGATAGGGGCAGGGGAATTGGTACCCCCCATAGGATGCCAATATTAATTATCGAACCGATTTTCCTGAAATTTTTACAGTAACATCACGTGAGCCCTAAAAATAAAATAGGCTACTTATTTTTTCGATAGGGGCATGGGAATTGGTACCCCCCATAGGATGCCAATATTAATTATCGCATATCTTAAGAGCCGCTGCACGCATTTTGCTGAACTTTTTGTAGTAGGATCTTCTGAGCCCCGGAATTGAAATAAAATAGCAGCGGGGGTATAGGAATACCCCATAGGACGCCAATGTTTAACATCGCATATCTTTAGAACTGTAATAGTGAGAATGTTCAAACTTTCTAAAAGTCACTCTTATGGTATACTACACTTTTGAAAATAAAAATAAAGCGGGTAGGCGCAGGGGGGGAAATACCTCCCATAGGATGCATACATTAAATATCGCTCAACTGAAGAACTATTAAAGGGAGAGTCTTCAAACGTGGTTAAAGCTACTATTATAGTAAACTATAAATTTCAATATAAAAATGTGCGGGGTCAGTGTAGCGAAGCGCACCGGGTTAAGCTAGTATATATATATAAAAATGAATTATGTGTGTTTGTATGTTTGTATGTTTGTCGCTTTATAGACTCCGAAACTACTGAACCGATTTTCCTGAAATTTTTACAGTAACATCACGTGAGCCCTAAAAATAAAATAGGCTACTTATTTTTTCGATAGGGGCAGGGGAATTGGTACCCCCCATAGGATGCCAATATTATACTGAACCGATTTTCCTGAAATTTTTACAGTAACATCACGCGAGCCCTAAAAATAAAATAAGCAACTTATTTTTTCGATAGGGGCAGGGGAATTGGTACCCCCCATAGGATGCCAATATTAATTATCGCATATCTTAAGAGCCGCTGCACGCATTTTGCTGAACTTTTTGTAGTAGGATCTTCTAAGCCCCAAAATTTAAATAAAATAGTAGCGGGGGAAGTGGTTCCCCCCATAGGACGCCAATGTTTAATATAGCATATCTTAAGAACTGTTATAGTGAGAATGTTCAAACTTTGTAGAAGTCACTCTTATGGTATACTACTCTATTGAGAATAAAAATAAAGCGGTAGGCGCAGGGGGGGAAATACCTCCCATAGCATGCATATATTAAATATCGCTCAACTGAAGAACTATAAAAGGGACAGTCTTCAAACGTGGTTAAAGCTACTATTATGGTAAAATATAAATTTCAATATAAAAATGGGCGGGGTTGACAGGGGAGGAGCAGTACCCCTCATAGATAGAAATATAATTAAGAGCCGCTGCACGCATTTTGTTGAACTTTTGGTAGTAGGATCTTAGCAGCATATATTTCCCGAAAACCCTGAAACCTTTCTCCCAAATATGGAAGAGTAATGCCCAAAATAAAAATTTTTTTTTTAAACATACCCATTTTCGGGAACAATAGATCTTCCCGAGTCCAAGTTTTATAATCTAAGTAAATGGTTTTTTCTTCCTTAAAACGTGGGTATATAAATCTGCCAAATCGGTTTAGAAATGGTTAAGTTATTAGCAAAATACTCCAAAAATGGGCTAAAAAGCATCAACATTTTTATAAAAACTAAATTTTTAGAGCTGTTACATGACCTATGGATACGTCTTAAAAATCAAGATCGGAAATTTTTAGTAGAGCATATTTGCTGAAAAACTCGGAAAAATCGGTTCAGATACAAAAAAGTTATTACCAAAATAAAATTTTTTTAAATAAAAATACCTATTTTCGGGAACCGTAGATCTTTCCGAGTCCAAGTTTTATTACCGAAGTAAATGGTAAATTTCTTCCTTAAAACGCAGGTATATAAATCTATGAAATCGATTGGAAAATGCCCGAGTTATGACCAAATTACTGAAATACCAATATTTACTTTTTTTTATATAATTAAGTTGTTTTATTAGACGTTATACATTTCTGTATATCTGGAGAACGAAACGAGCTAAAGTTCCCAAATTAGGTACAAATATATCGGTTATCAATACACAGTGTAGGACTGGGAGTCTCACTTCTTGTGTCCAATTTTAGAAAAAATGAAAACACCAGTCCAGGTTAATTTTAAATGAGTATTGCAGCTCCTTGCTGCCTGTTTATTTTACAAAGTAAGCTTACATACTAACTAAAAAAAACTTAAAAAGGTATTCGAACAAATCAAAAAAAAACACTCATATTCCAATTGAGCAGTTAACAAAGCAAAAAAGAAAAAACTAAAGTACTCGGTCACACCGAGCACAAGGTTTTGTTAATAAAAATGAGAAAAAAAATAAAATTAACTTATTAATAATAAATTAACCCATACCCTGTTGAAGTCACTTCAACATACTCCCGGGCACGAGTGGAAGGGCTTATGGGGATGGCTCCAACGAATAATTTGACCGGGGGGGTACACACGAAGGAGGGCCTGATTCATCCGAATCGCTCAATTGGGAACCCGCTCGATCACTTTGCAGATTGTCCCCATAGCAGACTCCGGGGATACCGGGTTGATGCCGCTGCCATCGTCTCCTGGGCTGTCTGACAGATCGTAAGGCATAGGATTCGGATCATCTTCGAAGCTGGAGGAAAGAGCCTCGGTCGCATCCCTGTGTAGGAGGGTGTGGTGCCTGGCATTGCAGAACTTATCCGGCGGTAGCGGGAATTGGCATCGAGCTCGGGATGGACACCAATGCCTTACGTGGTCGAAAGCCAGACAATTAAGGCAATAGCCCTTGTTGAGGATGGAGAGGCGTCGCATGGTAGGACTCAACCCCTTAAACGTACGGCAGTACTTCAGCGGATGGTTAAGGCTGCAGAAGTGGCATTTTGGCTTTCCGGTAGTCTAGATGTTGAGAAAAAGAAACAGAGAAGTACATAAAGCATTAAATGACATAAAGTGCAATTGAGATTTCTAGACGTAATTTTAAGGCAGAAGGGAGTTTATTAAATTAGTGAGTAGCATTAGGGGAAATTTTGTTTTCGTGCTGGGTATTGGCTGGGAGTAAGCACAACTTTACAATGGGGCGCAAAATAGTTCCGTTTTTAGTTCGAACTTCTGCTACTCGAATTTTCCCATCTCGACCCTGGACAATTTTAATAACACGACCAAGAAGCCACTCAGTAGGCGGTATAAAGTCCTCCTTGACTATGACGATGTCCTCAGGTTTCAGGTTATCTCGTTCTTTCTTCCATTTAACCCGTTTTTGGAGTTCTGTGATGTACGTCTGAAGGGCCTTCAGACGTTCCCATCGTTTCAAATAGGATAAGTTCTCTAGGGGAGGTTCTACAGGAGCTTCAGGGAGAGCCACGATTGGCGCACCTCTTAGTAGGTGTCCTGGTGTTAGGGGTAAGACTTCGTTGGGATTTTCGGTGATAGAGGACAATGGTCTGGAGTTCAAAACAGCTTCAATTCGAACAAGAAGTGTGGAGAACTCTTCAAATGTGAATGAGAGGTTGGCAACAACTTTTTTGAGGTGAGACTTCATACTTTTTACAGCAGCCTCCCAAAGGCCGCCAATATGAGGCGCGTAGGGGGGAATGAAGGACCAGGTGACTCCACGAGACCCGTATTTTTCAGCCAAAGCCTTTTTTGTTGATTTTAAAAATTCATTATGGCTTTTCAGAAGCGCACTACTCGCTCCCAGGAAATTCCTGCCATTATCTGAAAACATGGTCTTCGGAAGGCCTCTTCTCCCAACAAATCGATCAAAACAGGCTAGAAATGCATCAGTAGAGAGGTCTGAACAACTTTCTAAATGTATCGCACGAGTTGAGAAGCAGACGAAAACCGCTGCGTATCCTTTAAGAATTTTAGCATTTCTCAAGGTAGAGGATTTTATGTTGAATGGGCCGGCAAAATCCACTCCAGTATATGTGAATGGTAAGGAAAAATTGACTCGTTCAGGGGGGAGCGCCGCCATGCATTCACGAATACAGCGCCGGCCTGCATTCACGAATACATTTACGCACAACATTTTTAAGTCTGGGAATATAAAAGCCTTGCCTGATCGCTCGCAGCATAATGTGATGTTCGGCGTGCAGCAGAATCCGATGTGTAAAATCAACCAGGAGCTTTGCAAAGGCGGATCCCTCTGGAATTATAATGGGATGGCGTTCTTCATAACTTAGTCCGGCATTTGCAAGTCTACCTCCTACTCGCATTAGACCATTTTTGTCGAGAAAAGGGTTTAATGTTAATAATCGACTCTTCCGACTTATAGCTTTCTTATTTTGCATACACTGGAATTCTCGATCGAAGTAGATTCTTTGCGCCATAGAGATTAGCTTTATCTTGATGTCAACAATTTCATTCGATGTTATAAATTTTTCGGTTGAAAATGGTTGTTTTAGAAGACGATTTATAAATCGTAGACGATAGCACATGATCCGTAATGCTCTTTCAAAGGAGGAGAAATCTTCAAGAGGGTCTTTATGCTGAGCTTCTAGATGAAAACTTTTAACTTGTTTGGTTTCCAAGTCTGTTGGGTCAAAAACGCGCGGTGTAGGCCAAAGATTTTTAGGAAGCTTAAGCCAGGCGGGTCCATGCCACCATAAGTGGTTTTCCGTCAGTTCCTGCGGAGAACAACCCCTGGTGCCCAAGTCTGCAGGATTTTCTTCACTTTTTATGTGTTTCCAATGATTTAAGCTGACAATGTCTGAAATTTGCGCAACGCGATTCGCGACAAATGTTTTTAAAGAGTTTGGGGGTTTTTGTAACCATCCTAATACAATCGCTGAATCGGTCCACAGGAATAACTCGTAAGTGAAGTGACAGCTGGTGACGAAATTTCTTACAAGTTTTGCAAGTAAAAGAGCTCCGCACAGTTCGAGTTTAGGGATTGTGGTCTTTTTTATAGGAGCAACTTTTGTTTTTGCAACCAGCAAGTGACTACTGATATGGCCTTCTGAGCTCTCCGTTCTGATATATAATGAGCCGCAATATGCCTTCTCTGAGGCGTCACAGAAGCCGTGTAGCTGTACATTGCATTGCGGCGAAAAATCTACCCATCTTGGAATTTTGATATTTGCAATATAAGAAAAATTCTTCAAAAATGTGTTCCATTTATTAAGTATTAATGGAGTAACGCCCTCATCCCAGTCGGATTTTTCCTGCCATAATTCTTGCATGAGCAGTTTCGCAATAATCACAATAGGGCCCAGCCAACCAAGAGGGTCAAATAATCTTGCGATAATCGACAAGATCTTTCTTTTTGTTGTGGAGGAGGTGACTTCAATCTGTTGAGCCTCATAGTAAAACAAATCCAAAGACGCATTCCATCGGATGCCTAGAGCTTTGGTGGTACTGGATTCATCAAACTTCAAAAAATCACGATCTAAAAGATCTTCACTGGACAAGTTCTCAAGAACTGAAAGATGGTTTGCCGTGATTTTCTTCAATGGAAATCCGGCCGATTTTAAAACCTCGATAAGCTCGCTTTGCTTGAGCTTAACTTCTTCAATAGTGTGACCACCGGAAAGGATATCATCCACGTAGACCTCATCTTTCAAAATTGCTGAAGCTATGGGAAACATACTTCGAGAATCTTTACTTAGCTCGTGTAGAGTCCTTATCGCTAAAAACGGCGCGCAGTTGACTCCGAATGTCACAGTTTTTAATTGAAATGCTTTCACAGCCTCATTCGGCACATCACGAAACAAAATTCTTTGATACGGCCGATCCTCCCTATGAATCAAAATCTGACGGTACATCTTCTGAATATCTCCTGTGAACACGTACTTGTAGTTTCGCCAGCGTAAAATGATCTGCATCAGATCTGCCTGTAGTGTAGGACCTTGGTATAAGACATCATTCAGGGAGAATCCACTTCCCGTGTTTTTTGAGGCATTGAAGACCACCCGCACCCTTGTGGATTTACTTTCAGGTTTCACAACTGCGTGATGTGGGAGGAAAAACGACGAATGGATTTTTTGTTTTGGTTCTACGTCATTAACCTTTTCCATGTGGTCTAAATCTATATACTCTTGTAGAACTTTTACATATTCTATTTTGAGGTCTAGATTCCTCTCTAAGGTTTTTTACATTCTATAGTACTGTGCCAATGCTATGGTTTTAGAAGGACCTAAGAAAATCTCATTTGGAAAATTTTTCTTAAAAGGTAGTCGCACTATATACCGCCCATTAGGTTGGCGACGAGTAGTCTGCTTAAAAAAGTCTTCGCAATAAACATCTTCTTCGGACTGCACATATGTTTTTTCGGGTTCTTCTATCTCCCAGAATTTTCTAAGGTTCTCATGCAGAGCTACGTCATCTGAAGAGGATACTGTTGTATGGAAGGTCAGGACCTCAGGAACTGGCTCACGACCAGACAAGTACCACCCGAAGTGGGATTCTCGCGCCTCTAGGCTCTTTTCAATATTTGCCTTTACCCCAGGTAAATTAATAAACGGCAAGTAGTCACTACCAATAATCATGTCTACGGCGGCTGGTGTAAAGAAGCTGGGGTCCGCTAATTTCAGACCTCTAATTTGCTTGAAATTATAAGTGCGGATTGGCCGGGAAGGCAAAAAATGAGTTAAGCTAGGAACCACAATTGCCCTAATTTTTATCTCAAAGTCCGATATTCGTGACCGAACTGTAACGTAGCATACGCCTTTATAATTGCCTACTATGGTGCCACCGAGACCAGATACTTGAAAGGTTTTAGCTTCCAACGACAAAGCAAGATTTTGCTGAAGACGTTTCGAGATGAAACTTGTTTCCGACCCCGCGTCGAGTAATGCCCTTATTGTAAAGGATTCACCTTCATGCTGTACTTTAACTAAAGCGGTGGGTAAAATGGTTGTTCCCCTGTTTTGCGCAAAGTATGTCTGAGTCTGTTCTATGACTGGACCTGGAGCGTTTCGTGAAGGTTGTGGGGTTGAATTACGTTGAATGCCGGAACCCGATGGCCTTGCATCATCTAGTTGATGATCTTGCGACGGTATACTTTTAGGAGGGCCACTTTCACCCCTTTCCATTTTATCTAAATGTAGCAAGGTATGATGCCTTTGGCTGCATCGAGAGCAATTTCTCGTACTTGAGCATTTTGATTTAAAGTGACTGTTCGATAAACAGTTTGCGCAATATTTGTTAGCGTATACAAATTTTATACGGTCTTGTACTGCTAATAACTTAAATTGTTTACAGAATTTAAGCGGATGATTCTGTTTGCAACTTTTGCAATTAAAATTATTTTTGGGAGTTTTGTCTTGCGTCGAAAAACTTTGCGACTTAGAGGTACCAGCTTCTCTGCTTGTCGGCTTACGCAAATTAGTAAAGGTTTCTAAAGTCTCAATTCTTTCGTTCAGAAAATGGCTAAGTTGATCCCAAGAAGGTAATTCCTTGTGATTACTCAATGATATTTCCCAAGCACGTGAAGTTTCTTCTGGTAATTTTGAAGTACAGATGTGCATTAGAAAAGGGTCATTACTAGGAATTTCTACCTCAAATGATTGCATTGTAGATAAGGCATCACTTACCGTATTCTTAAGTGACCTCAAAAATTTGAGAGTTTCTGTTGGAGGGGACTGAATGCCATAAATCTTCTTGATTTGGTTATTTATCAAGATTCTTTTATTTTCATACCTATTTTTCAACGCCTTCCATGCTAATTCAAAATTAGAATCTACTAACTCATAATCTTTTATGAGTTGGTAGGCCTCCCCCCTCGTTTTACTGTGTAAGTAATACAATTTATGGGCTGGAGCTACTGAAGGCTCATTCCCGACGACTGCCATAAACATGTCGCGAAATGCTGGCCATTCATTAAAACCTCCTTCAAAAGATTGTATTTCCACCGGTGGTAGCTTTAGCGATGGTTGCCGAGAAACTGATTTTTTATTTTCAGGGGCGTTGGCCTTTACCATGTCTAATATTCTGGCTTTTACAACCTGGCACTGTTCACTAACCTCCTCATATTTAAGAGAAACCTCATCCTGAAGATCTTCCTCTTCTTTTACCTTTTCATCATTTATTATGAATTCATCATAAGTCTCTATCATTTTCAACCACCTTCTGTCTAATTCTGTCAACTTGACTTCCAATAGTGAAATCGTTAAATTTTCTGTCGGTATTTTGTTGAAATTGTTGCAAAAACTAGCAAGTTGTTGAATATCATACTTGCATTTCCTTTTGGAGGCCATTTTTAAGTTTAATAATTTAAGTTCTAAACGAAACGAATAACCCCTCGAAATTCCTCTGAAAGTATTTAATTCACAGAAGAATTGTCACCTTTGGTCATAAAAAATATTAAGCCAAAATATTTGTTGCAAGAAATTTTTTGTTTTTATTTTAATACCGCCTTGATCTTTTTTAATCTCCAAACTATTTGAAGTTGCCAAATCTCATAAAAATCTCTATTTGATATGAAAATGTATCGCCCTCACTTCAAAATAAATATTTGTTTTATTTATTCTCTTTATTTATTTAAATGAATTATTTTGCGGGCCTCGTATTTTATTTTCCTACACCAATGTAATATTAAAATTTTATTTTAAGTAAAATCTTTCGCATTTTATTTTCATGGACCGCCTTAATGTTTTTATTTTTCATAGTATTATGCTTGCTAATTTATTACGTTTACCAACACTACTCCCTTTAGAAAAAATTTCCTCAACTCACTTTATACACACACCATTAAAACTCCAATTATTTAATTTTTCAATATAAAAAACAATAAAAAAAAACTTTTTTCAACTTACAGTTTTCTTTTCGCTGAAGTCAAATTGTGACTTTCTTATGCCGGCCATTGTTGTTGTTAAACCTGCAGTTTTTATACCTGTTGTTGCTTTAAAGTTGTTGTTCCTACGTGTAGAGGTTTCCCGAATGTTCTATTCGATTTTACCTTTAATTTCACTTGTGCTAATTTTTTCACTGATTTTTTCTATTAATTTTGCACAAAAATCTAATTGGCTTCTACTCAACTGCCCTCTGTTTTTTACTTTTTCCTTCCAATTTATTTGTTTTTCTTATAGGTATGTATATTACCTATAATTTTTTTTCCAATGTTTCTTCAAATTCTTTACTTTAATCGCCACTTAAATCAGTTTTATTATATTGTCACTTTCAATTATTTTTCTGTTCTAACTCGTTTGTTTTACTTTTTATTTTATTTATTTTAATTTAATTAATTTTAATTTGATTTTCTCCTTTTTTTTGCGTGCTCACTCACTATGAAAAAAAACTATGTTTTTGATTTTTTCAACCACTTCTTTTCTTTGCAAAACTCAAATGTATGTACCTTTGCAATGTTGTTATTGTGGTATGTGCGTATACAGTTTTCTTTTTCTGCTTAATGCTAATAGAGTTAGCGGAACGATTGAAAACAAAACAAAGTAATTGGCGCAGATTAATTATTCAATATAAAAGAGTGTGACAGGTTGCTTATTGTTCTTTGTAGGTTTGTGTGTGTGTATAACTAAAATGTAATCAGTGTTGGTACCATGGGGTATTTTTTATCGGTGATGATACGATAGCGATTATTTAATAATTTTGAGGTTATATTGAAATAAATTGGTGAATGATCAAGTAGATATTTCTTCACGAGATTATAAGCCTTTTTTATGTTAATTCCTAGATATTCTCACAATTGCACTAAATGTAATATAATACTGTACATACCCAATGATTTCTTTTTGTTTTTACCGTCTTTAATTGTGTTTGCCAAGTAGACTTCTCTTAAGAATTAACTGCTTTGTTGTTGTTGGATGCCCTTGATGATTGTGGGTGATGTCTTCTTTAAAAAGCAACGCTAGATGATGATTTTTACCAACAGACCTCTTGCCTGATGAACAAATTATTGCCTTGATGCAATTGTAGCGCTAGGGATTCGCTATCTTCTATTGATCGGCAAGCCAATGGAAGATTTTTACAGACCTCGTTGTCTGTCAAACAAATTGTAGGTTATGTTGTTACGGTTGAACAAATAACGCAGCCAAAAGTAGTGGACAAATTCCACCAGATATCCAGCCCTAGTTCCTCTAGGACTTTTCGAAGGACCAAATGTAGGACTGGGAGTCTCACTTCTTGTGTCCAATTTTAGAAAAAATGAAAACACCAGTCCAGGTTAATTTTAAATGAGTATTGCAGCTCCTTGCTGCCTGTTTATTTTACAAAGTAAGCTTACATACTAACTAAAAAAAACTTAAAAAGGTATTCGAACAAATCAAAAAAAAAACACTCATATTCCAATTGAGCAGTTAACAAAGCAAAAAAGAAAAAACTAAAGTACTCGGTCACACCGAGCACAAGGTTTTGTTAATAAAAATGAGAAAAAAATAAAATTAACTTATTAATAATAAATTAACCCATACCCTGTTGAAGTCACTTCAACACACAGTATCCCACAAAATATGGGCGCGATTGGAAAAGTGGGCGTGGTACCTCCCGTACAAAGACATTATTGAAAATACTCAAAATTTTAGCGCTCTAGTATGACATATGAACACGTTTTATATACCAAAATGTCAGAAATTTTTAGCAGCATATATTTCCCGAAAACCCTGAAACCTTTCTCCCAAATATGGAAGAGTAATGCCCAAAATAAAAATTTTTTTTTTAAACATACCCATTTTCGGGAACAATAGATCTTTCCGAGTCCAAGTTTTATAATCTAAGTAAATGGTTTTTTCTTCCTTAAAACGTGGGTATATAAATCTGCCAAATCGGTTAAGAAATGGTTAAGTTATTAGCAAAATACTCCAAAAATGGGCTAAAAAGCATCAAAATTTTTATAAAAACTAAATTTTTAGAGCTGTTACATGACCTATGGATACGTCTTATAAATCAAGATCGGAAATTTTTAGTAGAGCATATTTGCTGAAAAACTCGGAAAAATCGGTTCAGATACAAAAAAGTTATTACCAAAATAAAATTTTTTTAAATTTTCGGGAACCGTAGATCTTTCCGAGTCCAAGTTTTATTACCGAAGTAAATGGTAAATTTCTTCCTTAAAACGTAGGTATATAAATCTATCAAATCGGTTGGAAAATGCCCGAGTTATGACCAAATTACTGAAATACCAATATTTACTTTTTTTTATATAATTAAGTTGTTTTATTTGCGTCCCCCCCCCCCCCCCCCCTCCTTTTCCATTTGTTTACAGGAACTGGCATCATGTCCAATATGACTTCCGTTATCACTCTGCTTTTAAACTGTGATCTATTTAACGAAATAATTTCTACAAATAGAGATTGGGAATTTTTGCATCTTAAGAACTTGCAAAAACAGATAAATCTATTGTATGGCAACACGCCAGTGGTGGTGGTGTGTTTCCCTTTTTCGCATATTCACCTTTCATACCCAAACAACAAACTCACACAAAGATATTTGCTTATATGAAAAAAATATTCCACGGCCTATTTACTTATATTAAAGTTAAGTTCGCATGCGTACCAGTGGTCGAGTGGTCTAGCCGTTATGTCACAAGTAATCGTCTGAGTGTTGACGGGTTCAAATCCCATTCGATAAATTTTTTTTTCTCTTGGTATTTATAAATTATTTTTAATTAAATAAAAAATATATCAGTTTTTGCTATTTTTACTTTTATATACTTAAAAAAAACGCTTTTTTTTATAAAATTTAGACTTTTGTTCTAAATAAATGCGCATTTTTTTATGTGGCTAATAATCTTCTATATATATAAAAATGAATTATGTATGTTTGTATGTTTGTATGTTTGTATGTTTGTCGCTTTATAGACTCCGAAACTACTGAACCGATTTTCCTGAAATTTTTACAGTAACATCACGTGAGCCCTAAAAATAAAATAGGCTACCTATTTTTTCGATAGGGGCAGGGGAATTGGTACCCCCCATAGGATGCCAATATTAATTATCGCATATCTTAAGAGCCGCTGCACTCATTTTGCTGAACTTTTTGTAGTAGGATCTTCTAAGCCCCAAAATTTAAATAAAATAGTAGGTGGGGAAGTGGTTCCCCCCATAGGACGCCAATGTTTAATATAGCATATCTTAAGAACTGTTATAGTGAGAATGTTCAAAGTTTGTAGAAGTCACTCTTATGGTGTACTACTCTATTGAGAATAAAAATAAAGCGGTAGGCGCAGGGGGGGAAATACCTCCCATAGGATGCATATATTAAATATCGCTCAACTGAAGAACTATAAAAGGGACAGTCTTCAAACTTGGTTAAAGCTACTATTATGGTAAAATATAAATTTCAATATAAAAATGGGCGGGGTTGACAGGAGGAGCAGTACCCCTCATAGATAGAAATATAATTAAGAGCCGCTGCACGCATTTTGTTGAACTTTTGGTAGTAGGATCTTCAGAGCCCCCAAATTGAAATATAATAGCAGCGGGGGAAGTGGTACCCACCATAGGACGCCAATGGTTAATATCGCATATCTTAAGAACTTTTATAGTGAGAATGTTCAAACTTTGCAGAAGTTTCTCTTATGGTATACTATACTTTTGAAAATAAAAATAAAGCGGGTAGGCGCAAGGGGGGAAATACCTTCCATAGGATGCATAAATAAAGTATCGCTCAACAGAAGAACTATTAAAGGAAGAGTCTTCAAACGTGGTAACAGCTACTACTATGGTAAACTATTAATTTCAATATAGAAATGGGCGGGGTAGAACCCCTCATATAAAGAAATATTAAATACCATATATCTGAACACAAAAGCTATCAACCTTTACAGGACAACTTTCAAAACAAAAAAAAGGGGGTAGGTGCAGGGGGAGCAAAAATAAATAAATTACACATTAAAAAAATACTGCAATTTTTTTCTTATTTATTTTTTTTACCAGTGTAGCGAAGCGCACCGGGTTAAGCTAGTTTTATATAAAAACCAAACAATTTATTATACCCTTCACCGAAGGTAAAAGGGTATATATAATTTTGTCATTCCGTTTGTAATTTCTACAATATTGATTAAAGACCATACAAAGTATATATATTCTGGCTTCTTATGAGAAGGGAAGCTCAAATCCGGTTGTCCGTCTGTCCGTTTGTCCGTCTGTCCATCTGTCCGTCTGTCCGTCCGTTGAAATGGGTTTTCCGAAGACCCCAGATATGATGAGGGCTAGGTTGTTATACATTTATGTCACACATAGTCCGGATTTGTTTGCTATTGAAATTCAGGAAGATCGGTCCATAAATGGCTGAGATATGAGCAAAAAACCACGACTACCTCTAATTTTTCCCATAAATCCCATGCTGTTGTTGTTTTTTAAATTCTTTTTTCTGCATATCTCGAGAGCGGCAAGAGATACAGCTTTGAAATTTGGAACAAACATCTTGCTTGCCAATACACAAACTCTCTAAAAAAAATGGGCGGGATTGGAGAAGTGGGTGTGGCACTTCCCATACAAAGACGTTATACATTTCTGTATATCTGGAGAACGAAACGAGCTAAAGTTCCCAAATTAGGTACAAATATATCGGTTATCAATACACAGTATCCCACAAAATATGGGCGCGATTGGAAAAGTGGGCGTGGTACCTCCCGTACAAAGACATTATTGAAAATACTCAAAATTTTAAATTTGAGGGCTCTAGTATGACATATGAACACGTTTTATATACCAAAATGTCAGAAATTTTTAGCAGCATATATTTCCCGAAAACCCTGAAACCTTTCTCCCAAATATGGAAGAGTAATGCCCAAAATAAAAATTTTTTTTTTAAACATACCCATTTTCGGGAACAATAGATCTTCCCGAGTCCAAGTTTTATAATCTAAGTAAATGGTTTTTTCTTCCTTAAAACGTGGGTATATAAATCTGCCAAATCGGTTAAGAAATGGTTAAGTTATTAGCAAAATACTCCAAAAATGAGCTAAAAAGCATCAACATTTTTATAAAAACTAAATTTTTAGAGCTGTTACATGACCTATGGATACGTCTTATATATCAAGATCGGAAATTTTTAGTAGAGCATATTTGCTGAAAAACTCGGAAAAATCGGTGCAGATACAAAAAAATTATTACCAAAATAAAATTTTTTTTAATAAAAATACCTATTTTCGGGAACCGTAGATCTTTCCGAGTCCAAGTTTTATTACCAAAGTAAATGGTAAATTTCTTCCTTAAGACGTAGGTATATAAATCTGCCAAATCGGTTAAGAAATGGTTAAGTTATTAGCAAAATACTCCAAAGTAAATGGTAAATTTCTTCCTTAAGACGTAGGTATATAAATCTGCCAAATCGGTTAAGAAATGGTTAAGTTATTAGCAAAATACTCCAAAGTAAATGGTAAATTTCTTCCTTAAGACGTAGGTATATAAATCTGCCAAATCGGTTAAGAAATGGTTAAGTTATTAGCAAAATACTCCAAAAATGGGCTAAAAAGCATCAAAATTTTTATAAAAACTAAATTTTTAGAGCTGTTACATGACCTATGGATACGTCTTATAAATCAAGATCAGAAATTTTTAGTAGAGCATATTTGCTGAAAAACTCGGAAAAATCGGTTCAGATACAAAAAAGTTATTACCAAAATAAAATTTTTTTAAATAAAAATACCTATTTTCGGGAACCGTAGATCTGTCCGAGTCCAAGTTTTATTACCGAAGTAAATGGTAAATCGATTGGAAAATGCCCGAGTTATGACCAAATTACTGAAATACCAATATTTACTTTTTTTTATATAATTAAGTTGTTTTATTTGCGTACCCCCCCCCCCCCCCCTTCTTTCCATTTGTTTACAGGCACTGGCATCATGTCCAATATGACTTCCGTTATCACTCTGCTTTTAAACTGTGATCTATTTAACGAAATAATTTCTACAAATAGAGATTGGGAATTTTTGCATCTTAAGAACTTGCAAAAACAGATAAATCTATTGTATGGCAACACGCCAGTGGTGGTGGTGTGTTTCCCTTTTTCGCATATTCACCTTTCATACCCAAACAACAAACTCACACAAAGATATTTGCTTATATGAAAAAAATATTCCACGGCCTATTTACTTATATTAAAGCTAAGTTCGCATGCGTACCAGTGGTCGAGTGGTCTAGCCGTTATGTCACAAGTAATCGTCTGAGTGTTGACGGGTTCAAATCCCATTCGATAAATTTTTTTTCTCTTGGTATTTATAAATTATTTTTAATTAAATAAAAAATATATCAGTTTTTGCTATTTTTACTTTTATATACTTAAAAAAAACGCTTTTTTTTATAAAATTTATAGCCTATTTCTAATGTGCGAAAGAATTCTTTCTTTCGTATAACTACATTGAAAACAAAAACAAATTTTTAGAATTTGTTTTTGTTTTCAATGTTTTTATTCGAACGAAAGAATTCTTTCGCACATTAGAAAGAGGCTATTAGACTTTTGTTCTAAATAAATGCGCATTTTTTATGTGGCTAATAATTTTATATAAAAACCAAACAATTTATTTTTGGTAATACCCTTAATATCTCAAAACAAGAAATTCCGACATAAGCCATTATTATTTAATGCCACAGATATATTATATATGTAGATTATTCTTATCGCACCATGGTGAAGGGTATATAAGATTCGGCATAGCCGAATATAGCACTCTTACTTGTTTTTTATACCCTTCACCGAAGGTAAAAGGGTATATATAACTTTGTTGTTGTTTTTTAAATTCTTTTTTCTGCATATCTCGAGAGTGGCAAGAGATACAGCTTTCAAATTTAGTACACACATGTTGCTTGCCAATACACAAACTCTCTAAAAAAAATGGGCGGGATTGGAGAAGTGGGTGTGGCACTTCCCATACAAAGACGTTATACATTTCTGTATATCTGGAGAACGAAACGAGCTAAAGTTCCCAAATTAGGTACAAATATATCGGTTATCAATACACAGTATCCCACCAAATATGGGCGCGATTGGAAAAGTGGGCGTGGTACCTCCCGTACAAAGACATTATTGAAAATACTCAAAATTTTAAATTTTAGGGCTCTAGTATGACATATGAACACGTTTTATATACCAAAATGTCAGAAATTTTTAGCAGCATATATTTCCCGAAAACCCTGAAACCTTTCTCCCAAATATGGAAGAGTAATGCCCAAAATAAAAATTTTTTTTTTAAACATACCCATTTTCGGGAACAATAGATCTTCCCGAGTCCAAGTTTTATAATCTAAGTAAATGGTTTTTTCTTCCTTAAAACGTGGGTATATAAATCTGCCAAATCGGTTAAGAATTGGTTAAGTTATTAGCAAAATACTCCAAAAATGGGCTAAAAAGCATCAAAATTTTTATAAAAACTAAATTTTTAGAGCTGTTACATGACCTATGGATACGTCTTATAAATCAAGATCGGAAATTTTTAGTAGAGCATATTTGCTGAAAAACTCGGAAAAATCGGTTCAGATACAAAAAAGTTATTACCAAAATAAAATTTTTTAAATAAAAATACCTATTTTCGGGAACCGTAGATCTTTCCGAGTCCAAGTTTTATTACCGAAGTATGCCCGAGTTATGACCAAATTACTGAAATACCAATATTTACTTTTTTTTATATAATTAAGTTGTTTTATTTGCGTCCCCCCCCCCTCCTTTTCCATTTGTTTACAGGCACTGGCATCATGTCCAATATGACTTCCGTTATCACTCTGCTTTTAAACTGTGATCTATTTAACGAAATAATTTCTACAAATAGAGATTGGGAATTTTTGCATCTTAAGAACTTGCAAAAACAGATAAATCTATTGTATGGCAACACGCTAGTGGTGGTGGTGTGTTTCCCTTTTTCGCATATTCACCTTTCATACCCAAACAACAAACTCACACAAAGATATTTGCTTATATGAAAAAAATATTCCACGGCCTATTTACTTATATTAAAGTTAAGTTCGCATGCGTACCAGTGGTCGAGTGGTCTAGCCGTTATGTCACAAGTAATCGTCTGAGTGTTGACGGGTTCAAATCCCATTCGATAAATTTTTTTTTTCTCTTGGTATTTATAAATTATTTTTAATTAAATAAAAAATATATCAGTTTTTGCTATTTTTACTTTTATATACTTAAAAAAAAACGCTTTTTTATAAAATTTAGACTTTTGTTCTAAATAAATGCGCATTTTTTTATGTGGCTAATAATAATCTATATCTATCCATATCTATCTATATCTATCTATCTATATATCTATATCTATATCTATATATATAAAAATGAATTATGTATGTTTGTATGTTTGTTTGTCGCTTTATAGACTCCAAAACTACTGAACCGATTTTCCTGAAATTTTTACAGTAACATCACGTGAGCCCTAAAAATAAAAAAGGCTACTTATTTTTTCGATAGGGGCAGGGGAATTGGTACCCCCCATAGGATGCCAATATTAATTATCGAACCGATTTTCCTGAAATTTTTACAGTAACATCACGTGAGCCCTTAAAATAAAATAGGCTACTTATTTTTTCGATAGGGGCAGGGGAATTGGTACCCCCCTAAGGATGGCAATATTAATTATCGAACCGATTTTCCTGAAATTTTTACAGTAACGTCACGTGAGCCCTAAAAATAAAATAGGCTACTTATTTTTTCGATAGGGGCAGGGGAATTGGTACCCCCCATAGGATGCCAATATTAATTATCGAACCGATTTTCCTGAAATTTTTACAGTAACATCACGTGAGCCCTAAAAATAAAATAGGCTACTTATTTTTTCGATAGGGGCATGGGAATTGGTACCCCCCATAGGATGCCAATATTAATTATCGCATATCTTAAGAGCCGCTGCACGCATTTTGCTGAACTTTTTGTAGTAGGATCTTCTGAGCCCCGGAATTGAAATAAAATAGCAGCGGGGGTATAGGAATACCCCATAGGACGCCAATGTTTAACATCGCATATCTTTAGAACTGTAATAGTGAGAATGTTCAAACTTTCTAAAAGTCACTCTTATGGTATACTACACTTTTGAAAATAAAAATAAAGCGGGTAGGCGCAGGGGGGGAAATACCTCCCATAGGATGCATACATTAAATATCGCTCAACTGAAGAACTATTAAAGGGAGAGTCTTCAAACGTGGTTAAAGCTACTATTATAGTAAACTATAAATTTCAATATAAAAATGTGCGGGGTCAGTGTAGCGAAGCGCACCGGGTTAAGCTAGTATATATATATAAAAATGAATTATGTGTGTTTGTATGTTTGTATGTTTGTCGCTTTATAGACTCCGAAACTACTGAACCGATTTTCCTGAAATTTTTACAGTAACATCACGTGAGCCCTAAAAATAAAATAGGCTACTTATTTTTTCGATAGGGGCAGGGGAATTGGTACCCCCCATAGGATGCCAATATTATACTGAACCGATTTTCCTGAAATTTTTACAGTAACATCACGCGAGCCCTAAAAATAAAATAAGCAACTTATTTTTTCGATAGGGGCAGGGGAATTGCTACCCCCCCATAGGATGCCAATATTATACTGAACCAATTTTCCTGAAATTTTTACAGTAACATCACGTAAGCCCTACAAATAAAATAGGCTACTTATTTTTTCGATAGGGGCAGGGGAATTGGTATCCCCCATAGGATGCCAATATTATACTGAACCGATTTTCCTAAAATTTTTACAGTAACATCACGTGAGCCCTAAAAATAAAATAGGCTACTTATTTTTTCGATAGGGGCAGGGGAATTGGTACCCCCCATAGGATGCCAATATTATACTGAACCGATTTTCCTGAAATTTTTACAGTACCATCACGTGAGCCCTAAAAATAAAATAGGCTACTTATTTTTTCGACAGGGGCAGGGGAATTGGTACCCCCATAGGATGCCAATATTATACTGAACCGATTTTCCTGAAATTTTTACAGTAACATCACGTGAGCCCTAAAAATAAAATAGGGTACTTATTTTTTCGATAGGGGCAGGGGAATTGGTACCCCCCATAGGATGCCAATATTATACTGAACCGATTTTCCTTAAATTTTTACAGTAACATCACGTGAGCCCTAAAAATAAAATAGGCTACTTATTTTTTCGATAGGGGCAGGGGAATTGGTACCCCCCATAGGATGCCAATATTAATTATCGCATATCTTAAGAGCCGCTGCACGCATTTTGCTGAACTTTTTGTAGTAGGATCTTCTGAGCCCCGGAATTGAAATAAAATAGCAGCGGGGGTATAGGAATACCCCATAGGACGCCAATGTTTAACATCGCATATCTTAAGAACTGTAATAGTGAGAATGTTCAAACTTTCTAAAAGTCACTCTTATGGTATTCTACACTTTTGAAAATAAAAATAAAGCGGGTAGGCGCAGGGGGGGAAATACCTCCCATAGGATGCATACATTAAATATCGCTCAACTGAAGAACTATTAAAGGGAGAGTCTTCAAACGTGGTTAAAGCTACTATTATAGTAAACTATAAATTTCAATATAAAAATGTGCGGGGTAGACAGAGTAGGAGCAGTACCCCTCATAGAAGACATATTAAATACCATATATCTGAACACAAGAGCTATCAACCTTTACAGGACAATTTTTTTTTTTTTTGCCAGTGTAGCGAAGCGCACCGGGTTAAGCTAGTATGTATATAAAAATGAATTATATTTGTATGTTTGTATGTTTGTTTGTCGCTTTATAGACTCCGAAACTACTGAACCGATTTTCCTGAAATTTTTACAGTAACATCACGTGAGCCCTAAAAATAAAATAGGCTACTTATTTTTTCGATAGGGGCAGGGGAATTGGTACCCCCCATAGGATGCCAATATTAATTATCGCATATCTTAAGAGCCGCTGCACGCATTTTGCTGAACTTTTTGTAGTAGGATCTTCTAAGCCCCAAAATTTAAATAAAATAGTAGCGGGGGAAGTGGTTCCCCCCATAGGACGCCAATGTTTAATATAGCATATCTTAAGAACTGTTATAGTGAGAATGTTCAAACTTTGTAGAAGTCACTCTTATGGTATACTACTCTATTGAGAATAAAAATAAAGCGGTAGGCGCAGGGGGGGAAATACCTCCCATAGCATGCATATATTAAATATCGCTCAACTGAAGAACTATAAAAGGGACAGTCTTCAAACGTGGTTAAAGCTACTATTATGGTAAAATATAAATTTCAATATAAAAATGGGCGGGGTTGACAGGGGAGGAGCAGTACCCCTCATAGATAGAAATATAATTAAGAGCCGCTGCACGCATTTTGTTGAACTTTTGGTAGTAGGATCTTAGCAGCATATATTTCCCGAAAACCCTGAAACCTTTCTCCCAAATATGGAAGAGTAATGCCCAAAATAAAAATTTTTTTTTTAAACATACCCATTTTCGGGAACAATAGATCTTCCCGAGTCCAAGTTTTATAATCTAAGTAAATGGTTTTTTCTTCCTTAAAACGTGGGTATATAAATCTGCCAAATCGGTTTAGAAATGGTTAAGTTATTAGCAAAATACTCCAAAAATGGGCTAAAAAGCATCAACATTTTTATAAAAACTAAATTTTTAGAGCTGTTACATGACCTATGGATACGTCTTAAAAATCAAGATCGGAAATTTTTAGTAGAGCATATTTGCTGAAAAACTCGGAAAAATCGGTTCAGATACAAAAAAGTTATTACCAAAATAAAATTTTTTTAAATAAAAATACCTATTTTCGGGAACCGTAGATCTTTCCGAGTCCAAGTTTTATTACCGAAGTAAATGGTAAATTTCTTCCTTAAAACGCAGGTATATAAATCTATGAAATCGATTGGAAAATGCCCGAGTTATGACCAAATTACTGAAATACCAATATTTACTTTTTTTTATATAATTAAGTTGTTTTTTTTGCGTCCCCCCCCCCCCCCCCCCTCCTTTTCCATTTGTTTACAGGCACTGGCATCATGTCCAATATGACTTCCGTTATCACTCTGCTTTTAAACTGTGGTCTATTTAACGAAATAATTTCTACAAATAGAGATTGGGAATTTTTGCATCTTAAGAACTTGCAAAAACAGATAAATCTATTGTATGGCAACACGCCAGTGGTGGTGGTTCCGTTTGTAATTTCTACAATATTGATCTAAAACCATATAAGTATATATATTCTGGCTTCTTATGAGAAGGGAAGTTCAAATCCGGTTGTCCGTCTGTCCGTCCGTTGAAATGGGTTTTCCGAAGACCCCAGACATGATGTAGGCTAGGTTTTTATACATTTATGTCACATATAGTCCGGAATTGTTTGCTATTGAAATTCAGGAAGATCGGTCCATAAATGGCTGAGATATGAGCAAAAAACCACGACTACCTCTAATTTTTTCCATAAATCCCATGTTGTTGTTGTTTTTTAAATTCTTTTTTCTGCATATCTCGAGAGCGGCAAGAGATACAGCTTTCAAATTTAGTACACACATGTTGCTTGCCAATACAAAAACTCTCTAAAAAAATGGGCGGGATTGGAGAAGTGGGTGTGGCACTTCCCATACAAAGACGTTATACATTTCTGTATATCTGGAGAACGAAACGAGCTAAAGTTCCCAAATTAGGTACAAATATATCGGTTATCAATACACAGTGTAGGACTGGGAGTCTCACTTCTTGTGTCCAATTTTAGAAAAAATGAAAACACCAGTCCAGGTTAATTTTAAATGAGTATTGCAGCTCCTTGCTGCCTGTTTATTTTACAAAGTAAGCTTACATACTAACTAAAAAAAACTTAAAAAGGTATTCGAACAAATCAAAAAAAAAACACTCATATTCCAATAGAGCAGTTAACAAAGCAAAAAAGAAAAAACTAAAGTACTCGGTCACACCGAGCACAAGGTTTTGTTAATAAAAATGAGAAAAAAAATAAAATTAACTTATTAATAATAAATTAACCCATACCCTGTTGAAGTCACTTCAACATACTCCCGGGCACGAGTGGAAGGGCTTATGGGGATGGCTCCAACGAATAATTTGACCGGGGGGGTACACACGAAGGAGGGCCTGATTCATCCGAATCGCTCAATTGGGAACCCGCTCGATCACTTTGCAGATTGTCCCCATAGCAGACTCCGGGGATACCGGGTTGATGCCGCTGCCATCGTCTCCTGGGCTGTCTGACAGATCGTAAGGCATAGGATTCGGATCATCTTCGAAGCTGGAGGAAAGAGCCTCGGTCGCATCCCTGTGTAGGAGGGTGTGGTGCCTGGCATTGCAGAACTTATCCGGCGGTAGCGGGAATTGGCATCGAGCTCGGGATGGACACCAATGCCTTACGTGGTCGAAAGCCAGACAATTAAGGCAATAGCCCTTGTTGAGGATGGAGAGGCGTCGCATGGTAGGACTCAACCCCTTAAACGTACGGCAGTACTTCAGCGGATGGTTAAGGCTGCAGAAGTGGCATTTTGGCTTTCCGGTAGTCTAGATGTTGAGAAAAAGAAACAGAGAAGTACATAAAGCATTAAATGACATAAAGTGCAATTGAGATTTCTAGACGTAATTTTAAGGCAGAAGGGAGTTTATTAAATTAGTGAGTAGCATTAGGGGAAATTTTGTTTTCGTGCTGGGTATTGGCTGGGAGTAAGCACAACTTTACAATGGGGCGCAAAATAGTTCCGTTTTTAGTTCGAACTTCTGCTACTCGAATTTTCCCATCTCGACCCTGGACAATTTTAATAACACGACCAAGAAGCCACTCAGTAGGCGGTATAAAGTCCTCCTTGACTATGACGATGTCCTCAGGTTTCAGGTTATCTCGTTCTTTCTTCCATTTAACCCGTTTTTGGAGTTCTGTGATGTACGTCTGAAGGGCCTTCAGACGTTCCCATCGTTTCAAATAGGATAAGTTCTCTAGGGGAGGTTCTACAGGAGCTTCAGGGAGAGCCACGATTGGCGCACCTCTTAGTAGGTGTCCTGGTGTTAGGGGTAAGACTTCGTTGGGATTTTCGGTGATAGAGGACAATGGTCTGGAGTTCAAAACAGCTTCAATTCGAACAAGAAGTGTGGAGAACTCTTCAAATGTGAATGAGAGGTTGGCAACAACTTTTTTGAGGTGAGACTTCATACTTTTTACAGCAGCCTCCCAAAGGCCGCCCATATGAGGCGCGTAGGGGGGAATGAAGGACCAGGTGACTCCACGAGACCCGTATTTTTCAGCCAAAGCCTTTTTTGTTGATTTTAAAAATTCATTATGGCTTTTCAGAAGCGCACTACTCGCTCCCAGGAAATTCCTGCCATTATCTGAAAACATGGTCTTCGGAAGGCCTCTTCTCCCAACAAATCGATCAAAACAGGCTAGAAATGCATCAGTAGAGAGGTCTGAACAACTTTCTAAATGTATCGCACGAGTTGAGAAACAGACGAAAACCGCTGCGTATCCTTTAAGAATTTTAGCATTTCTCAAGGTAGAGGATTTTATGTTGAATGGGCCGGCAAAATCCACTCCAGTATATGTGAATGGTAAGGAAAAATTGACTCGTTCAGGGGGGAGCGCCGCCATGCATTCACGAATACAGCGCCGGCCTGCATTCACGAATACATTTACGCACAACATTTTTAAGTCTGGGAATATAAAAGCCTTGCCTGATCGCTCGCAGCATAATGTGATGTTCGGCGTGCAGCAGAATCCGATGTGTAAAATCAACCAGGAGCTTTGCAAAGGCGGATCCCTCTGGAATTATAATGGGATGGCGTTCTTCATAACTTAGTCCGGCATTTGCAAGTCTACCTCCTACTCGCATTAGACCATTTTTGTCGAGAAAAGGGTTTAATGTTAATAATCGACTCTTCCGACTTATAGCTTTCTTATTTTGCATACACTGGAATTCTCGATCGAAGTAGATTCTTTGCGCCATAGAGATTAGCTTTATCTTGATGTCAACAATTTCATTCGATGTTATAAATTTTTCGGTTGAAAATGGTTGTTTTAGAAGACGATTTATAAATCGTAGACGATAGCACATGATCCGTAATGCTCTTTCAAAGGAGGAGAAATCTTCAAGAGGGTCTTTATGCTGAGCTTCTAGATGAAAACTTTTAACTTGTTTGGTTTCCAAGTCTGTTGGGTCAAAAACGCGCGGTGTAGGCCAAAGATTTTTAGGAAGCTTAAGCCAGGCGGGTCCATGCCACCATAAGTGGTTTTCCGTCAGTTCCTGCGGAGAACAACCCCTGGTGCCCAAGTCTGCAGGATTTTCTTCACTTTTTATGTGTTTCCAATGATTAAAGCTGACAATGTCTGAAATTTGCGCAACGCGATTCGCGACAAATGTTTTTAAAGAGTTTGGGGGTTTTTGTAACCATCCTAATACAATCGCTGAATCGGTCCACAGGAATAACTCGTAAGTGAAGTGACAGCTGGTGACGAAATTTCTTACAAGTTTTGCAAGTAAAAGAGCTCCGCACAGTTCGAGTTTAGGGATTGTGGTCTTTTTTATAGGAGCAACTTTTGTTTTTGCAACCAGCAAGTGACTACTGATATGGCCTTCTGAGCTCTCCGTTCTGATATATAATGAGCCGCAATATGCCTTCTCTGAGGCGTCACAGAAGCCGTGTAGCTGTACATTGCATTGCGGCGAAAAATCTACCCATCTTGGAATTTTGATATTTGCAATATAAGAAAAATTCTTCAAAAATGTGTTCCATTTATTAAGTATTAATGGAGTAACGCCCTCATCCCAGTCGGATTTTTCCTGCCATAATTCTTGCATGAGCAGTTTCGCAATAATCACAATAGGGCCCAGCCAACCAAGAGGGTCAAATAATCTTGCGATAATCGACAAGATCTTTCTTTTTGTTGTGGAGGAGGTGACTTCAATCTGTTGAGCCTCATAGTAAAACAAATCCAAAGACGCATTCCATCGGATGCCTAGAGCTTTGGTGGTACTGGATTCATCAAACTTCAAAAAATCACGATCTAAAAGATCTTCACTGGACAAGTTCTCAAGAACTGAAAGATGGTTTGCCGTGATTTTCTTCAATGGAAATCCGGCCGATTTTAAAACCTCGATAAGCTCGCTTTGCTTGAGCTTAACTTCTTCAATAGTGTGACCACCGGAAAGGATATCATCCACGTAGACCTCATCTTTCAAAATTGCTGAAGCTATGGGAAACATACTTCGAGAATCTTTACTTAGCTCGTGTAGAGTCCTTATCGCTAAAAACGGCGCGCAGTTGACTCCGAATGTCACAGTTTTTAATTGAAATGCTTTCACAGCCTCATTCGGCACATCACGAAACAAAATTCTTTGATACGGCCGATCCTCCCTATGAATCAAAATCTGACGGTACATCTTCTGAATATCTCCTGTGAACACGTACTTGTAGTTTCGCCAGCGTAAAATGATCTGCATCAGATCTGCCTGTAGTGTAGGACCTTGGTATAAGACATCATTCAGGGAGAATCCACTTCCCGTGTTTTTTGAGGCATTGAAGACCACCCGCACCCTTGTGGATTTACTTTCAGGTTTCACAACTGCGTGATGTGGGAGGAAAAACGACGAATGGATTTTTTGTTTTGGTTCTACGTCATTAACCTTTTCCATGAGGTCTAAATCTATATACTCTTGTAGAACTTTTACATATTCTATTTTGAGGTCTAGATTCCTCTCTAAGGTTTTTTCCATTCTATAGTACTGTGCCAATGCTATGGTTTTAGAAGGACCTAAGAAAATCTCATTTGGAAAATTTTTCTTAAAAGGTAGTCGCACTATATACCGCCCATTAGGTTGGCGACGAGTAGTCTGCTTAAAAAAGTCTTCGCAATAAACATCTTCTTCGGACTGCACATATGTTTTTTCGGGTTCTTCTATCTCCCAGAATTTTCTAAGGTTCTCATGCAGAGCTACGTCATCTGAAGAGGATACTGTTGTATGGAAGGTCAGGACCTCAGGAACTGGCTCACGACCAGACAAGTACCACCCGAAGTGGGATTCTCGCGCCTCTAGGCTCTTTTCAATATTTGCCTTTACCCCAGGTAAATTAATAAACGGCAAGTAGTCACTACCAATAATCATGTCTACGGCGGCTGGTGTAAAGAAGCTGGGGTCCGCTAATTTCAGACCTCTAATTTGCTTGAAATTATAAGTGCGGATTGGCCGGGAAGGCAAAAAATGAGTTAAGCTAGGAACCACAATTGCCCTAATTTTTATCTCAAAGTCCGATATTCGTGACCGAACTGTAACGTAGCATACGCCTTTATAATTGCCTACTATGGTGCCACCGAGACCAGATACTTGAAAGGTTTTAGCTTCCAACGACAAAGCAAGATTTTGCTGAAGACGTTTCGAGATGAAACTTGTTTCCGACCCCGCGTCGAGTAATGCCCTTATTGTAAAGGATTCACCTTCATGCTGTACTTTAACTAAAGCGGTGGGTAAAATGGTTGTTCCCCTGTTTTGCGCAAAGTATGTCTGAGTCTGTTCTATGACTGGACCTGGAGCGTTTCGTGAAGGTTGTGGGGTTGAATTACGTTGAATGCCGGAACCCGATGGCCTTGCATCATCTAGTTGATGATCTTGCGACGGTATACTTTTAGGAGGGCCACTTTCACCCCTTTCCATTTTATCTAAATGTAGCAAGGTATGATGCCTTTGGCTGCATCGAGAGCAATTTCTCGTACTTGAGCATTTTGATTTAAAGTGACTGTTCGATAAACAGTTTGCGCAATATTTGTTAGCGTATACAAATTTTATACGGTCTTGTACTGCTAATAACTTAAATTGTTTACAGAATTTAAGCGGATGATTCTGTTTGCAACTTTTGCAATTAAAATTATTTTTGGGAGTTTTGTCTTGCGTCGAAAAACTTTGCGACTTAGAGGTACCAGCTTCTCTGCTTGTCGGCTTACGCAAATTAGTAAAGGTTTCTAAAGTCTCAATTCTTTCGTTCAGAAAATGGCTAAGTTGATCCCAAGAAGGTAATTCCTTGTGATTACTCAATGATATTTCCCAAGCACGTGAAGTTTCTTCTGGTAATTTTGAAGTACAGATGTGCATTAGAAAAGGGTCATTACTAGGAATTTCTACCTCAAATGATTGCATTGTAGATAAGGCATCACTTACCGTATTCTTAAGTGACCTCAAAAATTTGAGAGTTTCTGTTGGAGGGGACTGAATGCCATAAATCTTCTTGATTTGGTTATTTATCAAGATTCTTTTATTTTCATACCTATTTTTCAACGCCTTCCATGCTAATTCAAAATTAGAATCTACTAACTCATAATCTTTTATGAGTTGGTAGGCCTCCCCCCTCGTTTTACTGTGTAAGTAATACAATTTATGGGCTGGAGCTACTGAAGGCTCATTCCCGACGACTGCCATAAACATGTCGCGAAATGCTGGCCATTCATTAAAACCTCCTTCAAAAGATTGTATTTCCACCGGTGGTAGCTTTAGCGATGGTTGCCGAGAAACTGATTTTTTATTTTCAGGGGCGTTGGCCTTTACCATGTCTAATATTCTGGCTTTTACAACCTGGCACTGTTCACTAACCTCCTCATATTTAAGAGAAACCTCATCCTGAAGATCTTCCTCTTCTTTTACCTTTTCATCATTTATTATGAATTCATCATAAGTCTCTATCATTTTCAACCACCTTCTGTCTAATTCTGTCAACTTGACTTCCAATAGTGAAATCGTTAAATTTTCTGTCGGTATTTTGTTGAAATTGTTGCAAAAACTAGCAAGTTGTTGAATATCATACTTGCATTTCCTTTTGGAGGCCATTTTTAAGTTTAATAATTTAAGTTCTAAACGAAACGAATAACCCCTCGAAATTCCTCTGAAAGTATTTAATTCACAGAAGAATTGTCACCTTTGGTCATAAAAAATATTAAGCCAAAATATTTGTTGCAAGAAATTTTTTGTTTTTATTTTAATACCGCCTTGATCTTTTTTAATCTCCAAACTATTTGAAGTTGCCAAATCTCATAAAAATCTCTATTTGATATGAAAATGTATCGCCCTCACTTCAAAATAAATATTTGTTTTATTTATTCTCTTTATTTATTTAAATGAATTATTTTGCGGGCCTCGTATTTTATTTTCCTACACCAATGTAATATTAAAATTTTATTTTAAGTAAAATCTTTCGCATTTTATTTTCATGGACCGCCTTAATGTTTTTATTTTTCATAGTATTATGCTTGCTAATTTATTACGTTTACCAACACTACTCCCTTTAGAAAAAATTTCCTCAACTCACTTTATACACACACCATTAAAACTCCAATTATTTAATTTTTCAATATAAAAAACAATAAAAAAAAACTTTTTTCAACTTACAGTTTTCTTTTCGCTGAAGTCAAATTGTGACTTTCTTATGCCGGCCATTGTTGTTGTTAAACCTGCAGTTTTTATACCTGTTGTTGCTTTAAAGTTGTTGTTCCTACGTGTAGAGGTTTCCCGAATGTTCTATTCGATTTTACCTTCAATTTCACTTGTGCTAATTTTTTCACTGATTTTTTCTATTAATTTTGCACAAAAATCTAATTGGCTTCTACTCAACTGCCCTCTGTTTTTTACTTTTTCCTTCCAATTTATTTGTTTTTCTTATAGGTATGTATATTACCTATAATTTTTTTTCCAATGTTTCTTCAAATTCTTTACTTTAATCGCCACTTAAATCAGTTTTATTATATTGTCACTTTCAATTATTTTTCTGTTCTAACTCGTTTGTTTTACTTTTTATTTTATTTATTTTAATTTAATTAATTTTAATTTGATTTTCTCCTTTTTTTTGCGTGCTCACTCACTATGAAAAAAAACTATGTTTTTGATTTTTTCAACCACTTCTTTTCTTTGCAAAACTCAAATGTATGTACCTTTGCAATGTTGTTATTGTGGTATGTGCGTATACAGTTTTCTTTTTCTGCTTAATGCTAATAGAGTTAGCGGAACGATTGAAAACAAAACAAAGTAATTGGCGCAGATTAATTATTCAATATAAAAGAGTGTGACAGGTTGCTTATTGTTCTTTGTAGGTTTGTGTGTGTGTATAACTAAAATGTAATCAGTGTTGGTACCATGGGGTATTTTTTATCGGTGATGATACGATAGCGATTATTTAATAATTTTGAGGTTATATTGAAATAAATTGGTGAATGATCAAGTAGATATTTCTTCACGAGATTAAAAGCCTTTTTTATGTTAATTCCTAGATATTCTCACAATTGCACTAAATGTAATATAATACTGTACATACCCAATGATTTCTTTTTGTTTTTACCGTCTTTAATTGTGTTTGCCAAGTAGACTTCTCTTAAGAATTAACTGCTTTGTTGTTGTTGGATGCCCTTGATGATTGTGGGTGATGTCTTCTTTAAAAAGCAACGCTAGATGATGATTTTTACCAACAGACCTCTTGCCTGATGAACAAATTATTGCCTTGATGCAATTGTAGCGCTAGGGATTCGCTATCTTCTATTGATCGGCAAGCCAATGGAAGATTTTTACAGACCTCGTTGTCTGTCAAACAAATTGTAGGTTATGTTGTTACGGTTGAACAAATAACGCAGCCAAAAGTAGTGGACAAATTCCACCAGATATCCAGCCCTAGTTCCTCTAGGACTTTTCGAAGGACCAAATGTAGGACTGGGAGTCTCACTTCTTGTGTCCAATTTTAGAAAAAATGAAAACACCAGTCCAGGTTAATTTTAAATGAGTATTGCAGCTCCTTGCTGCCTGTTTATTTTACAAAGTAAGCTTACATACTAACTAAAAAAAAACTTAAAAAGGTATTCGAACAAATCAAAAAAAAAACACTCATATTCCAATTGAGCAGTTAACAAAGCAAAAAAGAAAAAACTAAAGTACTCGGTCACACCGAGCACAAGGTTTTGTTAATAAAAATGAGAAAAAAATAAAATTAACTTATTAATAATAAATTAACCCATACCCTGTTGAAGTCACTTCAACACACAGTATCCCACAAAATATGGGCGCGATTGGAAAAGTGGGCGTGGTACCTCCCGTACAAAGACATTATTGAAAATACTCAAAATTTTAGCGCTCTAGTATGACATATGAACACGTTTTATATACCAAAATGTCAGAAATTTTTAGCAGCATATATTTCCCGAAAACCCTGAAACCTTTCTCCCAAATATGGAAGAGTAATGCCCAAAATAAAAATTTTTTTTTTAAACATACCCATTTTCGGGAACAATAGATCTTTCCGAGTCCAAGTTTTGTAATCTAAGTAAATGGTTTTTTCTTCCTTAAAACGTGGGTATATAAATCTGCCAAATCGGTTAAGAAATGGTTAAGTTATTAGCAAAATACTCCAAAAATGGGCTAAAAAGCATCAAAATTTTTATAAAAACTAAATTTTTAGAGCTGTTACATGACCTATGGATACGTCTTATATATCAAGATCGGAAATTTTTAGTAGAGCATATTTGCTGAAAAACTCGGAAAAATCGGTTCAGATACAAAAAAGTTATTACCAAAATAAAATTTTTTTAAATAAAAATACCTATTTTCGGGAACCGTAGATCTTTCCGAGTCCAAGTTTTATTACCGAAGTAAATGGTAAATTTCTTCCTTAAAACGTAGGTATATAAATCTATCAAATCGATTGGAAAATGCCCGAGTTATGACCAAATTACTGAAATACCAATATTTACTTTTTTTTATATAATTAAGTTGTTTTATTTGCGTCCCCCCCCCCCCCCCCCCCTCTCCTTTTCCATTTGTTTACAGGCACTGGCATCATGTCCAATATGACTTCCGTTATCACTCTGCTTTTAAACTGTGATCTATTTAACGAAATAATTTCTACAAACAGAGATTGGGAATTTTTGCATCTTAAGAACTTGCAAAAACAGATAAATCTATTGTATGGCAACACGCCAGTGGTGGTGGTGTGTTTCCCTTTTTCGCATATTCACCTTTCATACCCAAACAACAAACTCACACAAAGATATTTGCTTATATAAAAAAAATATTCCACGGCCTATTTACTTATATTAAAGTTAAGTTCGCATGCGTACCAGTGGTCGAGTGGTCTAGCCGTTATGTCACAAGTAATCGTCTGAGTGTTGACGGGTTCAAATCCCATTCGATAAATTTTTTTTTCTCTTGGTATTTATAAATTATTTTTAATTAAATAAAAAATATATCAGTTTTTGCTATTTTTACTTTTATATACTTAAAAAAAACGCTTTTTTATAAAATTTAGACTTTTGTTCTAAATAAATGCGCATTTTTTTATGTGGCTAATGATAATCTATATCTATCTATCTATATCTTATCTATATATATAAAAATGAATTATGTATGTTTGTATGTTTGTTTGTCGCTTTATAGACTCCGAAACTACTGAACCGATTTTCCTGAAATTTTTACAGTAACATCACGTGAGCCCTAAAAATAAAATAGGCTACTTATTTTTTCGATAGGGGCAGGGGAATTGGTACCCCCCATAGGATGCCAATATTAATTATCGAACCGATTTTCCTGAAATTTTTACAGTAATATCACGTGAGCCCTAAAAATAAAATAGGCTACTTATTTTTTCGATAGGGGCAGGGGAATTGGTACCCCCCATAGGATGCCAATATTAATTATCGAACCGATTTTCCTGAAATTTTTACAGTAACATCACGTGAGCCCTAAAAATAAAATAGGCTACTTATTTTTTCGATAGGGGCAGGGGAATTGGTACCCCCATAGGATGCCAATATTAATTATCGAACCGATTTTCCTGAAATTTTTACAGTAACATCACGTGAGCCCTAAAAATAAAATAGGCTACTTATTTTTTCGATAGGGGCAGGGGAATTGGTACCCCCCATAGGATGCCAATATTTATTATCGCATATCTTAAGAGCCGCTGCACGCATTTTGCTGAACTTTTTGTAGTAGGATCTTCTGAGCCCCGGAATTGAAATAAAATAGCAGCGGGGGTATAGGAATACCCCATAGGACGCCAATGTTTAACATCGCATATCTTAAGAACTGTAATAGTGAGAATGTTCAAACTTTCTAAAAGTCACTCTTATGGTATACTACACTTTTGAAAATAAAAATAAAGCGGGTGGGTGGGATGCATACATTAAATATCGCTCAACTGAAGAACTATTAAAGGGAGAGTCTTCAAACGTGGTTAAAGCTACTATTATAGTAAACTATAAATTTCAATATAAAAATGTGCGGGGTCAGTGTAGCGAAGCGCACCGGGTTAAGCTAGTACATATATAAAAATGAATTATGTATGTTTGTATGTTTGTATGTTTGTTTGTCGCTTTATAGACTCCGAAACTACTGAACCGATTTTCCTGAAATTTTTACAGTAACATCACGTGAGCCCTAAAAATAAAATAGGCTACTTATTTTTTCGATAGGGGCAGGGGAATTGGTACCCCCATAGGATGCCAATATTAATTATCGAACCGATTTTCCTGAAATTTTTACAGTAACATCACGTGAGCCCCAAAAATAAAATAGGCTACTTATTTTTTCGATAGGGGCAGGGGAATTGGTACCCCCCATAGGATGGCAATATTAATTATCGAACCGATTTTCCTGAAATTTTTACAGTAACATCACGTGAGCCCTAAAAATAAAATAGGCTACTTATTTTTTCGATAGGGGCAGGGGAATTGGTACCCCCCATAGGATGCCAATATTAATTATCGAACCGATTTTCCTGAAATTTTTACAGTAACATCACGTGAGCCCTAAAAATAAAATAGGCTACTTATTTTTTCGATAGGGGCAGGGGAATTGGTACCCCCATAGGATGCCAATATTATACTGAACCGATTTTCCTGAAATTTTTACAGTAACATCACGTGAGCCCTTAAAATAAAATAGGCTACTTATTTTTTCGATAGGGGCAGGGGAATTGGTACCCCCCATAGGATGCCAATATTATACTGAACCGATGTTCCTGAAATTTTTACACTTACATCACGTGAGCCCTAAAAATAAAATAGGCTACTTATTTTTTCGATAGGGGCAGGGTAATTGGTACCCCCCATAGGATGCCAATATTAATTATCGAACCGATTTTCCTGAAATTTTTACAGTAACATCACGTGAGCCCTAAAAATAAAATAGGCTACTTATTTTTTCGATAGGGGCAGGGGAATTGGTACCCCCCATAGGATGGCAATATTAATTATCGAACCGATTTTCCTGAAATTTTTACAGTAACGTCACGTGAGCCCTAAAAATAAAATAGGCTACTTATTTTTTCGATAGGGGCAGGGGAATTGGTACCCCCCATAGGATGCCAATATTAATTATCGAACCGATTTTCCTGAAATTTTTACAGTAACATCACGTGAGCCCTAAAAATAAAATAGGCTACTTATTTTTTCGATAGGGGCATGGGAATTGGTACCCCCCATAGGATGCCAATATTAATTATCGCATATCTTAAGAGCCGCTGCACGCATTTTGCTGAACTTTTTGTAGAAGGATCTTCTGAGCCCCGGAATTGAAATAAAATAGCAGCGGGGGTATAGGAATACCCCATAGGACGCCAATGTTTAACATCGCATATCTTTAGAACTGTAATAGTGAGAATGTTCAAACTTTCTAAAAGTCACTCTTATGGTATACTACACTTTTGAAAATAAAAATAAAGCGGGTAGGCGCAGGGGGGGAAATACCTCCCATAGGATGCATACATTAAATATCGCTCAACTGAAGAACTATTAAAGGGAGAGTCTTCAAACGTGGTTAAAGCTACTATTATAGTAAACTATAAATTTCAATATAAAAATGTGCGGGGTCAGTGTAGCGAAGCGCACCGGGTTAAGCTAGTATCTATCTATATATATAAAAATGGATTATGTATGTTTGTTTGTTTGTTTGTTTGTTTGTCGCTTTATAGACTCCGAAACTACTGAACCGATTTTCCTGAAATTTTTACAGTAGCATCACGTGAGCCCTAAAAATAAAATAGGCTACTTATTTTTTCGATAGAGGCAGGGGAATTGGTACCCCCCATAGGATGCCAATGTTAATTATCGCACGATTTTCCTGAAATTTTTACAGTAACATCACGCGAGCCCTAAAAATAAAATGGGCTACTTATTTTTTCGATAGGGGCAGGGGAATTGGTACCCCCCATAGGATGCCAATGTTAATTATCGCACGATTTTCCTGAAATTTTTACAGTAACATCACGTGAGCCCTAAAAATAAAATAGGCTACTTATTTTTTCGATAGGGGCAGGGGAATTGGTACCCCCCATAGGATGCCAATATTAATTATCGCACGATTTTCCTGAAATTTTTACAGTAACATCACGTGAGCCCTAAAAATAAAATAGGCTACTTATTTTTTCGATAGGAGCAGGGAAATTGGTACCCCCCATAGGATGCCAATATTATTTATCGCATATCTTAAGAGCCGCTGCACGCATTTTGCTGAACTTTTTGTAGTAGGATCTTCTGAGCCCCGGAATTGAAATAAAATAGCAGCGGGGGTATAGGAATACCCCATAGGACGCCAATGTTTAACATCGCATATCTTAAGAACTGTAATAGTGAGAATGTTCAAACTTTCTAAAAGTCACTCTTATGGTATACTACACTTTTGAAAATAAAAATAAAGCGGGTAGGCGCAGGGGGGGAAATACCTCCCATAGGATGCATACATTAAATATCGCTCAACTGAAGAACTATTAAAGGGAGAGTCTTCAAACGTGGTTAAAGCTACTATTATAGTAAACTATAAATTTCAATATAAAAATGTGCGGGGTCAGTGTAGCGAAGCGCACCGGGTTAAGCTAGTATATATATAAAAATGAATTATGTGTGTTTGTATGTTTGTATGTTTGTCGCTTTATAGACTCCGAAACTACTGAACCGATTTTCCTGAAATTTTTACAGTAACATCACGTGAGCCCTAAAAATAAAATAGGCTACTTATTTTTTCGATAGGGGCAGGGGAATTGGTACCCCCCATAGGATGCCAATATTATACTGAACCGATTTTCCTGAAATTTTTACAGTAACATCACGTGAGCCCTACAAATAAAATAGGCTACTTATTTTTTCGATAGGGGCAGGGGAATTGGTATCCCCCATAGGATGCCAATATTATACTGAACCGATTTTCCTAAAATTTTTACAGTAACATCACGTGAGCCCTAAAAATAAAATAGGCTACTTATTTTTTCGATAGGGGCAGGGGAATTGGTACCCCCCATAGGATGCCAATATTATACTGAACCGATTTTCCTAAAATTTTTACAGTAACATCACGTGAGCCCTAAAAATAAAATAGGCTACTTATTTTTTCGATAGGGGCAGGGGAATTGGTACCCCCATAGGATGCCAATATTAATTATCGAACCGATTTTCCTGAAATTTTTACAGTAACATCACGTGAGCCCTAAAAATAAAATAGGCTACTTATTTTTTCGATAGGGGCAGGGGAATTGGTACCCCCCATAGGATGCCAATATTTATTATCGCATATCTTAAGAGCCGCTGCACGCATTTTGCTGAACTTTTTGTAGTAGGATCTTCTGAGCCCCGGAATTGAAATAAAATAGCAGCGGGGGTATAGGAATACCCCATAGGACGCCAATGTTTAACATCGCATATCTTAAGAACTGTAATAGTGAGAATGTTCAAACTTTCTAAAAGTCACTCTTATGGTATACTACACTTTTGAAAATAAAAATAAAGCGGGTGGGTGGGATGCATACATTAAATATCGCTCAACTGAAGAACTATTAAAGGGAGAGTCTTCAAACGTGGTTAAAGCTACTATTATAGTAAACTATAAATTTCAATATAAAAATGTGCGGGGTCAGTGTAGCGAAGCGCACCGGGTTAAGCTAGTACATATATAAAAATGAATTATGTATGTTTGTATGTTTGTTTGTCGCTTTATAGACTCCGAAACTACTGAACCGATTTTCCTGAAATTTTTACAGTAACATCACGTGAGCCCTAAAAATAAAATAGGCTACTTATTTTTTCGATAGGGGCAGGGGAATTGGTACCCCCATAGGATGCCAATATTAATTATCGAACCGATTTTCCTGAAATTTTTACAGTAACATCACGTGAGCCCCAAAAATAAAATAGGCTACTTATTTTTTCGATAGGGGCAGGGGAATTGGTACCCCCCATAGGATGGCAATATTAATTATCGAACCGATTTTCCTGAAATTTTTACAGTAACATCACGTGAGCCCTAAAAATAAAATAGGCTACTTATTTTTTCGATAGGGGCAGGGGAATTGGTACCCCCCATAGGATGCCAATATTAATTATCGAACCGATTTTCCTGAAATTTTTACAGTAACATCACGTGAGCCCTAAAAATAAAATAGGCTACTTATTTTTTCGATAGGGGCAGGGGAATTGGTACCCCCATAGGATGCCAATATTATACTGAACCGATTTTCCTGAAATTTTTACAGTAACATCACGTGAGCCCTTAAAATAAAATAGGCTACTTATTTTTTCGATAGGGGCAGGGGAATCGGTACCCCCCATATGATGCCAATATTATACTGAACCGATGTTCCTGAAATTTTTACACTTACATCACGTGAGCCCTAAAAATAAAATAGGCTACTTATTTTTTCGATAGGGGCAGGGTAATTGGTACCCCCCATAGGACGCCAATATTAATTATCGAACCGATTTTCCTGAAATTTTTACAGTAACATCACGTGAGCCCTAAAAATAAAATAGGCTACTTATTTTTTCGATATGGGCAGGGGAATTGGTACCCCCCATAGGATGGCAATATTAATTATCGAACCGATTTTCCTGAAATTTTTACAGTAACGTCACGTGAGCCCTAAAAATAAAATAGGCTACTTATTTTTTCGATAGGGGCAGGGGAATTGGTACCCCCCATAGGATGCCAATATTAATTATCGAACCGCTTTTCCTGAAATTTTTACAGTAACATCACGTGAGCCCTAAAAATAAAATAGGCTACTTATTTTTTCGATAGGGGCATGGGAATTGGTACCCCCCATAGGATGCCAATATTAATTATCGCATATCTTAAGAGCCGCTGCACGCATTTTGCTGAACTTTTTGTAGTAGGATCTTCTGAGCCCCGGAATTGAAATAAAATAGCAGCGGGGGTATAGGAATACCCCATAGGACGCCAATGTTTAACATCGCATATCTTTAGAACTGTAATAGTGAGAATGTTCAAACTTTCTAAAAGTCACTCTTATGGTATACTACACTTTTGAAAATAAAAATAAAGCGGGTAGGCGCAGGGGGGGAAATACCTCCCATAGGATGCATACATTAAATATCGCTCAACTGAAGAACTATTAAAGGGAGAGTCTTCAAACGTGGTTAAAGCTACTATTATAGTAAACTATAAATTTCAATATAAAAATGTGCGGGGTCAGTGTAGCGAAGCGCACCGGGTTAAGCTAGTATATATATATAAAAATGAATTATGTGTGTTTGTATGTTTGTATGTTTGTCGCTTTATAGACTCCGAAACTACTGAACCGATTTTCCTGAAATTTTTACAGTAACATCACGTGAGCCCTAAAAATAAAATAGGCTACTTATTTTTTCGATAGGGGCAGGGGAATTGGTACCCCCCATAGGATGCCAATATTATACTGAACCGATTTTCCTGAAATCTTTACAGTAACATCACGCGAGCCCTAAAAATAAAATAAGCAACTTATTTTTTCGATAGGGGAAGGGGAATTGCTACCCCCCATAGGATGCCAATATTATACTGAACCGATTTTCCTGAAATTTTTACAGTAACATCACGTGAGCCCTACAAATAAAATAGGCTACTTATTTTTTCGATAGGGGCAGGGGAATTGGTATCCCCCATAGGATGCCAATATTATACTGAACCGATTTTCCTAAAATTTTTACAGTAACATCACGTGAGCCCTAAAAATAAAATAGGCTACTTATTTTTTCGATAGGGGCAGGGGAATTGGTACCCCCCATAGGATGCCAATATTATACTGAACCGATTTTCCTGAAATTTTTACAGTACCATCACGTGAGCCCTAAAAATAAAATAGGCTACTTATTTTTTCGATAGGGGCAGGGGAATTGGTACCCCCATAGGATGCCAATATTATACTGAACCGATTTTCCTGAAATTTTTACAGTAACATCACGTGAGCCCTAAAAATAAAATAGGGTACTTATTTTTTCGATAGGGGCAGGGGAATTGGTACCCCCCATAGGATGCCAATATTATACTGAACCAATTTTCCTGAAATTTTTACAGTAACATCACGTGAGCCCTAAAAATAAAATAGGCTACTTATTTTTTCGATAGGGGCAGGGGAATTGGTACCCCCCATAGGATGCCAATATTAATTATCGCATATCTTAAGAGCCGCTGCACGCATTTTGCTGAACTTTTTGTAGTAGGATCTTCTGAGCCCCGGAATTGAAATAAAATAGCAGCGGGGGTATAGGAATACCCCATAGGACGCCAATGTTTAACATCGCATATCTTAAGAACTGTAATAGTGAGAATGTTCAAACTTTCTAAAAGTCACTCTTATGGTATTCTACACTTTTGAAAATAAAAATAAAGCGGGTAGGCGCAGGGGGGGAAATACCTCCCATAGGATGCATACATTAAATATCGCTCAACTGAAGAACTATTAAAGGGAGAGTCTTCAAACGTGGTTAAAGCTACTATTATAGTAAACTATAAATTTCAATATAAAAATGTGCGGGGTAGACAGAGTAGGAGCAGTACCCCTCATAGAAGACATATTAAATACCATATATCTGAACACAAGAGCTATCAACCTTTACAGGACAAATTTTTTTTTTTTGCCAGTGTAGCGAAGCGCACCGGGTTAAGCTAGTATGTATATAAAAATGAATTATGTTTGTATGTTTGTATGTTTGTTTGTCGCTTTATAGACTCCGAAACTACTGAACCGATTTTCCTGAAATTTTTACAGTAACATCACGTGAGCCCTAAAAATAAAATAGGCTACTTATTTTTTCGATAGGGGCAGGGGAATTGGTACCCCCCATAGGATGCCAATATTAATTATCGCATATCTTAAGAGCCGCTGCACGCATTTTGCTGAACTTTTTGTAGTAGGATCTTCTAAGCCCCAAAATTTAAATAAAATAGTAGCGGGGGAAGTGGTTCCCCCCATAGGACGCCAATGTTTAATATAGCATATCTTAAGAACTGTTATAGTGAGAATGTTCAAACTTTGTAGAAGTCACTCTTATGGTATACTACTCTATTGAGAATAAAAATAAAGCGGTAGGCGCAGGGGGGGAAATACCTCCCATAGCATGCATATATTAAATATCGCTCAACTGAAGAACTATAAAAGGGACAGTCTTCAAACGTGGTTAAAGCTACTATTATGGTAAAATATAAATTTCAATATAAAAATGGGCGGGGTTGACAGGGGAGGAGCAGTACCCCTCATAGATAGAAATATAATTAAGAGCCGCTGCACGCATTTTGTTGAACTTTTGGTAGTAGGATCTTAGCAGCATATATTTCCCGAAAACCCTGAAACCTTTCTCCCAAATATGGAAGAGTAATGCCCAAAATAAAATTTTTTTTTTTAAACATACCCATTTTCGGGAACAATAGATCTTCCCGAGTCCAAGTTTTATAATCTAAGTAAATGGTTTTTTCTTCCTTAAAACGTGGGTATATAAATCTGCCAAATCGGTTTAGAAATGGTTAAGTTATTAGCAAAATACTCCAAAAATGGGCTAAAAAGCATCAACATTTTTATAAAAACTAAATTTTTAGAGCTGTTACATGACCTATGGATACGTCTTAAAAATCAAGATCGGAAATTTTTAGTAGAGCATATTTGCTGAAAAACTCGGAAAAATCGGTTCAGATACAAAAAAGTTATTACCAAAATAAAATTTTTTTAAATAAAAATACCTATTTTCGGGAACCGTAGATCTTTCCGAGTCCAAGTTTTATTACCGAAGTAAATGGTAAATTTCTTCCTTAAAACGCAGGTATATAAATCTATGAAATCGATTGGAAAATGCCCGAGTTATGACCAAATTACTGAAATACCAATATTTACTTTTTTTTTTATATAATTAAGTTGTTTTATTTGCGTCCCCCCCCCCCCTCCTTTTCCATTTGTTTACAGGCACTGGCATCATGTCCAATATGACTTCCGTTATCACTCTGCTTTTAAACTGTGGTCTATTTAACGAAATAATTTCTACAAATAGAGATTGGGAATTTTTGCATCTTAAGAACTTGCAAAAACAGATAAATCTATTGTATGGCAACACGCCAGTGGTGGTGGTTCCGTTTGTAATTTCTACAATATTGATCTAAAACCATATAAGTATATATATTCTGGCTTCTTATGAGAAGGGAAGTTCAAATCCGGTTGTCCGTCTGTCCGTCCGTTGAAATGGGTTTTCCGAAGACCCCAGACATGATGTAGGCTACGTTTTTATACATTTATGTCACATATAGTCCGGAATTGTTTGCTATTGAAATTCAGGAAGATCGGTCCATAAATGGCTGAGATATGAGCAAAAAACCACGACTACCTCTAATTTTTTCCATAAATCCCATGTTGTTGTTGTTTTTTAAATTCTTTTTTCTGCATATCTCGAGAGCGGCAAGAGATACAGCTTTCAAATTTAGTACACACATGTTGCTTGCCAATACAAAAACTCTCTAAAAAAATGGGCGGGATTGGAGAAGTGGGTGTGGCACTTCCCATACAAAGACGTTATACATTTCTGTATATCTGGAGAACGAAACGAGCTAAAGTTCCCAAATTAGGTACAAATATATCGGTTATCAATACACAGTGTAGGACTGGGAGTCTCACTTCTTGTGTCCAATTTTAGAAAAAATGAAAACACCAGTCCAGGTTAATTTTAAATGAGTATTGCAGCTCCTTGCTGCCTGTTTATTTTACAAAGTAAGCTTACATACTAACTAAAAAAAACTTAAAAAGGTATTCGAACAAATCAAAAAAAAAACACTCATATTCCAATTGAGCAGTTAACAAAGCAAAAAAGAAAAAACTAAAGTACTCGGTCACACCGAGCACAAGGTTTTGTTAATAAAATGAGAAAAAAAATAAAATTAACTTATTAATAATAAATTAACCCATACCCTGTTGAAGTCACTTCAACATACTCCCGGGCACGAGTGGAAGGGCTTATGGGGATGGCTCCAACGAATAATTTGACCGGGGGGGTACACACGAAGGAGGGCCTGATTCATCCGAATCGCTCAATTGGGAACCCGCTCGATCACTTTGCAGATTGTCCCCATAGCAGACTCCGGGGATACCGGGTTGATGCCGCTGCCATCGTCTCCTGGGCTGTCTGACAGATCGTAAGGCATAGGATTCGGATCATCTTCGAAGCTGGAGGAAAGAGCCTCGGTCGCATCCCTGTGTAGGAGGGTGTGGTGCCTGGCATTGCAGAACTTATCCGGTGGTAGCGGGAATTGGCATCGAGCTCGGGATGGACACCAATGCCTTACGTGGTCGAAAGCCAGACAATTAAGGCAATAGCCCTTGTTGAGGATGGAGAGGCGTCGCATGGTAGGACTCAACCCCTTAAACGTACGGCAGTACTTCAGCGGATGGTTAAGGCTGCAGAAGTGGCATTTTTGCTTTCCGGTAGTCTAGATGTTGAGAAAAAGAAACAGAGAAGTACATAAAGCATTAAATGACATAAAGTGCAATTGAGATTTCTAGACGTAATTTTAAGGCAGAAGGGAGTTTATTAAATTAGTGAGTAGCATTAGGGGAAATTTTGTTTTCGTGCTGGGTATTGGCTGGGAGTAAGCACAACTTTATAATGGGGCGCAAAATAGTTCCGTTTTTAGTTCGAACTTCTGCTACTCGAATTTTCCCATCTCGACCCTGGACAATTTTAATAACACGACCAAGAAGCCACTCAGTAGGCGGTATAAAGTCCTCCTTGACTATGACGATGTCCTCAGGTTTCAGGTTATCTCGTTCTTTCTTCCATTTAACCCGTTTTTGGAGTTCTGTGATGTACTCTGATTTCCATCTTCGAGCGAAAATGTGCTGAAGGGCCTTCAGACGTTCCCATCGTTTCAAATAGGATAAGTTCTCTAGGGGAGGTTCTACAGGAGCTTCAGGGAGAGCCACGATTGGCGCACCTCTTAGTAGGTGTCCTGGTGTTAGGGGTAAGACTTCGTTGGGATTTTCGGTGATAGAGGACAATGGTCTGGAGTTCAAAACAGCTTCAATTCGAACAAGAAGTGTGGAGAACTCTTCAAATGTGAATGAGAGGTTGGCAACAACTTTTTTGAGGTGAGACTTCATACTTTTTACAGCAGCCTCCCAAAGGCCGCCCATATGAGGCGCGTAGGGGGGAATGAAGGACCAGGTGACTCCACGAGACCCGTATTTTTCAGCCAAAGCCTTTTCTGTTGATTTTAAAAATTCATTATGGCTTTTCAGAAGCGCACTACTCGCTCCCAGGAAATTCCTGCCATTATCTGAAAACATGGTCTTCGGAAGGCCTCTTCTCCCAACAAATCGATCAAAACAGGCTAGAAATGCATCAGTAGAGAGGTCTGAACATCTTTCTAAATGTATCGCACGAGTTGAGAAACAGACGAAAACCGCTGCGTATCCTTTAAGAATTTTAGCATTTCTCAAGGTAGAGGATTTTATGTTGAATGGGCCGGCAAAATCCACTCCAGTATATGTGAATGGTAAGGAAAAATTGACTCGTTCAGGGGGGAGCGCCGCCATGATTTGATTGTTGACCTTATGTTTGTAGATGGTGCACGTCCTGCATTCACGAATACATTTACGCACAACATTTTTAAGTCTGGGAATATAAAAGCCTTGCCTGATCGCTCGCAGCATAATGTGATGTTCGGCGTGCAGCAGAATCCGATGTGTAAATTCAACCAGGAGCTTTGCAAAGGCGGATGCCTCTGGAATTATAATGGGATGGCGTTCTTCATAACTTAGTCCGGCATTTGCAAGTCTACCTCCTACTCGCATTAGACCATTTTTGTCGAGGAAAGGGTTTAATGTTAATAATCGACTCTTCCGACTTATAGCTTTCTTATTTTGCATACACTGGAATTCTCGATCGAAGTAGATTCTTTGCGCCATAGAGATTAGCTTTATCTTGATGTCAACAATTTCATTCGATGTTATAAATTTTTCGGTTGAAAATGGTTGTTTTAGAAGACGATTTATAAATCGTAGACGATAGCACATGATCCGTAATGCTCTTTCAAAGGAGGAGAAATCTTCAAGAGGGTCTTTATGCTGAGCTTCTAGATGAAAACTTTTAACTTGTTTGGTTTCCAAGTCTGTTGGGTCAAAAACGCGCGGTGTAGGCCAAAGATTTTTAGGAAGCTTAAGCCAGGCGGGTCCATGCCACCATAAGTGGTTTTCCGTCAGTTCCTGCGGAGAACAACCCCTGGTGCCCAAGTCTGCAGGATTTTCTTCACTTTTTATGTGTTTCCAATGATTTAAGCTGACAATGTCTGAAATTTGCGCAACGCGATTCGCGACAAATGTTTTTAAAGAGTTTGGGGGTTTTTGTAACCATCCTAATACAATCGCTGAATCGGTCCACAGGAATAACTCGTAAGTGAAGTGACAGCTGGTGACGAAATTTCTTACAAGTAAAAGAGCTCCGCACAGTTCGAGTTTAGGGATTGTGGTCTTTTTTATAGGAGCAACTTTTGTTTTTGCAACCAGCAAGTGACTACTGATATGGCCTTCTGAGCTCTCCGTTCTGATATATAATGAGCCGCAATATGCCTTCTCTGAGGCGTCACAGAAGCCGTGTAGCTGTACATTGCATTGCGGCGAAAAATCTACCCATCTTGGAATTTTGATATTTGCAATATAAGAAAAATTCTTCAAAAATGTGTTCCATTTATTAAGTATTAATGGAGTAACGCCCTCATCCCAGTCGGATTTTTCCTGCCATAATTCTTGCATGAGCAGTTTCGCAATAATCACAATAGGGCCCAGCCAACCAAGAGGGTCAAATAATCTTGCGATAATCGACAAGATCTTTCTTTTTGTTGTGGAGGAGGTGACTTCAATCTGTTGAGCCTCATAGTAAAACAAATCCAAAGACGCATTCCATCGGATGCCTAGAGCTTTGGTGGTACTGGATTCATCAAACTTCAAAAAATCACGATCTAAAAGATCTTCACTGGACAAGTTCTCAAGAACTGAAAGATGGTTTGCCGTGATTTTCTTCAATGGAAATCCGGCCGATTTTAAAACCTCGATAAGCTCGCTTTGCTTGAGCTTAACTTCTTCAATAGTGTGACCACCGGAAAGGATATCATCCACGTAGACCTCATCTTTCAAAATTGCTGAAGCTATGGGAAACATACTTCGAGAATCTTTACTTAGCTCGTGTAGAGTCCTTATCGCTAAAAACGGCGCGCAGTTGACTCCGAATGTCACAGTTTTTAATTGAAATGCTTTCACAGCCTCATTCGGCACATCACGAAACAAAATTCTTTGATACGGCCGATCCTCCCTATGAATCAAAATCTGACGGTACATCTTCTGAATATCTCCTGTGAACACGTACTTGTAGTTTCGCCAGCGTAAAATGATCTGCATCAGATCTGCCTGTAGTGTAGGACCTTGGTATAAGACATCATTCAGGGAGAATCCACTTCCCGTGTTTTTTGAGGCATTGAAGACCACCCGCACCCTTGTGGATTTACTTTCAGGTTTCACAACTGCGTGATGTGGGAGGAAAAACGACGAATGGATTTTTTGTTTTGGTTCTACGTCATTAACCTTTTCCATGTGGTCTAAATCTATATACTCTTGTAGAACTTTTACATATTCTATTTTGAGGTCTAGATTCCTCTCTAAGGTTTTTTCCATTCTATAGTACTGTGCCAATGCTATGGTTTTAGAAGGACCTAAGAAAATCTCATTTGGAAAATTTTTCTTAAAAGGTAGTCGCACTATATACCGCCCATTAGGTTGGCGACGAGTAGTCTGCTTAAAAAAGTCTTCGCAATAAACATCTTCTTCGGACTGCACATATGTTTTTTCGGGTTCTTCTATCTCCCAGAATTTTCTAAGGTTCTCATGCAGAGCTACGTCATCTGAAGAGGATACTGTTGTATGGAAGGTCAGGACCTCAGGAACTGGCTCACGACCAGACAAGTACCACCCGAAGTGGGATTCTCGCGCCTCTAGGCTCTTTTCAATATTTGCCTTTACCCCAGGTAAATTAATAAACGGCAAGTAGTCACTACCAATAATCATGTCTACGGCGGCTGGTGTAAAGAAGCTGGGGTCCGCTAATTTCAGACCTCTAATTTGCTTGAAATTATAAGTGCGGATTGGCCGGGAAGGCAAAAAATGAGTTAAGCTAGGAACCACAATTGCCCTAATTTTTATCTCAAAGTCCGATATTCGCGACCGAACTGTAACGTAGCATACGCCTTTATAATTGCCTACTATGGTGCCACCGAGACCAGATACTTGAAAGGTTTTAGCTTCCAACGACAAAGCAAGATTTTGCTGAAGACGTTTCGAGATGAAACTTGTTTCCGACCCCGCGTCGAGTAATGCCCTTATTGTAAAGGATTCACCTTCATGCTGTACTTTAACTAAAGCGGTGGGTAAAATGGTTGTTCCCCTGTTTTGCGCAAAGTATGTCTGAGTCTGTTCTATGACTGGACCTGGAGCGTTTCGTGAAGGTTGTGGGGTTGAATTACGTTGAATGCCGGAACCCGATGGCCTTGCATCATCTAGTTGATGATCTTGCGACGGTATACATTTAGGAGGGCCACTTTCACCCCTTTCCATTTTATCTAAATGTAGCAAGGTATGATGCCTTTGGCTGCATCGAGAGCAATTTCTCGTACTTGAGCATTTTGATTTAAAGTGACTGTTCGATAAACAGTTTGCGCAATATTTGTTAGCGTATACAAATTTTATACGGTCTTGTACTGCTAATAACTTAAATTGTTTACAGAATTTAAGCGGATGATTCTGTTTGCAACTTTTGCAATTAAAATTATTTTTGGGAGTTTTGTCTTGCGTCGAAAAACTTTGCGACTTAGAGGTACCAGCTTCTCTGCTTGTCGGCTTACGCAAATTAGTAAAGGTTTCTAAAGTCTCAATTCTTTCGTTCAGAAAATGGCTAAGTTGATCCCAAGAAGGTAATTCCTTGTGATTACTCAATGATATTTCCCAAGCACGTGAAGTTTCTTCTGGTAATTTTGAAGTACAGATGTGCATTAGAAAAGGGTCATTACTAGGAATTTCTACCTCAAATGATTGCATTGTAGATAAGGCATCACTTACCGTATTCTTAAGTGACCTCAAAAATTTGAGAGTTTCTGTTGGAGGGGACTGAATGCCATAAATCTTCTTGATTTGGTTATTTATCAAGATTCTTTTATTTTCATACCTATTTTTCAACGCCTTCCATGCTAATTCAAAATTAGAATCTACTAACTCATAATCTTTTATGAGTTGGTAGGCCTCCCCCCTCGTTTTACTGTGTAAGTAATACAATTTATGGGCTGGAGCTACTGAAGGCTCATTCTCGACGACTGCCATAAACATGTCGCGAAATGCTGGCCATTCATTAAAACCTCCTTCAAAAGATTGTATTTCCACCGGTGGTAGCTTTAGCGATGGTTGCCGAGAAACTGATTTTTTATTTTCAGGGGCGTTGGCCTTTACCATGTCTAATATTCTGGCTTTTACAACCTGGCACTGTTCACTAACCTCCTCATATTTAAGAGAAACCTCATCCTGAAGATCTTCCTCTTCTTTTACCTTTTCATCATTTATTATGAATTCATCATAAGTCTCTATCATTTTCAACCACCTTCTGTCTAATTCTGTCAACTTGACTTCCAATAGTGAAATCGTTAAATTTTCTGTCGGTATTTTGTTGAAATTGTTGCAAAAACTAGCAAGTTGTTGAATATCATACTTGCATTTCCTTTTGGAGGCCATTTTTAAGTTTAATAATTTAAGTTCTAAACGAAACGAATAACCCCTCGAAATTCCTCTGAAAGTATTTAATTCACAGAAGAATTGTCACCTTTGGTCATAAAAAATATTAAGCCAAAATATTTGTTGCAAGAAATTTTTTGTTTTTATTTTAATACCGCCTTGATCTTTTTTAATCTCCAAACTATTTGAAGTTGCCAAATCTCATAAAAATCTCTATTTGATATGAAAATGTATCGCCCTCACTTCAAAATAAATATTTGTTTTATTTATTCTCTTTATTTATTTAAATGAATTATTTTGCGGGCCTCGTATTTTATTTTCCTACACCAATGTAATATTAAAATTTTATTTTAAGTAAAATCTTTCGCATTTTATTTTCATGGACCGCCTTAATGTTTTTATTTTTCATAGTATTATGCTTGCTAATTTATTACGTTTACCAACACTACTCCCTTTAGAAAAAATTTCCTCAACTCACTTTATACACACACCATTAAAACTCCAATTATTTAATTTTTCAATATAAAAAACAATAAAAAAAAACTTTTTTCAACTTACAGTTTTCTTTTCGCTGAAGTCAAATTGTGACTTTCTTATGCCGGCCATTGTTGTTGTTAAACCTGCAGTTTTTATACCTGTTGTTGCTTTAAAGTTGTTGTTCCTACGTGTAGAGGTTTCCCGAATGTTCTATTCGATTTTACCTTCAATTTCACTTGTGCTAATTTTTTCACTGATTTTTTCTATTAATTTTGCACAAAAATCTAATTGGCTTCTACTCAACTGCCCTCTGTTTTTTACTTTTTCCTTCCAATTTATTTGTTTTTCTTATAGGTATGTACATATATTACCTATAATTTTTTTTCCAATGTTTCTTCAAATTCTTTACTTTAATCGCCACTTAAATCAGTTTTTTTAAATTGTCACTTTCAATTATTTTTCTGTTCTAACTCGTTTGTTTTACTTTTTATTTTATTTATTTTAATTTAATTAATTTTAATTTGATTTTCTCCTTTTTTTTGCGTGCTCACTCACTATGAAAAAAAACTATGTTTTTGATTTTTTCAACCACTTCTTTTCTTTGCAAAACTCAAATGTATGTACCTTTGCAATGTTGTTATTGTGGTATGTGCGTATACAGTTTTCTTTTTCTGCTTAATGCTAATAGAGTTAGCGGAACGATTGAAAACAAAACAAAGTAATTGGCGCAGATTAATTATTCAATATAAAAGAGTGTGACAGGTTGCTTATTGTTCTTTGTAGGTTTGTGTGTGTGTATAACTAAAATGTAATCAGTGTTGGTACCATGGGGTATTTTTTATCGGTGATGATACGATAGCGATTATTTAATAATTTTGAGGTTATATTGAAATAAATTGGTGAATGATCAAGTAGATATTTCTTCACGAGATTAAAAGCCTTTTTTATGTTAATTCCTAGATATTCTCACAATTGCACTAAATGTAATATAATACTGTACATACCCAATGATTTCTTTTTGTTTTTACCGTCTTTAATTGTGTTTGCCAAGTAGACTTCTCTTAAGAATTAACTGCTTTGTTGTTGTTGGATGCCCTTGATGATTGTGGGTGATGTCTTCTTTAAAAAGCAACGCTAGATGATGATTTTTACCAACAGACCTCTTGCCTGATGAACAAATTATTGCCTTGATGCAATTGTAGCGCTAGGGATTCGCTATCTTCTATTGATCGGCAAGCCAATGGAAGATTTTTACAGACCTCGTTGTCTGTCAAACAAATTGTAGGTTATGTTGTTACGGTTGAACAAATAACGCAGCCAAAAGTAGTGGACAAATTCCACCAGATATCCAGCCCTAGTTCCTCTAGGACTTTTCGAAGGACCAAATGTAGGACTGGGAGTCTCACTTCTTGTGTCCAATTTTAGAAAAAATGAAAACACCAGTCCAGGTTAATTTTAAATGAGTATTGCAGCTCCTTGCTGCCTGTTTATTTTACAAAGTAAGCTTACATACTAACTAAAAAAAACTTAAAAAGGTATTCGAACAAATCAAAAAAAACACTCATATTCCAATTGAGCAGTTAACAAAGCAAAAAAGAAAAAACTAAAGTACTCGGTCACACCGAGCACAAGGTTTTGTTAATAAAAATGAGAAAAAAAATAAAATTAACTTATTAATAATAAATTAACCCATACCCTGTTGAAGTCACTTCAACACACAGTATCCCACAAAATATGGGCGCGATTGGAAAAGTGGGCGTGGTACCTCCCGTACAAAGACATTATTGAAAATACTCAAAATTTTAGCGCTCTAGTATGACATATGAACACGTTTTATATACCAAAATGTCAGAAATTTTTAGCAGCATATATTTCCCGAAAACCCTGAAACCTCTTTCACAAATATGGAAGAGTAATGCCCAAAATAAAAATTTTTTTTTTAAACATACCCATTTTCGGGAACAATAGATCTTCCCGAGTCCAAGTTTTATAATCTAAGTAAATGGTTTTTTCTTCCTTAAAACGTGGGTATATAAATCTGCCAAATCGGTTAAGAAATGGTTAAGTTATTAGCAAAATACTCCAAAAATGGGCTAAAAAGCATCAACATTTTTATAAAAACTAAATTTTTAGAGCTGTTACATGACCTATGGATACGTCTTATAAATCAAGATCGGAAATTTTTAGTAGAGCATATTTGCTGAAAAACTCGGAAAAATCGGTTCAGATACAAAAAAGTTATTACCAAAATAAAATTTTTTTAAATAAAAATACCTATTTTCGGGAACCGTAGATCTTTCCGAGTCCAAGTTTTATTACCGAAGTAAATGGTAAATTTCTTCCTTAAAACGCAGGTATATAAATCTATGAAATCGATTGGAAAATGCCCGAGTTATGACCAAATTACTGAAATACCAATATTTACTTTTTTTTATATAATTAAGTTGTTTTATTTGCGTCCCCCCCCCCCCCCCCCTCCTTTTCCATTTGTTTACAGGCACTGGCATCATGTCCAATATGACTTCCGTTATCACTCTGCTTTTAAACTGTGGTCTATTTAACGAAATAATTTCTACAAATAGAGATTGGGAATTTTTGCATCTTAAGAACTTGCAAAAACAGATAAATCTATTGTATGGCAACACGCCAGTGGTGGTGGTTCCGTTTGTAATTTCTACAATATTGATCTAAAACCATATAAGTATATATATTCTGGCTTCTTATGAGAAGGGAAGTTCAAATCCGGTTGTCCGTCTGTCCGTCCGTTGAAATGGGTTTTCCGAAGACCCCAGACATGATGTAGGCTAGGTTTTTATACATTTATGTCACATATAGTCCGGAATTGTTTGCTATTGAAATTCAGGAAGATCGGTCCATAAATGGCTGAGATATGAGCAAAAAACCACGACTACCTCTAATTTTTTCCATAAATCCCATGTTGTTGTTGTTTTTTAAATTCTTTTTTCTGCATATCTCGAGAGCGGCAAGAGATACAGCTTTCAAATTTAGTACACACATGTTGCTTGCCAATACAAAAACTCTCTAAAAAAATGGGCGGGATTGGAGAAGTGGGTGTGGCACTTCCCATACAAAGACGTTATACATTTCTGTATATCTGGAGAACGAAACGAGCTAAAGTTCCCAAATTAGGTACAAATATATCGGTTATCAATACACAGTGTAGGACTGGGAGTCTCACTTCTTGTGTCCAATTTTAGAAAAAATGAAAACACCAGTCCAGGTTAATTTTAAATGAGTATTGCAGCTCCTTGCTGCCTGTTTATTTTACAAAGTAAGCTTACATACTAACTAAAAAAAACTTAAAAAGGTATTCGAACAAATCAAAAAAAAACACTCATATTCCAATTGAGCAGTTAACAAAGCAAAAAAGAAAAAACTAAAGTACTCGGTCACACCGAGCACAAGGTTTTGTTAATAAAAATGAGAAAAAAAATAAAATTAACTTATTAATAATAAATTAACCCATACCCTGTTGAAGTCACTTCAACATACTCCCGGGCACGAGTGGAAGGGCTTATGGGGATGGCTCCAACGAATAATTTGACCGGGGGGGTACACACGAAGGAGGGACTGATTCATCCGAATCGCTCAATTGGGAACCCGCTCGATCACTTTGCAGATTGTCCCCATAGCAGACTCCGGGGATACCGGGTTGATGCCGCTGCCATCGTCTCCTGGGCTGTCTGACAGATCGTAAGGCATAGGATTCGGATCATCTTCGAAGCTGGAGGAAAGAGCCTCGGTCGCATCCCTGTGTAGGAGGGTGTGGTGCCTGGCATTGCAGAACTTATCCGGTGGTAGCGGGAATTGGCATCGAGCTCGGGATGGACACCAATGCCTTACGTGGTCGAAAGCCAGACAATTAAGGCAATAGCCCTTGTTGAGGATGGAGAGGCGTCGCATGGTAGGACTCAACCCCTTAAACGTACGGCAGTACTTCAGCGGATGGTTAAGGCTGCAGAAGTGGCATTTTGGCTTTCCGGTAGTCTAGATGTTGAGAAAAAGAAACAGAGAAGTACATAAAGCATTAAATGACATAAAGTGCAATTGAGATTTCTAGACGTAATTTTAAGGCAGAAGGGAGTTTATTAAATTAGTGAGTAGCATTAGGGGAAATTTTGTTTTCGTGCTGGGTATTGGCTGGGAGTAAGCACAACTTTACAATGGGGCGCAAAATAGTTCCGTTTTTAGTTCGAACTTCTGCTACTCGAATTTTCCCATCTCGACCCTGGACAATTTTAATAACACGACCAAGAAGCCACTCAGTAGGCGGTATAAAGTCCTCCTTGACTATGACGATGTCCTCAGGTTTCAGGTTATCTCGTTCTTTCTTCCATTTAACCCGTTTTTGGAGTTCTGTGATGTACTCTGATTTCCATCTTCGAGCGAAAATGTGCTGAAGGGCCTTCAGACGTTCCCATCGTTTCAAATAGGATAAGTTCTCTAGGGGAGGTTCTACAGGAGCTTCAGGGAGAGCCACGATTGGCGCACCTCTTAGTAGGTGTCCTGGTGTTAGGGGTAAGACTTCGTTGGGATTTTCGGTGATAGAGGACAATGGTCTGGAGTTCAAAACAGCTTCAATTCGAACAAGAAGTGTGGAGAACTCTTCAAATGTGAATGAGAGGTTGGCAACAACTTTTTTGAGGTGAGACTTCATACTTTTTACAGCAGCCTCCCAAAGGCCGCCCATATGAGGCGCGTAGGGGGGAATGAAGGACCAGGTGACTCCACGAGACCCGTATTTTTCAGCCAAAGCCTTTTCTGTTGATTTTAAAAATTCATTATGGCTTTTCAGAAGCGCACTACTCGCTCCCAGGAAATTCCTGCCATTATCTGAAAACATGGTCTTCGGAAGGCCTCTTCTCCCAACAAATCGATCAAAACAGGCTAGAAATGCATCAGTAGAGAGGTCTGAACAACTTTCTAAATGTATCGCACGAGTTGAGAAACAGACGAAAACCGCTGCGTATCCTTTAAGAATTTTAGCATTTCTCAAGGTAGAGGATTTTATGTTGAATGGGCCGGCAAAATCCACTCCAGTATATGTGAATGGTAAGGAAAAATTGACTCGTTCAGGGGGGAGCGCCGCCATGATTTGATTGTTGACCTTATGTTTGTAGATGGTGCACGTCCTGCATTCACGAATACATTTACGCACAACATTTTTAAGTCTGGGAATATAAAAGCCTTGCCTGATCGCTCGCAGCATAATGTGATGTTCGGCGTGCAGCAGAATCCGATGTGTAAAATCAACCAGGAGCTTTGCAAAGGCGGATCCCTCTGGAATTATAATGGGATGGCGTTCTTCATAACTTAGTCCGGCATTTGCAAGTCTACCTCCTACTCGCATTAGACCATTTTTGTCGAGAAAAGGGTTTAATGTTAATAATCGACTCTTCCGACTTATAGCTTTCTTATTTTGCATACACTGGAATTCTCGATCGAAGTAGATTCTTTGCGCCATAGAGATTAGCTTTATCTTGATGTCAACAATTTCATTCGATGTTATAAATTTTTCGGTTGAAAATGGTTGTTTTAGAAGACGATTTATAAATCGTAGACGATAGCACATGATCCGTAATGCTCTTTCAAAGGAGGAGAAATCTTCAAGAGGGTCTTTATGCTGAGCTTCTAGATGAAAACTTTTAACTTGTTTGGTTTCCAAGTCTGTTGGGTCAAAAACGCGCGGTGTAGGCCAAAGATTTTTAGGAAGCTTAAGCCAGGCGGGTCCATGCCACCATAAGTGGTTTTCCGTCAGTTCCTGCGGAGAACAACCCCTGGTGCCCAAGTCTGCAGGATTTTCTTCACTTTTTATGTGTTTCCAATGATTTAAGCTGACAATGTCTGAAATTTGCGCAACGCGATTCGCGACAAATGTTTTTAAAGAGTTTGGGGGTTTTTGTAACCATCCTAATACAATCGCTGAATCGGTCCACAGGAATAACTCGTAAGTGAAGTGACAGCTGGTGACGAAATTTCTTACAAGTTTTGCAAGTAAAAGAGCTCCGCACAGTTCGAGTTTAGGGATTGTGGTCTTTTTTATAGGAGCAACTTTTGTTTTTGCAACCAGCAAGTGACTACTGATATGGCCTTCTGAGCTCTCCGTTCTGATATATAATGAGCCGCAATATGCCTTCTCTGAGGCGTCACAGAAGCCGTGTAGCTGTACATTGCATTGCGGCGAAAAATCTACCCATCTTGGAATTTTGATATTTGCAATATAAGAAAAATTCTTCAAAAATGTGTTCCATTTATTAAGTATTAATGGAGTAACGCCCTCATCCCAGTCGGATTTTTCCTGCCATAATTCTTGCATGAGCAGTTTCGCAATAATCACAATAGGGCCCAGCCAACCAAGAGGGTCAAATAATCTTGCGATAATCGACAAGATCTTTCTTTTTGTTGTGGAGGAGGTGACTTCAATCTGTTGAGCCTCATAGTAAAACAAATCCAAAGACGCATTCCATCGGATGCCTAGAGCTTTGGTGGTACTGGATTCATCAAACTTCAAAAAATCACGATCTAAAAGATCTTCACTGGACAAGTTCTCAAGAACTGAAAGATGGTTTGCCGTGATTTTCTTCAATGGAAATCCGGCCGATTTTAAAACCTCGATAAGCTCGCTTTGCTTGAGCTTAACTTCTTCAATAGTGTGACCACCGGAAAGGATATCATCCACGTAGACCTCATCTTTCAAAATTGCTGAAGCTATGGGAAACATACTTCGAGAATCTTTACTTAGCTCGTGTAGAGTCCTTATCGCTAAAAACGGCGCGCAGTTGACTCCGAATGTCACAGTTTTTAATTGAAATGCTTTCACAGCCTCATTCGGCACATCACGAAACAAAATTCTTTGATACGGCCGATCCTCCCTATGAATCAAAATCTGACGGTACATCTTCTGAATATCTCCTGTGAACACGTACTTGTAGTTTCGCCAGCGTAAAATGATCTGCATCAGATCTGCCTGTAGTGTAGGACCTTGGTATAAGACATCATTCAGGGAGAATCCACTTCCCGTGTTTTTTGAGGCATTGAAGACCACCCGCACCCTTGTGGATTTACTTTCAGGTTTCACAACTGCGTGATGTGGGAGGAAAAACGACGAATGGATTTTTTGTTTTGGTTCTACGTCATTAACCTTTTCCATGTGGTCTAAATCTATATACTCTTGTAGAACTTTTACATATTCTATTTTGAGGTCTAGATTCCTCTCTAAGGTTTTTTCCATTCTATAGTACTGTGCCAATGCTATGGTTTTAGAAGGACCTAAGAAAATCTCATTTGGAAAATTTTTCTTAAAAGGTAGTCGCACTATATACCGCCCATTAGGTTGGCGACGAGTAGTCTGCTTAAAAAAGTCTTCGCAATAAACATCTTCTTCGGACTGCACATATGTTTTTTCGGGTTCTTCTATCTCCCAGAATTTTCTAAGGTTCTCATGCAGAGCTACGTCATCTGAAGAGGATACTGTTGTATGGAAGGTCAGGACCTCAGGAACTGGCTCACGACCAGACAAGTACCACCCGAAGTGGGATTCTCGCGCCTCTAGGCTCTTTTCAATATTTGCCTTTACCCCAGGTAAATTAATAAACGGCAAGTAGTCACTACCAATAATCATGTCTACGGCGGCTGGTGTAAAGAAGCTGGGGTCCGCTAATTTCAGACCTCTAATTTGCTTGAAATTATAAGTGCGGATTGGCCGGGAAGGCAAAAAATTAGTTAAGCTAGGAACCACAATTGCCCTAATTTTTATCTCAAAGTCCGATATTCGTGACCGAACTGTAACGTAGCATACGCCTTTATAATTGCCTACTATGGTGCCACCGAGACCAGATACTTGAAACGTTTTAGCTTCCAACGACAAAGCAAGATTTTGCTGAAGACGTTTCGAGATGAAACTTGTTTCCGACCCCGCGTCGAGTAATGCCCTTATTGTAAAGGATTCACCTTCATGCTGTACTTTAACTAAAGCGGTGGGTAAAATGGTTGTTCCCCTGTTTTGCGCAAAGTATGTCTGAGTCTGTTCTATGACTGGACCTGGAGCGTTTCGTGAAGGTTGTGGGGTTGAATTACGTTGAATGCCGGAACCCGATGGCCTTGCATCATCTAGTTGATGATCTTGCGACGGTATACATTTAGGAGGGCCACTTTCACCCCTTTCCATTTTATCTAAATGTAGCAAGGTATGATGCCTTTGGCTGCATCGAGAGCAATTTCTCGTACTTGAGCATTTTGATTTAAAGTGACTGTTCGATAAACAGTTTGCGCAATATTTGTTAGCGTATACAAATTTTATACGGTCTTGTACTGCTAATAACTTAAATTGTTTACAGAATTTAAGCGGATGATTCTGTTTGCAACTTTTGCAATTAAAATTATTTTTTGGAGTTTTGTCTTGCGTCAAAAAACTTTGCGACTTAGAGGTACCAGCTTCTCTGCTTGTCGGCTTACGCAAATTAGTAAAGGTTTCTAAAGTCTCAATTCTTTCGTTCAGAAAATGGCTAAGTTGATCCCAAGAAGGTAATTCCTTGTGATTACTCAATGATATTTCCCAAGCACGTGAAGTTTCTTCTGGTAATTTTGAAGTACAGATGTGCATTAGAAAAGGGTCATTACTAGGAATTTCTACCTCAAATGATTGCATTGTAGATAAGGCATCACTTACCGTATTCTTAAGTGACCTCAAAAATTTGAGAGTTTTTGTTGGAGGGGACTGAATGCCATAAATCTTCTTGATTTGGTTATTTATCAAGATTCTTTTATTTTCATACCTATTTTTCAACGCCTTCCATGCTAATTCAAAATTAGAATCTACTAACTCATAATCTTTTATGAGTTGGTAGGCCTCCCCCCTCGTTTTACTGTGTAAGTAATACAATTTATGGGCTGGAGCTACTGAAGGCTCATTCTCGACGACTGCCATAAACATGTCGCGAAATGCTGGCCATTCATTAAAACCTCCTTCAAAAGATTGTATTTCCACCGGTGGTAGCTTTAGCGATGGTTGCCGAGAAACTGATTTTTTATTTTCAAGGGCGTTGGCCTTTACCATGTCTAATATTCTGGCTTTTACAACCTGGCACTGTTCACTAACCTCCTCATATTTAAGAGAAACCTCATCCTGAAGATCTTCCTCTTCTTTTACCTTTTCATCATTTATTATGAATTCATCATAAGTCTCTATCATTTTCAACCACCTTCTGTCTAATTCTGTCAACTTGACTTCCAATAGTGAAATCGTTAAATTTTCTGTCGGTATTTTGTTGAAATTGTTGCAAAAACTAGCAAGTTGTTGAATATCATACTTGCATTTCCTTTTGGAGGCCATTTTTAAGTTTAATAATTTAAGTTCTAAACGAAACGAATAACCCCTCGAAATTCCTCTGAAAGTATTTAATTCACAGAAGAATTGTCACCTTTGGTCATAAAAAATATTAAGCCAAAATATTTGTTGCAAGAAATTTTTTGTTTTTATTTTAATACCGCCTTGATCTTTTTTAATCTCCAAACTATTTGAAGTTGCCAAATCTCATAAAAATCTCTATTTGATATGAAAATGTATCGCCCTCACTTCAAAATAAATATTTGTTTTATTTATTCTCTTTATTTATTTAAATGAATTATTTTGCGGGCCTCGTATTTTATTTTCCTACACCAATGTAATATTAAAATTTTATTTTAAGTAAAATCTTTCGCATTTTATTTTCATGGACCGCCTTAATGTTTTTATTTTTCATAGTATTATGCTTGCTAATTTATTACGTTTACCAACACTACTCCCTTTAGAAAAAATTTCCTCAACTCACTTTATACACACACCATTAAAACTCCAATTATTTAATTTTTCAATATAAAAAACAATAAAAAAAAACTTTTTTCAACTTACAGTTTTCTTTTCGCTGAAGTCAAATTGTGACTTTCTTATGCCGGCCATTGTTGTTGTTAAACCTGCAGTTTTTATACCTGTTGTTGCTTTAAAGTTGTTGTTCCTACGTGTAGAGGTTTCCCGAATGTTCTATTCGATTTTACCTTCAATTTCACTTGTGCTAATTTTTTCACTGATTTTTTCTATTAATTTTGCACAAAAATCTAATTGGCTTCTACTCAACTGCCCTCTGTTTTTTACTTTTTCCTTCCAATTTATTTGTTTTTCTTATAGGTATGTATATTACCTATAATTTTTTTTCCAATGTTTCTTCAAATTCTTTACTTTAATCGCCACTTAAATCAGTTTTATTAAATTGTCACTTTCAATTATTTTTCTGTTCTAACTCGTTTGTTTTACTTTTTATTTTATTTATTTTAATTTAATTAATTTTAATTTGATTTTCTCCTTTTTTTTGCGTGCTCACTCACTATGAAAAAAAACTATGTTTTTGATTTTTTCAACCACTTCTTTTCTTTGCAAAACTCAAATGTATGTACCTTTGCAATGTTGTTATTGTGGTATGTGCGTATACAGTTTTCTTTTTCTGCTTAATGCTAATAGAGTTAGCGGAACGATTGAAAACAAAACAAAGTAATTGGCGCAGATTAATTATTCAATATAAAAGAGTGTGACAGGTTGCTTATTGTTCTTTGTAGGTTTGTGTGTGTGTATAACTAAAATGTAATCAGTGTTGGTACCATGGGGTATTTTTTATCGGTGATGATACGATAGCGATTATTTAATAATTTTGAGGTTATATTGAAATAAATTGGTGAATGATCAAGTAGATATTTCTTCACGAGATTAAAAGCCTTTTTTATGTTAATTCCTAGATATTCTCACAATTGCACTAAATGTAATATAATACTGTACATACCCAATGATTTCTTTTTGTTTTTACCGTCTTTAATTGTGTTTGCCAAGTAGACTTCTCTTAAGAATTAACTGCTTTGTTGTTGTTGGATGCCCTTGATGATTGTGGGTGATGTCTTCTTTAAAAAGCAACGCTAGATGATGATTTTTACCAACAGACCTCTTGCCTGATGAACAAATTATTGCCTTGATGCAATTGTAGCGCTAGGGATTCGCTATCTTCTATTGATCGGCAAGCCAATGGAAGATTTTTACAGACCTCGTTGTCTGTCAAACAAATTGTAGGTTATGTTGTTACGGTTGAACAAATAACGCAGCCAAAAGTAGTGGACAAATTCCACCAGATATCCAGCCCTAGTTCCTCTAGGACTTTTCGAAGGACCAAATGTAGGACTGGGAGTCTCACTTCTTGTGTCCAATTTTAGAAAAAATGAAAACACCAGTCCAGGTTAATTTTAAATGAGTATTGCAGCTCCTTGCTGCCTGTTTATTTTACAAAGTAAGCTTACATACTAACTAAAAAAAACTTAAAAAGGTATTCGAACAAATCAAAAAAAACACTCATATTCCAATTGAGCAGTTAACAAAGCAAAAAAGAAAAAACTAAAGTACTCGGTCACACCGAGCACAAGGTTTTGTTAATAAAAATGAGAAAAAAAATAAAATTAACTTATTAATAATAAATTAACCCATACCCTGTTGAAGTCACTTCAACACACAGTATCCCACAAAATATGGGCGCGATTGGAAAAGTGGGCGTGGTACCTCCCGTACAAAGACATTATTGAAAATACTCAAAATTTTAGCGCTCTAGTATGACATATGAACACGTTTTATATACCAAAATGTCAGAAATTTTTAGCAGCATATATTTCCCGAAAACCCTGAAACCTTTCTCCCAAATATGGAAGAGTAATGCCCAAAATAAAAATTTTTTTTTTAAACATACCCATTTTCGGGAACAATAGATCTTCCCGAGTCCAAGTTTTATAATCTAAGTAAATGGTTTTTTCTTCCTTAAAACGTGGGTATATAAATCTGCCAAATCGGTTAAGAAATGGTTAAGTTATTAGCAAAATACTCCAAAAATGGGCTAAAAAGCATCAAAATTTTTATAAAAACTAAATTTTTAGAGCTGTTACATGACCTATGGATACGTCTTATAAATCAAGATCGGAAATTTTTAGTAGAGCATATTTGCTGAAAAACTCGGAAAAATCGGTTCAGATACAAAAAAGTTATTACCAAAATAAAATTTTTTTAAATAAAAATACCTATTTTCGGGAACCGTAGATCTTTCCGAGTCCAAGTTTTATTACCGAAGTAAATGGTAAATTTCTTCCTTAAAACGTAGGTATATAAATCTATCAAATCGATTGGAAAATGCCGGAGTTATGACCAAATTACTGAAATACCAATATTTACTTTTTTTTATATAATTAAGTTGTTTTATTTGCGTCCCCCCCCCCCCCCCTCTCCTTTTCCATTTGTTTACAGGCACTGGCATCATGTCCAATATGACTTCCGTTATCACTCTGCTTTTAAACTGTGATCTATTTAACGAAATAATTTCTACAAACAGAGATTGGGAATTTTTGCATCTTAAGAACTTGCAAAAACAGATAAATCTATTGTATGGCAACACGCCAGTGGTGGTGGTGTGTTTCCCTTTTTCGCATATTCACCTTTCATACCCAAACAACAAACTCACACAAAGATATTTGCTTATATAAAAAAAATATTCCACGGCCTATTTACTTATATTAAAGTTAAGTTCGCATGCGTACCAGTGGTCGAGTGGTCTAGCCGTTATGTCACAAGTAATCGTCTGAGTGTTGACGGGTTCAAATCCCATTCGATAAATTTTTTTTTCTCTTGGTATTTATAAATTATTTTTAATTAAATAAAAAATATATCAGTTTTTGCTATTTTTACTTTTATATACTTAAAAAAAACGCTTTTTTATAAAATTTAGACTTTTGTTCTAAATAAATGCGCATTTTTTTATGTGGCTAATAATAATCTATATCTATCTATATCTATCTATCTATATCTTATCTATATATATAAAAATGAATTATGTATGTTTGTATGTTTGTTTGTCGCTTTATAGACTCCGAAACTACTGAACCGATTTTCCTGAAATTTTTACAGTAACATCACGTGAGCCCTAAAAATAAAATAGGCTACTTATTTTTTCGATAGGGGCAGGGGAATTGGTACCCCCCATAGGATGCCAATATTAATTATCGAACCGATTTTCCTGAAATTTTTACAGTAATATCACGTGAGCCCTAAAAATAAAATAGGCTACTTATTTTTTCGATAGGGGCAGGGGAATTGGTACCCCCCATAGGATGCCAATATTAATTATCGAACCGATTTTCCTGAAATTTTTACAGTAACATCACGTGAGCCCTAAAAATAAAATAGGCTACTTATTTTTTCGATAGGGGCAGGGGAATTGGTACCCCCATAGGATGCCAATATTAATTATCGAACCGATTTTCCTGAAATTTTTACAGTAACATCACGTGAGCCCTAAAAATAAAATAGGCTACTTATTTTTTCGATAGGGGCAGGGGAATTGGTACCCCCCATAGGATGCCAATATTTATTATCGCATATCTTAAGAGCCGCTGCACGCATTTTGCTGAACTTTTTGTAGTAGGATCTTCTGAGCCCCGGAATTGAAATAAAATAGCAGCGGGGGTATAGGAATACCCCATAGGACGCCAATGTTTAACATCGCATATCTTAAGAACTGTAATAGTGAGAATGTTCAAACTTTCTAAAAGTCACTCTTATGGTATACTACACTTTTGAAAATAAAAATAAAGCGGGTAGGCGCAGGGGGGGAAATACCTCCCATAGGATGCGTACATTAAATATCGCTCAACTGAAGAACTATTAAAGGGAGAGTCTTCAAACGTGGTTAAAGCTACTATTATAGTAAACTATAAATTTCAATATAAAAATGTGCGGGGTCAGTGTAGCGAAGCGCACCGGGTTAAGCTAGTTTTATATAAAAACCAAACAATTTATTTTTGGTAATACCCTTAATATCTCAAAACAAGAAATTCCGACTTAAGCCATTATTATTTAATGCCACAGATATATTATATATGTAGATTATTCTTATCGCACCATGGTGAAGGGTATATAAGATTCGGCATAGCCGAATATTGCACTCTTACTTGTGTTTTATACCCTTCACCGAAGGTAAAAGGGTATATATAACTTTGTCATTCCGTTTGTAATTTCTACAATATTGATCTAAGACCATATAAGTATATATATTCTGGCTTCTTATGAGAAGGGAAGTTCAAATCCGGTTGTCCGTCCGTTGAAATGGGTTTTCCGAAGACCCCAGATATGATGGAGGCTAGGTTTTTATACATTTATGTCATATATAGTCCGGAATTGTTTGCTATTGAAATTCAGGAAGATCGGTCCATAAATGGCTGAGATATGAGCAAAAAACCACGACTACCTCTAATTTTTTCCATAAATCCCATGTTGTTGTTGTTTTTTAAATTCTTTTTTCTGCATATCTCGAGAGCGGCAAGAGATACAGCTTTCAAATTTTGTACACACATGTTGCTTGCCAATACAAAAACTCTCTAAAAAAATGGGCGGGATTGGAGAAGTGGGTGTGGCACTTCCCATACAAAGACGTTATACATTTCTGTATATCTGGAGAACGAAACGAGCTAAAGTTCCCAAATTAGGTACAAATATATCGGTTATCAATACACAGTATCCCACAAAATATGGGCGCGATTGGAAAAGTGGGCGTGGTACCTCCCGTACAAAGACATTATTGAAAATACTCAAAATTTTAGGGCTCTAGTATGACATATGAACACGTTTTATATACCAAAATGTCAGAAATTTTTAGCAGCATATATTTCCCGAAAACCCTGAAACCTTTCTCCCAAATATGGAAGAGTAATGCCCAAAATAAAAATTTTTTTTAAACATACCCATTTTCGGGAACCGTAGATCTGTCCGAGTCCAAGTTTTATTACCGAAGTAAATGGTAAATTTCTTCCTTAAAACGTAGGTATATAAATCTATCAAATCGATTGGAAAATGCCCGAGTTATGACCAAATTACTGAAATACCAATATTTACTTTTTTTTATATAATTAAGTTGTTTTATTTGCGTACCCCCCCCCCCCCCCCCCTCCTTTTCCATTTGTTTACAGGCACTGGCATCATGTCCAATATGACTTCCGTTATCACTCTGCTTTAAAACTGTGATCTATTTAACGAAATAATTTCTACAAATAGAGATTGGGAATTTTTGCATCTTAAGAACTTGCAAAAACAGATAAATCTATTGTATGGCAACACGCCAGTGGTGGTGGTGTGTTTCCCTTTTTCGCATATTCACCTTTCATACCCAAACAACAAACTCACACAAAGATATTTGCTTATATGAAAAAAATATTCCACGGCCTATTTACTTATATTAAAGTTAAGTTCGCATGCGTACCAGTGGTCGAGTGGTCTAGCCGTTATGTCACAAGTAATCGTCTGAGTGTTGACGGGTTCAAACCCCATTCGATAAATTTTTTTTTTCTCTTGGTATTTATAAATTATTTTTAATTAAATAAAAAATATATCAGTTTTTGCTATTTTTACTTTTATATACTTAAAAAAAACGCTTTTTTTTATAAAATTTAAACTTTTGTTCTAAATAAATGCGCATTTTTTAATGTGGCTAATAATTTTATATAAAAACCAAACAATTTATTTTTGGTAATACCTTTAATATCTCAAAACAAGAAATTCCGACTTAAGCCATTATTATTTAATGCCACAGATATATTATATATGTAGATTATTCTTATCGCACCATGGTGAAGGGTATATAAGATTCGGCATAGCCGAATATAGCACTCTTACTTGTTTTTTATACCCTTCACCGAAGGTAAAAGGGTATATATAACTTTGTTGTTGTTTTTTAAATTCTTTTTTCTGCATATCTCGAGAGTGGCAAGAGATACAGCTTTCAAATTTAGTACACACATGTTGCTTGCCAATACACAAACTCTCTAAAAAAAATGGGCGGGATTGGAGAAGTGGGTGTGGCACTTCCCATACAAAGACGTTATACATTTCTGTATATCTGGAGAACGAAACGAGCTAAAGTTCCCAAATTAGGTACAAATATATCGGTTATCAATACACAGTATCCCACAAAATATGGGCGCGATTGGAAAAGTGGGCGTGGTACCTCCCGTACAAAGACATTATTGAAAATACTCAAAATTTTAAATTTTAGGGCTCTAGTATGACATATGAACACGTTTTATATACCAATATGTCAGAAATTTTTAGCAGCATATATTTCCCGAAAACCCTGAAACCTTTCTCCCAAATATGGAAGAGTAATGCCCAAAATAAAAATTTTTTTTTTTAAACATACCCATTTTCGGGAACAATAGATCTTCCCGAGTCCAAGTTTTATAATCTAAGTAAATGGTTTTTTCTTCCTTAAAACGTGGGTATATAAATCTGCCAAATCGGTTAAGAATTGGTTAAGTTATTAGCAAAATACTCCAAAAATGGGCTAAAAAGCATCAAAATTTTTATAAAAACTAAATTTTTAGAGCTGTTACATGACCTATGGATACGTCTTATAAATCAAGATCGGAAATTTTTAGTAGAGCATATTTGCTGAAAAACTCGGAAAAATCGGTTCAGATACAAAAAAGTTATTACCAAAATAAAATTTTTTAAATAAAAATACCTATTTTCGGGAACCGTAGATCTTTCCGAGTCCAAGTTTTATTACCGAAGTATGCCCGAGTTATGACCAAATTACTGAAATACCAATATTTACTTTTTTTTATATAATTAATTTTTTTTATTTGCGTCCCCCCCCCCCCCCTCCTTTTCCATTTGTTTACAGGCACTGGCATCATGTCCAATATGACTTCCGTTATCACTCTGCTTTTAAACTGTGATCTATTTAACGAAATAATTTCTACAAATAGAGATTGGGAATTTTTGCATCTTAAGAACTTGCAAAAACAGATAAATCTATTGTATGGCAACACGCCAGTGGTGGTGGTGTGTTTCCCTTTTTCGCATATTCACCTTTCATACCCAAACAACAAACTCACACAAAGATATTTGCTTATATGAAAAAAATATTCCACGGCCTATTTACTTATATTAAAGTTAAGTTCGCATGCGTACCAGTGGTCGAGTGGTCTAGCCGTTATGTCACAAGTAATCGTCTGAGTGTTGACGGGTTCAAATCCCATTCGATAAATTTTTTTTTTCTCTTGGTATTTATAAATTATTTTTAATTAAATAAAAAATATATCAGTTTTTGCTATTTTTACTTTTATATACTTAAAAAAAAACGCTTTTTTTATAAAATTTAGACTTTTGTTCTAAATAAATGCGCATTTTTTTATGTGGCTAATAATAATCTATATCTATCCATATCTATCTATATCTATCTATCTATATCTATATACATATATAAAAATGAATTATGTATGTTTGTTTGTCGCTTTATAGACTCCGAAACTACTGAACCGATTTTCCTGAAATTTTTACAGTAACATCACGTGAGCCCTAAAAATAAAATAGGCTACTTATTTTTTCGATAGGGGAGGGGAATTGGTACCCCCATAGGATGCCAATATTAATTATCGAACCGATTTTCCTGAAATTTTTACAGTAACATCACGTGAGCCCCAAAAATAAAATAGGCTACTTATTTTTTCGATAGGGGCAGGGGAATTGGTACCCCCCATAGGATGGCAATATTAATTATCGAACCGATTTTCCTGAAATTTTTACAGTAACATAACGTGAGCCCTAAAAATAAAATAGGCTACTTATTTTTTCGATAGGGGCAGGGGAATTGGTACCCCCCATAGGATGCCAATATTAATTATCGAACCGATTTTCCTGAAATTTTTACAGTAACATCACGTGAGCCCTAAAAATAAAATAGGCTACTTATTTTTTCGATAGGGGCAGGGGAATTGGTACCCCCCATAGGATGCCAATATTAATTATCGAACCGATTTTCCTGAAATTTTTACAGTAACATCACGTGAGCCCTAAAAATAAAATAGGCTACTTATTTTTTCGATAGGGGCAGGGGAATTGGTACCCCCCATAGGATGCCAATATTAATTATCGCATATCTTAAGAGCCGCTGCACGCATTTTGCTGAACTTTTTGTAGTAGGATCTTCTGAGCCCCGGAATTGAAATAAAATAGCAGCGGGGGTATAGGAATACCCCATAGGACGCCAATGTTTAACATCGCATATCTTTAGAACTGTAATAGTGAGAATGTTCAAACTTTCTAAAAGTCACTCTTATGGTATACTACACTTTTGAAAATAAAAATAAAGCGGGTAGGCGCAGGGGGGGAAATACCTCCCATAGGATGCATACATTAAATATCGCTCAACTGAAGAACTATTAAAGGGAGAGTCTTCAAACGTGGTTAAAGCTACTATTATAGTAAACTATAAACTTCAATATAAAAATGTGCGGGGTCAGTGTAGCGAAGCGCACCGGGTTAAGCTAGTATATATATAAAAATGAATTATGTGTGTTTGTATGTTTGTCGCTTTATAGACTCCACAACTACTGAACCGATTTTCCTGAAATTTTTACAGTAACATCACGTGAGCCCTAAAAATAAAATAGGCTACTTATTTTTTCGATAGGGGCAGGGGAATTGGTACCCCCCATAGGATGCCAATATTATACTGAACCGATTTTCCTGAAATTTTTACAGTAACATCACGCGAGCCCTAAAAATAAAATAGGCAACTTATTTTTTCGATAGGGGCAGGGGAATTGGTACCCCCCATAGGATGCCAATATTATACTGAACCGATTTTCCTGAAATTTTTACAGTAACATCACGTGAGCCCTAAAAATAAAATAGGCTACTTATTTTTTAGATAGGGGCAGGGGAATTGGTATCCCCCATAGGATACCAATATTATACTGAACCGATTTTCCTAAAATTTTTACAGTAACATCACGTGAGCCCTAAAAATAAAATAGGCTACTTATTTTTTCGATAGGGGCAGGGGAATTGGTACCCCCCATAGGATGCCAATATTATACTGAACCGATTTTCCTGAAATTTTTACAGTACCATCACGTGAGCCCTAAAAATAAAATAGGCTACTTATTTTTTCGATAGGGGCAGGGGAATTGGTACCCCCATAGGATGCCAATATTATACTGAACCGATTTTCCTGAAATTTTTACAGTAACATCACGTGAGCCCTAAAAATAAAATAGGCTACTTATTTTTTCGATAGGGGCAGGGGAATTGGTACCCCCCATAGGATGCCAATATTATACTGAACCGATTTTCCTGAAATTTTTACAGTAACATCACGTGAGCCCTAAAAATAAAATAGGCTACTTATTTTTTCGATAGGGGCAGGGGAATTGGTACCCCTCATAGGATGCCAATATTAATTATCGCATATCTTAAGAGCCGCTGCACGCATTTGGCTGAACTTTTTGTAGTAGGATCTTCTGAGCCCCGGAATTGAAATAAAATAGCAGCGGGGGTATAGGAATACCCCATAGGACGCCAATGTTTAACATCGCATATCTTAAGAACTGTAATAGTGAGAATGTTCAAACTTTCTAAAAGTCACTCTTATGGTATACTACACTTTTGAAAATAAAAATAAAGCGGGTAGGCGCAGGGGGGGAAATACCTCCCATAGGATGCATACATTAAATATCGCTCAACTGAAGAACTATTAAAGGGAGAGTCTTCAAACGTGGTTAAAGCTACTATTATAGTAAACTATAAATTTCAATATAAAAATGTGCGGGGTAGACAGAGTAGGAGCAGTACCCCTCATAGAAGACATATTAAATACCATATATCTGAACACAAGAGCTATCAACCTTTACAGGACAAATTTTTTTTTTTTGCCAGTGTAGCGAAGCGCACCGGGTTAAGCTAGTATGTATATAAAAATGAATTATGTTTGTATGTTTGTATGTTTGTTTGTCGCTTTATAGACTCCGAAACTACTGAACCGATTTTCCTGAAATTTTTACAGTAACATCACGTGAGCCCTAAAAATAAAATAGGCTACTTATTTTTTCGATAGGGGCAGGGGAATTGGTACCCCCCATAGGATGCCAATATTAATTATCGCATATCTTAAGAGCCGCTGCACGCATTTTGCTGAACTTTTTGTAGTAGGATCTTCTAAGCCCCAAAATTTAAATAAAATAGTAACGGGGGAAGTGGTTCCCCCCATAGGACGCCAATGTTTAATATAGCATATCTTAAGAACTGTTATAGTGAGAATGTTCAAACTTTGTAGAAGTCACTCTTATGGTATACTACTCTATTGAGAATAAAAATAAAGCGGTAGGCGCAGGGGGGGAAATACCTCCCATAGCATGCATATATTAAATATCGCTCAACTGAAGAACTATAAAAGGGACAGTCTTCAAACGTGGTTAAAGCTACTATTATGGTAAAATATAAATTTCAATAAAAAAATGGGCGGGGTTGACAGGGGAGGAGCAGTACCCCTCATAGATAGAAATATAATTAAGAGCCGCTGCACGCATTTTGTTGAACTTTTGGTAGTAGGATCTTAGCAGCATATATTTCCCGAAAACCCTGAAACCTTTCTCCCAAATATGGAAGAGTAATGCCCAAAATAAAAATTTTTTTTTTAAACATACCCATTTTCGGGAACAATAGATCTTCCCGAGTCCAAGTTTTATAATCTAAGTAAATGGTTTTTTCTTCCTTAAAACGTGGGTATATAAATCTGCCAAATCGGTTTAGAAATGGTTAAGTTATTAGCAAAATACTCCAAAAATGGGCTAAAAAGCATCAACATTTTTATAAAAACTAAATTTTTAGAGCTGTTACATGACCTATGGATACGTCTTAAAAATCAAGATCGGAAATTTTTAGTAGAGCATATTTGCTGAAAAACTCGGAAAAATCGGTTCAGATACAAAAAAGTTATTACCAAAATAAAATTTTTTTAAATAAAAATACCTATTTTCGGGAACCGTAGATCTGTCCGAGTCCAAGTTTTATTACCGAAGTAAATGGTAAATTTCTTCCTTAAAACGTAGGTATATAAATCTATCAAATCGATTGGAAAATGCCCGAGTTATGACCAAATTACTGAAATACCAATATTTACTTTTTTTTATATAATTAAGTTGTTTTATTTGCGTACCCCCCCCCCCCCCCCCTCCTTTTCCATTTGTTTACAGGCACTGGCATCATGTCCAATATGACTTCCGTTATCACTCTGCTTTTAAACTGTGGTCTATTTAACGAAATAATTTCTACAAATAGAGATTGGGAATTTTTGCATCTTAAGAACTTGCAAAAACAGATAAATCTATTGTATGGCAACACGCCAGTGGTGGTGGTGTGTTTCCCTTTTTCGCATATTCACCTTTCATACCCAAACAACAAACTCACACAAAGATATTTGCTTATATGAAAAAAATATTCCACGGCCTATTTACTTATATTAAAGTTAAGTTCGCATGCGTACCAGTGGTCGAGTGGTCTAGCCGTTATGTCACAAGTAATCGTCTGAGTGTTGACGGGTTCAAACCCCATTCGATAAATTTTTTTTTTCTCTTGGTATTTATAAATTATTTTTAATTAAATAAAAAATATATCAGTTTTTGCTATTTTTACTTTTATATACTTAAAAAAAACGCTTTTTTTTATAAAATTTAAACTTTTGTTCTAAATAAATGCGCATTTTTTAATGTGGCTAATAATTTTATATAAAAACCAAACAATTTATTTTTGGTAATACCTTTAATATCTCAAAACAAGAAATTCCGACTTAAGCCATTATTATTTAATGCCACAGATATATTATATATGTAGATTATTCTTATCGCACCATGGTGAAGGGTATATAAGATTCGGCATAGCCGAATATAGCACTCTTACTTGTTTTTTATACCCTTCACCGAAGGTAAAAGGGTATATATAACTTTGTTGTTGTTTTTTAAATTCTTTTTTCTGCATATCTCGAGAGTGGCAAGAGATACAGCTTTCAAATTTAGTACACACATGTTGCTTGCCAATACACAAACTCTCTAAAAAAAATGGGCGGGATTGGAGAAGTGGGTGTGGCACTTCCCATACAAAGACGTTATACATTTCTGTATATCTGGAGAACGAAACGAGCTAAAGTTCCCAAATTAGGTACAAATATATCGGTTATCAATACACAGTATCCCACAAAATATGGGCGCGATTGGAAAAGTGGGCGTGGTACCTCCCGTACAAAGACATTATTGAAAATACTCAAAATTTTAAATTTTAGGGCTCTAGTATGACATATGAACACGTTTTATATACCAATATGTCAGAAATTTTTAGCAGCATATATTTCCCGAAAACCCTGAAACCTTTCTCCCAAATATGGAAGAGTAATGCCCAAAATAAAAATTTTTTTTTTTAAACATACCCATTTTCGGGAACAATAGATCTTTCCGAGTCCAAGTTTTGTAATCTAAGTAAATGGTTTTTTCTTCCTTAAAACGTGGGTATATAAATCTGCCAAATCGGTTAAGAATTGGTTAAGTTATTAGCAAAATACTCCAAAAATGGGCTAAAAAGCATCAAAATTTTTATAAAAACTAAATTTTTAGAGCTGTTACATGACCTATGGATACGTCTTATAAATCAAGATCGGAAATTTTTAGTAGAGCATATTTGCTGAAAAACTCGGAAAAATCGGTTCAGATACAAAAAAGTTATTACCAAAATAAAATTTTTTAAATAAAAATACCTATTTTCGGGAACCGTAGATCTTTCCGAGTCCAAGTTTTATTACCGAAGTATGCCCGAGTTATGACCAAATTACTGAAATACCAATATTTACTTTTTTTTATATAATTAAGTTGTTTTATTTGCGTCCCCCCCCCCCCCCTCCTTTTCCATTTGTTTACAGGCACTGGCATCATGTCCAATATGACTTCCGTTATCACTCTGCTTTTAAACTGTGATCTATTTAACGAAATAATTTCTACAAATAGAGATTGGGAATTTTTGCATCTTAAGAACTTGCAAAAACAGATAAATCTATTGTATGGCAACACGCCAGTGGTGGTGGTGTGTTTCCCTTTTTCGCATATTCACCTTTCATACCCAAACAACAAACTCACACAAAGATATTTGCTTATATGAAAAAAATATTCCACGGCCTATTTACTTATATTAAAGTTAAGTTCGCATGCGTACCAGTGGTCGAGTGGTCTAGCCGTTATGTCACAAGTAATCGTCTGAGTGTTGACGGGTTCAAATCCCATTCGATAAATTTTTTTTTTCTCTTGGTATTTATAAATTATTTTTAATTAAATAAAAAATATATCAGTTTTTGCTATTTTTACTTTTATATACTTAAAAAAAAACGCTTTTTTTATAAAATTTAGACTTTTGTTCTAAATAAATGCGCATTTTTTTATGTGGCTAATAATAATCTATATCTATCCATATCTATCTATATCTATCTATCTATATCTATATACATATATAAAAATGAATTATGTATGTTTGTTTGTCGCTTTATAGACTCCGAAACTACTGAACCGATTTTCCTGAAATTTTTACAGTAACATCACGTGAGCCCTAAAAATAAAATAGGCTACTTATTTTTTCGATAGGGGAGGGGAATTGGTACCCCCATAGGATGCCAATATTAATTATCGAACCGATTTTCCTGAAATTTTTACAGTAACATCACGTGAGCCCCAAAAATAAAATAGGCTACTTATTTTTTCGATAGGGGCAGGGGAATTGGTACCCCCCATAGGATGGCAATATTAATTATCGAACCGATTTTCCTGAAATTTTTACAGTAACATAACGTGAGCCCTAAAAATAAAATAGGCTACTTATTTTTTCGATAGGGGCAGGGGAATTGGTACCCCCCATAGGATGCCAATATTAATTATCGAACCGATTTTCCTGAAATTTTTACAGTAACATCACGTGAGCCCTAAAAATAAAATAGGCTACTTATTTTTTCGATAGGGGCAGGGGAATTGGTACCCCCCATAGGATGCCAATATTAATTATCGAACCGATTTTCCTGAAATTTTTACAGTAACATCACGTGAGCCCTAAAAATAAAATAGGCTACTTATTTTTTCGATAGGGGCAGGGGAATTGGTACCCCCCATAGGATGCCAATATTAATTATCGCATATCTTAAGAGCCGCTGCACGCATTTTGCTGAACTTTTTGTAGTAGGATCTTCTGAGCCCCGGAATTGAAATAAAATAGCAGCGGGGGTATAGGAATACCCCATAGGACGCCAATGTTTAACATCGCATATCTTTAGAACTGTAATAGTGAGAATGTTCAAACTTTCTAAAAGTCACTCTTATGGTATACTACACTTTTGAAAATAAAAATAAAGCGGGTAGGCGCAGGGGGGGAAATACCTCCCATAGGATGCATACATTAAATATCGCTCAACTGAAGAACTATTAAAGGGAGAGTCTTCAAACGTGGTTAAAGCTACTATTATAGTAAACTATAAATTTCAATATAAAAATGTGCGGGGTCAGTGTAGCGAAGCGCACCGGGTTAAGCTAGTATATATATAAAAATGAATTATGTGTGTTTGTATGTTTGTCGCTTTATAGACTCCACAACTACTGAACCGATTTTCCTGAAATTTTTACAGTAACATCACGTGAGCCCTAAAAATAAAATAGGCTACTTATTTTTTCGATAGGGGCAGGGGAATTGGTACCCCCCATAGGATGCCAATATTATACTGAACCGATTTTCCTGAAATTTTTACAGTAACATCACGCGAGCCCTAAAAATAAAATAGGCAACTTATTTTTTCGATAGGGGCAGGGGAATTGGTACCCCCCATAGGATGCCAATATTATACTGAACCGATTTTCCTGAAATTTTTACAGTAACATCACGTGAGCCCTAAAAATAAAATAGGCTACTTATTTTTTAGATAGGGGCAGGGGAATTGGTATCCCCCATAGGATACCAATATTATACTGAACCGATTTTCCTAAAATTTTTACAGTAACATCACGTGAGCCCTAAAAATAAAATAGGCTACTTATTTTTTCGATAGGGGCAGGGGAATTGGTACCCCCCATAGGATGCCAATATTATACTGAACCGATTTTCCTGAAATTTTTACAGTACCATCACGTGAGCCCTAAAAATAAAATAGGCTACTTATTTTTTCGATAGGGGCAGGGGAATTGGTACCCCCATAGGATGCCAATATTATACTGAACCGATTTTCCTGAAATTTTTACAGTAACATCACGTGAGCCCTAAAAATAAAATAGGCTACTTATTTTTTCGATAGGGGCAGGGGAATTGGTACCCCCCATAGGATGCCAATATTATACTGAACCGATTTTCCTGAAATTTTTACAGTAACATCACGTGAGCCCTAAAAATAAAATAGGCTACTTATTTTTTCGATAGGGGCAGGGGAATTGGTACCCCTCATAGGATGCCAATATTAATTATCGCATATCTTAAGAGCCGCTGCACGCATTTGGCTGAACTTTTTGTAGTAGGATCTTCTGAGCCCCGGAATTGAAATAAAATAGCAGCGGGGGTATAGGAATACCCCATAGGACGCCAATGTTTAACATCGCATATCTTAAGAACTGTAATAGTGAGAATGTTCAAACTTTCTAAAAGTCACTCTTATGGTATACTACACTTTTGAAAATAAAAATAAAGCGGGTAGGCGCAGGGGGGGAAATACCTCCCATAGGATGCATACATTAAATATCGCTCAACTGAAGAACTATTAAAGGGAGAGTCTTCAAACGTGGTTAAAGCTACTATTATAGTAAACTATAAATTTCAATATAAAAATGTGCGGGGTAGACAGAGTAGGAGCAGTACCCCTCATAGAAGACATATTAAATACCATATATCTGAACACAAGAGCTATCAACCTTTACAGGACAAATTTTTTTTTTTTGCCAGTGTAGCGAAGCGCACCGGGTTAAGCTAGTATGTATATAAAAATGAATTATGTTTGTATGTTTGTATGTTTGTTTGTCGCTTTATAGACTCCGAAACTACTGAACCCATTTTCCTGAAATTTTTACAGTAACATCACGTGAGCCCTAAAAATAAAATAGGCTACTTATTTTTTCGATAGGGGCAGGGGAATTGGTACCCCCCATAGGATGCCAATATTAATTATCGCATATCTTAAGAGCCGCTGCACGCATTTTGCTGAACTTTTTGTAGTAGGATCTTCTAAGCCCCAAAATTTAAATAAAATAGTAACGGGGGAAGTGGTTCCCCCCATAGGACGCCAATGTTTAATATAGCATATCTTAAGAACTGTTATAGTGAGAATGTTCAAACTTTGTAGAAGTCACTCTTATGGTATACTACTCTATTGAGAATAAAAATAAAGCGGTAGGCGCAGGGGGGGAAATACCTCCCATAGCATGCATATATTAAATATCGCTCAACTGAAGAACTATAAAAGGGACAGTCTTCAAACGTGGTTAAAGCTACTATTATGGTAAAATATAAATTTCAATATAAAAATGGGCGGGGTTGACAGGGGAGGAGCAGTACCCCTCATAGATAGAAATATAATTAAGAGCCGCTGCACGCATTTTGTTGAACTTTTGGTAGTAGGATCTTAGCAGCATATATTTCCCGAAAACCCTGAAACCTTTTTCCCAAATATGGAAGAGTAATGCCCAAAATAAAAATTTTTTTTTTAAACATACCCATTTTCGGGAACAATAGATCTTCCCGAGTCCAAGTTTTATAATCTAAGTAAATGGTTTTTTCTTCCTTAAAACGTGGGTATATAAATCTGCCAAATCGGTTTAGAAATGGTTAAGTTATTAGCAAAATACTCCAAAAATGGGCTAAAAAGCATCAACATTTTTATAAAAACTAAATTTTTAGAGCTGTTACATGACCTATGGATACGTCTTAAAAATCAAGATCGGAAATTTTTAGTAGAGCATATTTGCTGAAAAACTCGGAAAAATCGGTTCAGATACAAAAAAGTTATTACCAAAATAAAATTTTTTTAAATAAAATACCTATTTTCGGGAACCGTAGATCTTTCCGAGTCCAAGTTTTATTACCGAAGTAAATGGTAAATTTCTTCCTTAAAACGCAGGTATATAAATCTATGAAATCGATTGGAAAATGCCCGAGTTATGACCAAATTACTGAAATACCAATATTTACTTTTTTTTATATAATTAAGTTGTTTTTTTTGCGCCCCCCCCCCCCCCCCCTCCTTTTCCATTTGTTTACAGGCACTGGCATCATGTCCAATATGACTTCCGTTATCACTCTGCTTTTAAACTGTGGTCTATTTAACGAAATAATTTCTACAAATAGAGATTGGGAATTTTTGCATCTTAAGAACTTGCAAAAACAGATAAATCTATTGTATGGCAACACGCCAGTGGTGGTGGTTCCGTTTGTAATTTCTACAATATTGATCTAAAACCATATAAGTTTATATATTCTGGCTTCTTATGAGAAGGGAAGTTCAAATCCGGTTGTCCGTCTGTCCGTCCGTTGAAATGGGTTTTCCGAAGACCCCAGACATGATGTAGGCTAGGTTTTTATACATTTATGTCACATATAGTCCGGAATTGTTTGCTATTGAAATTCAGGAAGATCGGTCCATAAATGGCTGAGATATGAGCAAAAAACCACGACTACCTCTAATTTTTTCCATAAATCCCATGTTGTTGTTGTTTTTTAAATTCTTTTTTCTGCATATCTCGAGAGCTGCAAGAGATACAGCTTTCAAATTTAGTACACACATGTTGCTTGCCAATACACAAACTCTCTAAAAAATGGGCGGGATTGGAGAAGTGGGTGTGGCACTTCCCATACAAAGACGTTATACATTTCTGTATATCTGGAGAACGAAACGAGCTAAAGTTCCCAAATTAGGTACAAATATATCGGTTATCAATACACAGTATCCCACAAAATATGGGCGCGATTGGAAAAGTGGGCGTGGTACCTCCCGTACAAAGACATTATTGAAAATACTCAAAATTTTAAATTTTAGGGCTCTAGTATGACATATGAACACGTTTTATATACCAAAATGTCAGAAATTTTTAGCAGCATATATTTCCCGAAAACCCTGAAACCTTTCTCCCAAATATGGAAGAGTAATGCCCAAAATAAAAATTTTTTTTTAAACATACCCATTTTCGGGAACAATAGATCTTCCCGAGTCCAAGTTTTATAATCTAAGTAAATGGTTTTTTCTTCCTTAAAACGTGGGTATATAAATCTGCCAAATCGGTTAAGAAATGGTTAAGTTATTAGCAAAATACTCCAAAAATGGGCTAAAAAGCATCAAAATTTTTATAAAAACTAAATTTTTAGAGCTGTTACATGACCTATGGATACGTCTTATAAATCAAGATCAGAAAGTTTTAGTAGAGCATATTTGCTGAAAAACTCGGAAAAATCGGTTCAGATACAAAAAAGTTATTACCAAAATAAAATTTTTTTAAATAAAAATACCTATTTTCGGGAACCGTAGATCTGTCCGAGTCCAAGTTTTATTACCGAAGTAAATGGTAAATTTCTTCCTTAAAACGTAGGTATATAAATCTATCAAATCGATTGGAAAATGCCCGAGTTATGACCAAATTACTGAAATACCAATATTTACTTTTTTTTATATAATTAAGTTGTTTTATTTGCGTGGCGCCCCCCCCCCCCCCCCCCTCCTTTTCCATTTGTTTACAGGCACTGGCATCATGTCCAATATGACTTCCGTTATCACTCTGCTTTTAAACTGTGATCTATTTAACGAAATAATTTCTACAAATAGAGATTGGGAATTTTTGCATCTTAAGAACTTGCAAAAACAGATAAATCTATTGTATGGCAACACGCCAGTGGTGGTGGTGTGTTTCCCTTTTTCGCATATTCACCTTTCATACCCAAACAACAAACTCACACAAAGATATTTGCTTATATGAAAAAAATATTCCACGGCCTATTTACTTATATTAAAGTTAAGTTCGCATGCGTACCAGTGGTCGAGTGGTCTAGCCGTTATGTCACAAGTAATCGTCTGAGTGTTGACGGGTTCAAATCCCATTCGATAAATTTTTTTTTTTCTCTTGGTATTTATAAATTATTTTTAATTAAATAAAAAATATATCAGTTTTTGCTATTTTTACTTTTATATACTTAAAAAAAACGCTTTTTTTATAAAATTTAGACTTTTGTTCTAAATAAATGCGCATTTTTTTATGTGGCTAATAATAATCTATATCTATCCATATCTATCTATATCTATCTATCTATATCTATATACATATATAAAAATGAATTATGTATGTTTGTATGTTTGTATGTTTGTTTGTCGCTTTATAGACTCCGAAACTACTGAACCGATTTTCCTGAAATTTTTACAGTAACATCACGTGAGCCCTAAAAATAAAATAGGCTACTTATTTTTTCGATAGGGGAGGGGAATTGGTACCCCCATAGGATGCCAATATTAATTATCGAACCGATTTTCCTGAAATTTTTACAGTAACATCACGTGAGCCCCAAAAATAAAATAGGCTACTTATTTTTTCGATAGGGGCAGGGGAATTGGTACCCCCCATAGGATGGCAATATTAATTATCGAACCGATTTTCCTGAAATTTTTACAGTAACATAACGTGAGCCCTAAAAATAAAATAGGCTACTTATTTTTTCGATAGGGGCAGGGGAATTGGTACCCCCCATAGGATGCCAATATTAATTATCGAACCGATTTTCCTGAAATTTTTACAGTAACATCACGTGAGCCCTAAAAATAAAATAGGCTACTTATTTTTTCGATAGGGGCAGGGGAATTGGTACCCCCCATAGGATGCCAATATTAATTATCGAACCGATTTTCCTGAAATTTTTACAGTAACATCACGTGAGCCCTAAAAATAAAATAGGCTACTTATTTTTTCGATAGGGGCAGGGGAATTGGTACCCCCCATAGGATGCCAATATTAATTATCGCATATCTTAAGAGCCGCTGCACGCATTTTGCTGAACTTTTTGTAGTAGGATCTTCTGAGCCCCGGAATTGAAATAAAATAGCAGCGGGGGTATAGGAATACCCCATAGGACGCCAATGTTTAACATCGCATATCTTTAGAACTGTAATAGTGAGAATGTTCAAACTTTCTAAAAGTCACTCTTATGGTATACTACACTTTTGAAAATAAAAATAAAGCGGGTAGGCGCAGGGGGGGAAATACCTCCCATAGGATGCATACATTAAATATCGCTCAACTGAAGAACTATTAAAGGGAGAGTCTTCAAACGTGGTTAAAGCTACTATTATAGTAAACTATAAATTTCAATATAAAAATGTGCGGGGTCAGTGTAGCGAAGCGCACCGGGTTAAGCTAGTATATATATAAAAATGAATTATGTGTGTTTGTATGTTTGTCGCTTTATAGACTCCACAACTACTGAACCGATTTTCCTGAAATTTTTACAGTAACATCACGTGAGCCCTAAAAATAAAATAGGCTACTTATTTTTTCGATAGGGGCAGGGGAATTGGTACCCCCCATAGGATGCCAATATTATACTGAACCGATTTTCCTGAAATTTTTACAGTAACATCACGCGAGCCCTAAAAATAAAATAGGCAACTTATTTTTTCGATAGGGGCAGGGGAATTGGTACCCCCCATAGGATGCCAATATTATACTGAACCGATTTTCCTGAAATTTTTACAGTAACATCACGTGAGCCCTAAAAATAAAATAGGCTACTTATTTTTTAGATAGGGGCAGGGGAATTGGTATCCCCCATAGGATGCCAATATTATACTGAACCGATTTTCCTAAAATTTTTACAGTAACATCACGTGAGCCCTAAAAATAAAATAGACTACTTATTTTTTCGATAGGGGCAGGGGAATTGGTACCCCCCATAGGATGCCAATATTATACTGAACCGATTTTCCTGAAATTTTTACAGTACCATCACGTGAGCCCTAAAAATAAAATAGGCTACTTATTTTTTCGATAGGGGCAGGGGAATTGGTACCCCCATAGGATGCCAATATTATACTGAACCGATTTTCCTGAAATTTTTACAGTAACATCACGTGAGCCCTAAAAATAAAATAGGCTACTTATTTTTTCGATAGGGGCAGGGGAATTGGTACCCCCCATAGGATGCCAATATTATACTGAACCGATTTTCCTGAAATTTTTACAGTAACATCACGTGAGCCCTAAAAATAAAATAGGCTACTTATTTTTTCGATAGGGGCAGGGGAATTGGTACCCCTCATAGGATGCCAATATTAATTATCGCATATCTTAAGAGCCGCTGCACGCATTTGGCTGAACTTTTTGTAGTAGGATCTTCTGAGCCCCGGAATTGAAATAAAATAGCAGCGGGGGTATAGGAATACCCCATATGACGCCAATGTTTAACATCGCATATCTTAAGAACTGTAATAGTGAGAATGTTCAAACTTTCTAAAAGTCACTCTTATGGTATACTACACTTTTGAAAATAAAAATAAAGCGGGTAGGCGCAGGGGGGGAAATACCTCCCATAGGATGCATACATTAAATATCGCTCAACTGAAGAACTATTAAAGGGAGAGTCTTCAAACGTGGTTAAAGCTACTATTATAGTAAACTATAAATTTCAATATAAAAATGTGCGGGGTAGACAGAGTAGGAGCAGTACCCCTCATAGAAGACATATTAAATACCATATATCTGAACACAAGAGCTATCAACCTTTACAGGACAAATTTTTTTTTTTTGCCAGTGTAGCGAAGCGCACCGGGTTAAGCTAGTATGTATATAAAAATGAATTATGTTTGTATGTTTGTATGTTTGTTTGTCGCTTTATAGACTCCGAAACTACTGAACCGATTTTCCTGAAATTTTTACAGTAACATCACGTGAGCCCTAAAAATAAAATAGGCTACTTATTTTTTCGATAGGGGCAGGGGAATTGGTACCCCCCATAGGATGCCAATATTAATTATCGCATATCTTAAGAGCCGCTGCACGCATTTTGCTGAACTTTTTGTAGTAGGATCTTCTAAGCCCCAAAATTTAAATAAAATAGTAACGGGGGAAGTGGTTCCCCCCATAGGACGCCAATGTTTAATATAGCATATCTTAAGAACGGTTATAGTGAGAATGTTCAAACTTTGTAGAAGTCACTCTTATGGTATACTACTCTATTGAGAATAAAAATAAAGCGGTAGGCGCAGGGGGGGAAATACCTCCCATAGCATGCATATATTAAATATCGCTCAACTGAAGAACTATAAAAGGGACAGTCTTCAAACGTGGTTAAAGCTACTATTATGGTAAAATATAAATTTCAATATAAAAATGGGCGGGGTTGACAGGGGAGGAGCAGTACCCCTCATAGATAGAAATATAATTAAGAGCCGCTGCACGCATTTTGTTGAACTTTTGGTAGTAGGATCTTAGCAGCATATATTTCCCGAAAACCCTGAAACCTTTCTCCCAAATATGGAAGAGTAATGCCCAAAATAAAAATTTTTTTTAAACATACCCATTTTCGGGAACAATAGATCTTCCCGAGTCCAAGTTTTATAATCTAAGTAAATGGTTTTTTCTTCCTTAAAACGTGGGTATATAAATCTGCCAAATCGGTTTAGAAATGGTTAAGTTATTAGCAAAATACTCCAAAAATGGGCTAAAAAGCATCAACATTTTTATAAAAACTAAATTTTTAGAGCTGTTACATGACCTATGGATACGTCTTAAAAATCAAGATCGGAAATTTTTAGTAGAGCATATTTGCTGAAAAACTCGGAAAAATCGGTTCAGATACAAAAAAGTTATTACCAAAATAAAATTTTTTTAAATAAAATACCTATTTTCGGGAACCGTAGATCTTTCCGAGTCCAAGTTTTATTACCGAAGTAAATGGTAAATTTCTTCCTTAAAACGCAGGTATATAAATCTATGAAATCGATTGGAAAATGCCCGAGTTATGACCAAATTACTGAAATACCAATATTTACTTTTTTTTATATAATTAAGTTGTTTTATTTGCGCCCCCCCCCCCCCCCCCCCTCCTTTTCCATTTGTTTACAGGCACTGGCATCATGTCCAATATGACTTCCGTTATCACTCTGCTTTTAAACTGTGGTCTATTTAACGAAATAATTTCTACAAATAGAGATTGGGAATTTTTGCATCTTAAGAACTTGCAAAAACAGATAAATCTATTGTATGGCAACACGCCAGTGGTGGTGGTTCCGTTTGTAATTTCTACAATATTGATCTAAAACCATATAAGTTTATATATTCTGGCTTCTTATGAGAAGGGAAGTTCAAATCCGGTTGTCCGTCTGTCCGTCCGTTGAAATGGGTTTTCCGAAGACCCCAGACATGATGTAGGCTAGGTTTTTATACATTTATGTCACATATAGTCCGGAATTGTTTGCTATTGAAATTCAGGAAGATCGGTCCATAAATGGCTGAGATATGAGCAAAAAACCACGACTACCTCTAATTTTTTCCATAAATCCCATGTTGTTGTTGTTTTTTAAATTCTTTTTTCTGCATATCTCGAGAGCGGCAAGAGATACAGCTTTCAAATTTAGTACACACATGTTGCTTGCCAATACAAAAACTCTCTAAAAAAATGGGCGGGATTGGAGAAGTGGGTGTGGCACTTCCCATACAAAGACGTTATACATTTCTGTATATCTGGAGAACGAAACGAGCTAAAGTTCCCAAATTAGGTACAAATATATCGGTTATCAATACACAGTATCCCACAAAATATGGGCGCGATTGGAAAAGTGGGCGTGGTACCTCCCGTACAAAGACATTATTGAAAATACTCAAAATTTTAAATTTTAGGGCTCTAGTATGACATATGAACACGTTTTATATACCAAAATGTCAGAAATTTTTAGCAGCATATATTTCCCGAAAACCCTGAAACCTTTCTCCCAAATATGGAAGAGTAATGCCCAAAATAAAATTTTTTTTTTAAACATACCCATTTTCGGGAACAATAGATCTTCCCGAGTCCAAGTTTTATAATCTAAGTAAATGGTTTTTTCTTCCTTAAAACGTGGGTATATAAATCTGCCAAATCGGTTAAGAAATGGTTAAGTTATTAGCAAAATACTCCAAAAATGGGCTAAAAAGCATCAAAATTTTTATAAAAACTAAATTTTTAGAGCTGTTACATGACCTATGGATACGTCTTATAAATCAAGATCAGAAATTTTTAGTAGAGCATATTTGCTGAAAAACTCGGAAAAATCGGTTCAGATACAAAAAAGTTATTACCAAAATAAAATTTTTTTAAATAAAAATACCTATTTTCGGGAACCGTAGATCTGTCCGAGTCCAAGTTTTATTACCGAAGTAAATGGTAAATTTCTTCCTTAAAACGTAGGTATATAAATCTATCAAATCGATTGGAAAATGCCCGAGTTATGACCAAATTACTGAAATACCAATATTTACTTTTTTTTATATAATTAAGTTGTTTTATTTGCGTACCCCCCCCCCCCCCCCCCCTCCTTTTCCATTTGTTTACAGGCACTGGCATCATGTCCAATATGACTTCCGTTATCACTCTGCTTTTAAACTGTGATCTATTTAACGAAATAATTTCTACAAATAGAGATTGGGAATTTTTGCATCTTAAGAACTTGCAAAAACAGATAAATCTATTGTATGGCAACACGCCAGTGGTGGTGGTGTGTTTCCCTTTTTCGCATATTCACCTTTCAAACCCAAACAACAAACTCACACAAAGATATTTGCTTATATGAAAAAAATATTCCACGGCCTATTTACTTATATTAAAGTTAAGTTCGCATGCGTACCAGTGGTCGAGTGGTCTAGCCGTTATGTCACAAGTAATCGTCTGAGTGTTGACGGGTTCAAATCCCATTCGATAAATTTTTTTTTTCTCTTGGTATTTATAAATTATTTTTAATTAAATAAAAAATATATCAGTTTTTGCTATTTTTACTTTTATATACTTAAAAAAAAACGCTTTTTTTATAAAATTTAGACTTTTGTTCTAAATAAATGCGCATTTTTTTATGTGGCTAATAATAATCTATATCTATCCATATCTATCTATATCTATCTATCTATATCTATATACATATATAAAAATGAATTATGTATGTTTGTATGTTTGTATGTTTGTTTGTCGCTTTATAGACTCCGAAACTACTGAACCGATTTTCCTGAAATTTTTACAGTAACATCACGTGAGCCCTAAAAATAAAATAGGCTACTTATTTTTTCGATAGGGGAGGGGAATTGGTACCCCCATAGGATGCCAATATTAATTATCGAACCGATTTTCCTGAAATTTTTACAGTAACATCACGTGAGCCCCAAAAATAAAATAGGCTACTTATTTTTTCGATAGGGGCAGGGGAATTGGTACCCCCCATAGGATGGCAATATTAATTATCGAACCGATTTTCCTGAAATTTTTACAGTAACATAACGTGAGCCCTAAAAATAAAATAGGCTACTTATTTTTTCGATAGGGGCAGGGGAATTGGTACCCCCCATAGGATGCCAATATTAATTATCGAACCGATTTTCCTGAAATTTTTACAGTAACATCACGTGAGCCCTAAAAATAAAATAGGCTACTTATTTTTTCGATAGGGGCAGGGGAATTGGTACCCCCCATAGGATGCCAATATTAATTATCGAACCGATTTTCCTGAAATTTTTACAGTAACATCACGTGAGCCCTAAAAATAAAATAGGCTACTTATTTTTTCGATAGGGGCAGGGGAATTGGTACCCCCCATAGGATGCCAATATTAATTATCGCATATCTTAAGAGCCGCTGCACGCATTTTGCTGAACTTTTTGTAGTAGGATCTTCTGAGCCCCGGAATTGAAATAAAATAGCAGCGGGGGTATAGGAATACCCCATAGGACGCCAATGTTTAACATCGCATATCTTTAGAACTGTAATAGTGAGAATGTTCAAACTTTCTAAAAGTCACTCTTATGGTATACTACACTTTTGAAAATAAAAATAAAGCGGGTAGGCGCAGGGGGGGAAATACCTCCCATAGGATGCATACATTAAATATCGCTCAACTGAAGAACTATTAAAGGGAGAGTCTTCAAACGTGGTTAAAGCTACTATTATAGTAAACTATAAATTTCAATATAAAAATGTGCGGGGTCAGTGTAGCGAAGCGCACCGGGTTAAGCTAGTATATATATAAAAATGAATTATGTGTGTTTGTATGTTTGTCGCTTTATAGACTCCACAACTACTGAACCGATTTTCCTGAAATTTTTACAGTAACATCACGTGAGCCCTAAAAATAAAATAGGCTACTTATTTTTTCGATAGGGGCAGGGGAATTGGTACCCCCCATAGGATGCCAATATTATACTGAACCGATTTTCCTGAAATTTTTACAGTAACATCACGCGAGCCCTAAAAATAAAATAGGCAACTTATTTTTTCGATAGGGGCAGGGGAATTGGTACCCCCCATAGGATGCCAATATTATACTGAACCGATTTTCCTGAAATTTTTACAGTAACATCACGTGAGCCCTAAAAATAAAATAGGCTACTTATTTTTTAGATAGGGGCAGGGGAATTGGTATCCCCCATAGGATGCCAATATTATACTGAACCGATTTTCCTAAAATTTTTACAGTAACATCACGTGAGCCCTAAAAATAAAATAGACTACTTATTTTTTCGATAGGGGCAGGGGAATTGGTACCCCCCATAGGATGCCAATATTATACTGAACCGATTTTCCTGAAATTTTTACAGTACCATCACGTGAGCCCTAAAAATAAAATAGGCTACTTATTTTTTCGATAGGGGCAGGGGAATTGGTACCCCCATAGGATGCCAATATTATACTGAACCGATTTTCCTGAAATTTTTACAGTAACATCACGTGAGCCCTAAAAATAAAATAGGCTACTTATTTTTTCGATAGGGGCAGGGGAATTGGTACCCCCCATAGGATGCCAATATTATACTGAACCGATTTTCCTGAAATTTTTACAGTAACATCACGTGAGCCCTAAAAATAAAATAGGCTACTTATTTTTTCGATAGGGGCAGGGGAATTGGTACCCCTCATAGGATGCCAATATTAATTATCGCATATCTTAAGAGCCGCTGCACGCATTTGGCTGAACTTTTTGTAGTAGGATCTTCTGAGCCCCGGAATTGAAATAAAATAGCAGCGGGGGTATAGGAATACCCCATAGGACGCCAATGTTTAACATCGCATATCTTAAGAACTGTAATAGTGAGAATGTTCAAACTTTCTAAAAGTCACTCTTATGGTATACTACACTTTTGAAAATAAAAATAAAGCGGGTAGGCGCAGGGGGGGAAATACCTCCCATAGGATGCATACATTAAATATCGCTCAACTGAAGAACTATTAAAGGGAGAGTCTTCAAACGTGGTTAAAGCTACTATTATAGTAAACTATAAATTTCAATATAAAAATGTGCGGGGTAGACAGAGTAGGAGCAGTACCCCTCATAGAAGACATATTAAATACCATATATCTGAACACAAGAGCTATCAACCTTTACAGGACAAATTTTTTTTTTTTGCCAGTGTAGCGAAGCGCACCGGGTTAAGCTAGTATGTATATAAAAATGAATTATGTTTGTATGTTTGTATGTTTGTTTGTCGCTTTATAGACTCCGAAACTACTGAACCGATTTTCCTGAAATTTTTACAGTAACATCACGTGAGCCCTAAAAATAAAATAGGCTACTTATTTTTTCGATAGGGGCAGGGGAATTGGTACCCCCCATAGGATGCCAATATTAATTATCGCATATCTTAAGAGCCGCTGCACGCATTTTGCTGAACTTTTTGTAGTAGGATCTTCTAAGCCCCAAAATTTAAATAAAATAGTAACGGGGGAAGTGGTTCCCCCCATAGGACGCCAATGTTTAATATAGCATATCTTAAGAACGGTTATAGTGAGAATGTTCAAACTTTGTAGAAGTCACTCTTATGGTATACTACTCTATTGAGAATAAAAATAAAGCGGTAGGCGCAGGGGGGGAAATACCTCCCATAGCATGCATATATTAAATATCGCTCAACTGAAGAACTATAAAAGGGACAGTCTTCAAACGTGGTTAAAGCTACTATTATGGTAAAATATAAATTTCAATATAAAAATGGGCGGGGTTGACAGGGGAGGAGCAGTACCCCTCATAGATAGAAATATAATTAAGAGCCGCTGCACGCATTTTGTTGAACTTTTGGTAGTAGGATCTTAGCAGCATATATTTCCCGAAAACCCTGAAACCTTTCTCCCAAATATGGAAGAGTAATGCCCAAAATAAAAATTTTTTTTTTAAACATACCCATTTTCGGGAACAATAGATCTTCCCGAGTCCAAGTTTTATAATCTAAGTAAATGGTTTTTTCTTCCTTAAAACGTGGGTATATAAATCTGCCAAATCGGTTTAGAAATGGTTAAGTTATTAGCAAAATACTCCAAAAATGGGCTAAAAAGCATCAACATTTTTATAAAAACTAAATTTTTAGAGCTGTTACATGACCTATGGATACGTCTTAAAAATCAAGATCGGAAATTTTTAGTAGAGCATATTTGCTGAAAAACTCGGAAAAATCGGTTCAGATACAAAAAAGTTATTACCAAAATAAAATTTTTTTAAATAAAATACCTATTTTCGGGAACCGTAGATCTTTCCGAGTCCAAGTTTTATTACCGAAGTAAATGGTAAATTTCTTCCTTAAAACGCAGGTATATAAATCTATGAAATCGATTGGAAAATGCCCGAGTTATGACCAAATTACTGAAATACCAATATTTACTTTTTTTTATATAATTAAGTTTTTTTTTTTGCGCCCCCCCCCCCCCTCCTTTTCCATTTGTTTACAGGCACTGGCATCATGTCCAATATGACTTCCGTTATCACTCTGCTTTTAAACTGTGGTCTATTTAACGAAATAATTTCTACAAATAGAGATTGGGAATTTTTGCATCTTAAGAACTTGCAAAAACAGATAAATCTATTGTATGGCAACACGCCAGTGGTGGTGGTTCCGTTTGTAATTTCTACAATATTGATCTAAAACCATATAAGTTTATATATTCTGGCTTCTTATGAGAAGGGAAGTTCAAATCCGGTTGTCCGTCTGTCCGTCCGTTGAAATGGGTTTTCCGAAGACCCCAGACATGATGTAGGCTAGGTTTTTATACATTTATGTCACATATAGTCCGGAATTGTTTGCTATTGAAATTCAGGAAGATCGGTCCATAAATGGCTGAGATATGAGCAAAAAACCACGACTACCTCTAATTTTTTCCATAAATCCCATGTTGTTGTTGTTTTTTAAATTCTTTTTTCTGCATATCTCGAGAGCGGCAAGAGATACAGCTTTCAAATTTAGTACACACATGTTGCTTGCCAATACAAAAACTCTCTAATGGGCGGGATTGGAGAAGTGGGTGTGGCACTTCCCATACAAAGACGTTATACATTTCTGTATATCTGGAGAACGAAACGAGCTAAAGTTCCCAAATTAGGTACAAATATATCGGTTATCAATACACAGTATCCCACAAAATATGGGCGCGATTGGAAAAGTGGGCGTGGTACCTCCCGTACAAAGACATTATTGAAAATACTCAAAATTTTAAATTTTAGGGCTCTAGTATGACATATGAACACGTTTTATATACCAAAATGTCAGAAATTTTTAGCAGCATATATTTCCCGAAAACCCTGAAACCTTTCTCCCAAATATGGAAGAGTAATGCCCAAAATAAAATTTTTTTTTTTTAAACATACATATTTTCGGGAATAATAGATCTTCCCGAGTCCAAGTTTTATAATCTAAGTAAATGGTTTTTTCTTCCTTAAAACGTGGGTATATAAATCTGCCAAATCGGTTAAGAATTGGTTAAGTTATTAGCAAAATACTCCAAAAATGGGCTAAAAAGCATCAAAATTTTTATAAAAACTAAATTTTTAGAGCTGTTACATGACCTATGGATACGTCTTATAAATCAAGATCGGAAATTTTTAGTAGAGCATATTTGCTGAAAAACTCGGAAAAATCGGTTCAGATACAAAAAAGTTATTACCAAAATAAAATTTTTTAAATAAAAATACCTATTTTCGGGAACCGTAGATCTTTCCGAGTCCAAGTTTTATTACCGAAGTATGCCCGAGTTATGACCAAATTACTGAAATACCAATATTTACTTTTTTTTATATAATTAAGTTGTTTTATTTGCGTCCCTCCCCCCCCCCCCCTCCTTTTCCATTTGTTTACAGGCACTGGCATCATGTCCAATATGACTTCCGTTATCACTCTGCTTTTAAACTGTGATCTATTTAACGAAATAATTTCTACAAATAGAGATTGGGAATTTTTGCATCTTAAGAACTTGCAAAAACAGATAAATCTATTGTATGGCAACACGCCAGTGGTGGTGGTGTGTTTCCCTTTTTCGCATATTCACCTTTCATACCCAAACAACAAACTCACACAAAGATATTTGCTTATATGAAAAAAATATTCCACGGCCTATTTACTTATATTAAAGTTAAGTTCGCATGCGTACCAGTGGTCGAGTGGTCTAGCCGTTATGTCACAAGTAATCGTCTGAGTGTTGACGGGTTCAAATCCCATTCGATAAATTTTTTTTTTCTCTTGGTATTTATAAATTATTTTTAATTAAATAAAAAATATATCAGTTTTTGCTATTTTTACTTTTATATACTTAAAAAAAAACGCTTTTTTTATAAAATTTAGACTTTTTTTCTAAATAAATGCGCATTTTTTTATGTGGCTAATAATAATCTATATCTATCCATATCTATCTATATCTATCTATCTATATCTATATACATATATAAAAATGAATTATGTATGTTTGTATGTTTGTTTATCGCTTTATAGACTCCGAAACTACTGAACCGATTTTCCTGAAATTTTTACAGTAACATCACGTGAGCCCTAAAAATAAAATAGGCTACTTATTTTTTCGATAGGGGAGGGGAATTGGTACCCCCATAGGATGCCAATATTAATTATCGAACCGATTTTCCTGAAATTTTTACAGTAACATCACGTGAGCCCCAAAAATAAAATAGGCTACTTATTTTTTCGATAGGGGCAGGGGAATTGGTACCCCCCATAGGATGGCAATATTAATTATCGAACCGATTTTCCTGAAATTTTTACAGTAACATAACGTGAGCCCTAAAAATAAAATAGGCTACTTATTTTTTCGATAGGGGCAGGGGAATTGGTACCCCCCATAGGATGCCAATATTAATTATCGAACCGATTTTCCTGAAATTTTTACAGTAACATCACGTGAGCCCTAAAAATAAAATAGGCTACTTATTTTTTCGATAGGGGCAGGGGAATTGGTACCCCCCATAGGATGCCAATATTAATTATCGAACCGATTTTCCTGAAATTTTTACAGTAACATCACGTGAGCCCTAAAAATAAAATAGGCTACTTATTTTTTCGATAGGGGCAGGGGAATTGGTACCCCCCATAGGATGCCAATATTAATTATCGCATATCTTAAGAGCCGCTGCACGCATTTTGCTGAACTTTTTGTAGTAGGATCTTCTGAGCCCCGGAATTGAAATAAAATAGCAGCGGGGGTATAGGAATACCCCATAGGACGCCAATGTTTAACATCGCATATCTTTAGAACTGTAATAGTGAGAATGTTCAAACTTTCTAAAAGTCACTCTTATGGTATACTACACTTTTGAAAATAAAAATAAAGCGGGTAGGCGCAGGGGGGGAAATACCTCCCATAGGATGCATACATTAAATATCGCTCAAGTGAAGAACTATTAAAGGGAGAGTCTTCCAACGTGGTTAAAGCTACTATTATAGTAAACTATAAATTTCAATATAAAAATGTGCGGGGTCAGTGTAGCGAAGCGCACCGGGTTAAGCTAGTATATATATAAAAATGAATTATGTGTGTTTGTATGTTTGTCGCTTTATAGACTCCACAACTACTGAACCGATTTTCCTGAAATTTTTACAGTAACATCACGTGAGCCCTAAAAATAAAATAGGCTACTTATTTTTTCGATAGGGGCAGGGGAATTGGTACCCCCCATAGGATGCCAATATTATACTGAACCGATTTTCCTGAAATTTTTACAGTAACATCACGCGAGCCCTAAAAATAAAATAGGCAACTTATTTTTTCGATAGGGGCAGGGGAATTGGTACCCCCCATAGGATGCCAATATTATACTGAACCGATTTTCCTGAAATTTTTACAGTAACATCACGTGAGCCCTAAAAATAAAATAGGCTACTTATTTTTTAGATAGGGGCAGGGGAATTGGTATCCCCCATAGGATGCCAATATTATACTGAACCGATTTTCCTAAAATTTTTACAGTAACATCACGTGAGCCCTAAAAATAAAATAGGCTACTTATTTTTTCGATAGGGGCAGGGGAATTGGTACCCCCCATAGGATGCCAATATTATACTGAACCGATTTTCCTGAAATTTTTACAGTACCATCACGTGAGCCCTAAAAATAAAATAGGCTACTTATTTTTTCGATAGGGGCAGGGGAATTGGTACCCCCATAGGATGCCAATATTATACTGAACCGATTTTCCTGAAATTTTTACAGTAACATCACGTGAGCCCTAAAAATAAAATAGGCTACTTATTTTTTCGATAGGGGCAGGGGAATTGGTACCCCCCATAGGATGCCAATATTATACTGAACCGATTTTCCTGAAATTTTTACAGTAACATCACGTGAGCCCTAAAAATAAAATAGGCTACTTATTTTTTCGATAGGGGCAGGGGAATTGGTACCCCTCATAGGATGCCAATATTAATTATCGCATATCTTAAGAGCCGCTGCACGCATTTGGCTGAACTTTTTGTAGTAGGATCTTCTGAGCCCCGGAATTGAAATAAAATAGCAGCGGGGGTATAGGAATACCCCATAGGACGCCAATGTTTAACATCGCATATCTTAAGAACTGTAATAGTGAGAATGTTCAAACTTTCTAAAAGTCACTCTTATGGTATACTACACTTTTGAAAATAAAAATAAAGCGGGTAGGCGCAGGGGGGGAAATACCTCCCATAGGATGCATACATTAAATATCGCTCAACTGAAGAACTATTAAAGGGAGAGTCTTCAAACGTGGTTAAAGCTACTATTATAGTAAACTATAAATTTCAATATAAAAATGTGCGGGGTAGACAGAGTAGGAGCAGTACCCCTCATAGAAGACATATTAAATACCATATATCTGAACACAAGAGCTATCAACCTTTACAGGACAAATTTTTTTTTTTTGCCAGTGTAGCGAAGCGCACCGGGTTAAGCTAGTATGTATATAAAAATGAATTATGTTTGTATGTTTGTATGTTTGTTTGTCGCTTTATAGACTCCGAAACTACTGAACCGATTTTCCTGAAATTTTTACAGTAACATCACGTGAGCCCTAAAAATAAAATAGGCTACTTATTTTTTCGATAGGGGCAGGGGAATTGGTACCCCCCATAGGATGCCAATATTAATTATCGCATATCTTAAGAGCCGCTGCACGCATTTTGCTGAACTTTTTGTAGTAGGATCTTCTAAGCCCCAAAATTTAAATAAAATAGTAACGGGGGAAGTGGTTCCCCCCATAGGACGCCAATGTTTAATATAGCATATCTTAAGAACTGTTATAGTGAGAATGTTCAAACTTTGTAGAAGTCACTCTTATGGTATACTACTCTATTGAGAATAAAAATAAAGCGGTAGGCGCAGGGGGGGAAATACCTCCCATAGCATGCATATATTAAATATCGCTCAACTGAAGAACTATAAAAGGGACAGTCTTCAAACGTGGTTAAAGCTACTATTATGGTAAAATATAAATTTCAATATAAAAATGGGCGGGGTTGACAGGGGAGGAGCAGTACCCCTCATAGATAGAAATATAATTAAGAGCCGCTGCACGCATTTTGTTGAACTTTTGGTAGTAGGATCTTAGTAGCATATATTTCCCGAAAACCCTGAAACCTTTCTCCCAAATATGGAAGAGTAATGCCCAAAATAAAAATTTTTTTTTTAAACATACCCATTTTCGGGAACAATAGATCTTCCCGAGTCCAAGTTTTATAATCTAAGTAAATGGTTTTTTCTTCCTTAAAACGTGGGTATATAAATCTGCCAAATCGGTTTAGAAATGGTTAAGTTATTAGCAAAATACTCCAAAAATGGGCTAAAAAGCATCAACATTTTTATAAAAACTAAATTTTTAGAGCTGTTACATGACCTATGGATACGTCTTAAAAATCAAGATCGGAAATTTTTAGTAGAGCATATTTGCTGAAAAACTCGGAAAAATCGGTTCAGATACAAAAAAGTTATTACCAAAATAAAATTTTTTTAAATAAAATACCTATTTTCGGGAACCGTAGATCTTTCCGAGTCCAAGTTTTATTACCGAAGTAAATGGTAAATTTCTTCCTTAAAACGCAGGTATATAAATCTATGAAATCGATTGGAAAATGCCCGAGTTATGACCAAATTACTGAAATACCAATATTTACTTTTTTTTATATAATTAAGTTGTTTTATTTGCGCCCCCCCCCCCCCCCCCCTCCTTTTCCATTTGTTTACAGGCACTGGCATCATGTCCAATATGACTTCCGTTATCACTCTGCTTTTAAACTGTGGTCTATTTAACGAAATAATTTCTACAAATAGAGATTGGGAATTTTTGCATCTTAAGAACTTGCAAAAACAGATAAATCTATTGTATGGCAACACGCCATTGGTGGTGGTTCCGTTTGTAATTTCTACAATATTGATCTAAAACCATATAAGTATATATATTCTGGCTTCTTATGAGAAGGGAAGTTCAAATCCGGTTGTCCGTCTGTCCGTCCGTTGAAATGGGTTTTCCGAAGACCCCAGACATGATGTAGGCTAGGTTTTTATACATTTATGTCACATATAGTCCGGAATTGTTTGCTATTGAAATTCAGGAAGATCGGTCCATAAATGGCTGAGATATGAGCAAAAAACCACGACTACCTCTAATTTTTTCCATAAATCCCATGTTGTTGTTGTTTTTTAAATTCTTTTTTCTGCATATCTCGAGAGCGGCAAGAGATACAGCTTTCAAATTTAGTACACACATGTTGCTTGCCAATACAAAAACTCTCTAAAAAAATGGGCGGGATTGGAGAAGTGGGTGTGGCACTTCCCATACAAAGACGTTATACATTTCTGTATATCTGGAGAACGAAACGAGCTAAAGTTCCCAAATTAGGTAAAAAAAATGGGCGGGATTGGAGAAGTGGGTGTGGCACTTCCCATACAAAGACGTTATACATTTCTGTATATCTGGAGAACGAAACGAGCTAAAGTTCCCAAATTAGGTACAAATATATCGGTTATCAATACACAGTATCCCACAAAATATGGGCGCGATTGGAAAAGTGGGCGTGGTACCTCCCGTACAAAGACATTATTGAAAATACTCAACATTTTAAATTTTAGGGCTCTAGTATGACATATGAACACGTTTTATATACCAAAATGTCAGAAATTTTTAGCAGCATATATTTCCCGAAAACCCTGAAACCTTTCTCCCAAATATGGAAGAGTAATGCCCAAAATAAAATTTTTTTTTTTAAACATACCCATTTTCGGGAACAATAGATCTTCCCGAGTCCAAGTTTTATAATCTAAGTAAATGGTTTTTTCTTCCTTAAAACGTGGGTATATAAATCTGCCAAATCGGTTAAGAAATGGTTAAGTTATTAGCAAAATACTCCAAAAATGGGCTAAAAAGCATCAAAATTTTTATAAAAACTAAATTTTTAGAGCTGTTACATGACCTATGGATACGTCTTATAAATCAAGATCGGAAATTTTTAGTAGAGCATATTTGCTGAAAAACTCGGAAAAATCGGTTCAGATACAAAAAAGTTATTACCAAAATAAAATTTTTTTAAATAAAAATACCTATTTTCGGGAACCGTAGATCTTTCCGAGTCCAAGTTTTATTACCGAAGTAAATGGTAAATTTCTTCCTTAAAACGTAGGTATATAAATCTATCAAATCGATTGGAAAATGCCCGAGTTATGACCAAATTACTGAAATACCAATATTTACTTTTTTTTATATAATTAAGTTGTTTTATTTGCGTCCCCCCCCCCTTCTTTTTCATTTGTTTACAGGCACTGGCATCATGTCCAATATGACTTCCGTTATCACTCTGCTTTTAAACTGTGATCTATTTAACGAAATAATTTCTACAAATAGAGATTGGGAATTTTTGCATCTTAAGAACTTGCAAAAACAGATAAATCTATTGTATGGCAACACGCCAGTGGTGGTGGTGTGTTTCCCTTTTTCGCATATTCACCTTTCATACCCAAACAACAAACTCACACAAAGATATTTGCTTATATAAAAAAAATATTCCACGGCCTATTTACTTATATTAAAGTTAAGTTCGCATGCGTACCAGTGGTCGAGTGGTCTAGCCGTTATGTCACAAGTAATCGTCTGAGTGTTGACGGGTTCAAATCCCATTCGATAAATTTTTTTTTCTCTTGGTATTTATAAATTATTTTTAATTAAATAAAAAATATATCAGTTTTTGCTATTTTTACTTTTATATACTTAAAAAAAACGCTTTTTTATAAAATTTAGACTTTTGTTCTAAATAAATGCGCATTTTTTTATGTGGCTAATAATAATCTATATCTATCTATATCTATCTATCTATATCTTATCTATATCTTATATATATAAAAATGAATTATGTATGTTTGTATGTTTGTTTGTCGCTTTATAGACTCCGAAACTACTGAACCGATTTTCCTGAAATTTTTACAGTAACATCACGTGAGCCCTAAAAATAAAATAGGCTACTTATTTTTTCGATAGGGGCAGGGGAATTGGTACCCCCCATAGGATGCCAATATTAATTATCGAACCGATTTTCCTGAAATTTTTACAGTAATATCACGTGAGCCCTAAAAATAAAATAGGCTACTTATTTTTTCGATAGGGGCAGGGGAATTGGTACCCCCCATAGGATGCCAATATTAATTATCGAACCGATTTTCCTGAAATTTTTACAGTAACATCACGTGAGCCCTAAAAATAAAATAGGCTACTTATTTTTTCGATAGGGGCAGGGGAATTGGTACCCCCATAGGATGCCAATATTAATTATCGAACCGATTTTCCTGAAATTTTTACAGTAACATCACGTGAGCCCTAAAAATAAAATAGGCTACTTATTTTTTCGATAGGGGCAGGGGAATTGGTACCCCCCATAGGATGCCAATATTTATTATCGCATATCTTAAGAGCCGCTGCACGCATTTTGCTGAACTTTTTGTAGTAGGATCTTCTGAGCCCCGGAATTGAAATAAAATAGCAGCGGGGGTATAGGAATACCCCATAGGACGCCAATGTTTAACATCGCATATCTTAAGAACTGTAATAGTGAGAATGTTCAAACTTTCTAAAAGTCACTCTTATGGTATACTACACTTTTGAAAATAAAAATAAAGCGGGTAGGCGCAGGGGGGGAAATACCTCCCATAGGATGCGTACATTAAATATCGCTCAACTGAAGAACTATTAAAGGGAGAGTCTTCAAACGTGGTTAAAGCTACTATTATAGTAAACTATAAATTTCAATATAAAAATGTGCGGGGTCAGTGTAGCGAAGCGCACCGGGTTAAGCTAGTTTTATATAAAAACCAAACAATTTATTTTTGGTAATTACCCTTAATATCTCAAAACAAAAAATTCCGACTTAAGCCATTATTATTTAATGCCACAGATATATTATATATGTAGATTATTCTTATCGCACCATGGTGAAGGGTATATAAGATTCGGCATAGCCGAATATTGCACTCTTACTTGTTTTTTATACCCTTCACCGAAGGTAAAAGGGTATATATAACTTTGTCATTCCGTTTGTAATTTCTACAATATTGATCTAAGACCATATAAGTATATATATTCTGGCTTCTTATGAGAAGGGAAGTTCAAATCCGGTTGTCCGTCCGTTGAAATGGGTTTTCCGAAGACCCCAGATATGATGGAGGCTAGGTTTTTATACATTTATGTCACACATAGTCCGGAATTGTTTGCTATTGAAATTCAGCAAGATCGGTCCATAAATGGCTGAGATATGAGCAAAAAACCACGACTACCTCTAATTTTTTTCATAAATCCCATGTTGTTGTTGTTGTTTTTTAAATTCTTTTTTTCTGCATATCTCGAGAGCGGCAAGAGCTACAGCTTTCAAATTTAGTATACACATGTTGCTTGCCAATACACAAACTCTCTACATATGTACATACATATGCACAGCTACATTTACCCAGTGAAGTGAAATATTTCCCCCCTCGTTTCAAGTGTTTTGCAACAAAAAGAAGAAACTACATATGTATGTACATACAAACATATGTATGTAAAAATTCATTTCAACCACCAAAATTTTAAGAAAAGTTCAACAGTGAAAAATACATATTTACATACATACATATTTGTTTAAAATTGCAAAAATTTTGTGAACCGTTACTTCTTGTTTTTTTTCTTATTCGCAAATTTTTTGCAGAATTCAGGGTCATTTAAAGTTAAAAAATAAAGCAAAATTTAATCACAAAACAAAAAATTAAATTGAGAAAAAATTCAAGAGTAAAAAACAAAAAGTGATTGGAAGAATAAAATTACCTAAGTAAGAGAAAATTTAACTTCAAGAAAATAGCAAGAGATCACAGAGAAAAGGAAAGGAATACGCACGTACGTTCTCTTAATAATATTCAAACAACGAGTTGAAATCAACGAGTAAAAACGTGAGTACTTTGACTCTTGATCAAATACATACACACATATACACATATCTCTTTTGCTTACACCACATAATCTCTTTGAAATTAAAGTCACAACACAAATCTCTTCAACACACAAACATAAGAGTTCACAACACAACACACACAATATTATTCATTTTTTTTTACAATATTATAATACACTCTTTGTCTTTTTCCTTTATTGCAATAACACAGTGGGGTAGTTATATAGGAAATATCAACAAAAATTTATTTCACTCATAGGAACGAAAAAATTAATATTTTATATTAAAACGAATAAACGCTACACAGAAAAATTATTAAATTTCTCCAATCACCAAATTTGTTCCAAATTTATAATATCGAGCAAACAAGTTGTTGATTTTATTATTAAATTCAAATTATTTTATTTTAAACGGAAAAAGTCAATTAAGATTTTTTGGTCTCTTAATTAAAGCTAATCAAAAATTTATTTCAAAACAACTAAAATTAAAATGTTAATTAAATCAAATTATATTTTTAATATCAAAAAAAAAATAATAATAATTGATTCAATTATCACATACATTAAATTAAAACCATTTTTTTATGGATAAATATCTTTTTTCTGTGTATAATTAAGGGGAAAAAGAACAACTTTAATAATAAAAATAAATTGTAAAATAATCATTGCTTATACCTACTAAAAGAAAAAATTTTTTTTTAAATAAAAAACAAGCGTAAAAAATCAAGTATATTTATTTTATATTTAAAAAAAGGAAAAAAAATAAAAGATTTTCTTGATATGAAACTTTTATACTTTTCTCAATGAACCTACGTGGTACTTATAATACTACCTATGATCTCATGTAAAAAACAGCAAACAGTGGGTTCAAATACACAAAAAAAATATTAAAAAATTCTAAATTAAATTTCTTAATAAAATTGGAGTAAATTAATAAAGTTAATTACGTCCAAAGTAAAAAAGCAACTAAATTTAACTAAAAATTCTAACAACATTTGTAATTCAGGGACAAAATTTCTAAAAAATTATCGAATTTAATTAAAATTATCAAAATGGCAAATTCGATAAAAAATTAGAATACATATCCCGTGAAAATAATTTAAATACAGTCCACTGGTCCCAATACCTGAAAATAATTACGTTCAGCTATAAAGTGAAAGTACAAAACTTTTGGGAATTAAAATTCCAGGCTATTTACAGATATATTATTACAATAAAAGGCCTTTTGCGAATTAAAATTCCAGGCCAATTAAAGCACGTCTCATCTCAGTTATAAAGCTTTAGGAAGCACAATCCCGAGCTTATCGGTTTTCCATACCGCTATATCTTCCTTTACCACATAAAAGAACTTATTATAGATTTTCAATCTATAATGTTTCAACACTAAATTTTCTTTGATACTGCTATATTTTCTTTGAACATTAAATAAGACATTATAGATTAGCTATTTATAATTGTCATTCCACTTCGCTTGTTCTGTTGGCACATAATAGAACATAGTATAGATTTTCAGTCTATAACTTATTGCACCGCTCTTTATTTTCTTTGGCACATAAAGAAAAAACATCGTAGATTACATCTATAGATTTTATAACGATATATTTTGTCACTTAAATCATAAATTCAAAATATAGTGGTCCATCGCTCTATATCTTTTTTTTCATACACGAGAAAAAGTATTCAGTGGTCGAGTGGTCTAGCCGTTATGTCACAAGTAATCGTCTGAGTGTTGACGGGTTCAAATCCCATTCGATAAATTTTTTTTTCTCTTGGTATTTATAAATTATTTTTAATTAAATAAAAAATATATCAGTTTTTGCTATTTTTACTATTATATACTTAAAAAAAACGCTTTTTTATAAAATTTAGACTTTTGTTCTAAATAAATGCGCATTTTTTTATGTGGCTAATAATAATCTATATCTATCTATATCTATCTATCTATATCTTATCTATATCTTTATATATATAAAAATGAATTATGTATGTTTGTATGTTTGTTTGTCGCTTTATAGACTCCGAAACTACTGAACCGATTTTCCTGAAATTTTTACAGTAACATCACGTGAGCCCTAAAAATAAAATAGGCTACTTATTTTTTCGATAGGGGCAGGGGAATTGGTACCCCCCATAGGATGCCAATATTAATTATCGAACCGATTTTCCTGAAATTTTTACAGTAATATCACGTGAGCCCTAAAAATAAAATAGGCTACTTATTTTTTCGATAGGGGCAGGGGAATTGGTACCCCCCATAGGATGCCAATATTAATTATCGAACCGATTTTCCTGAAATTTTTACAGTAACATCACGTGAGCCCTAAAAATAAAATAGGCTACTTATTTTTTCGATAGGGGCAGGGGAATTGGTACCCCCATAGGATGCCAATATTAATTATCGAACCGATTTTCCTGAAATTTTTACAGTAACATCACGTGAGCCCTAAAAATAAAATAGGCTACTTATTTTTTCGATAGGGGCAGGGGAATTGGTACCCCCCATAGGATGCCAATATTTATTATCGCATATCTTAAGAGCCGCTGCACGCATTTTGCTGAACTTTTTGTAGTAGGATCTTCTGAGCCCCGGAATTGAAATAAAATAGCAGCGGGGGTATAGGAATACCCCATAGGACGCCAATGTTTAACATCGCATATCTTAAGAACTGTAATAGTGAGAATGTTCAAACTTTCTAAAAGTCACTCTTATGGTATACTACACTTTTGAAAATAAAAATAAAGCGGGTAGGCGCAGGGGGGGAAATACCTCCCATAGGATGCGTACATTAAATATCGCTCAACTGAAGAACTATTAAAGGGAGAGTCTTCAAACGTGGTTAAAGCTACTATTATAGTAAACTATAAATTTCAATATAAAAATGTGCGGGGTCAGTGTAGCGAAGCGCACCGGGTTAAGCTAGTTTTATATAAAAACCAAACAATTTATTTTTGGTAATTACCCTTAATATCTCAAAACAAGAAATTCCGACTTAAGCCATTATTATTTAATGCCACAGATATATTATATATGTAGATTATTCTTATCGCACCATGGTGAAGGGTATATAAGATTCGGCATAGCCGAATATTGCACTCTTACTTGTTTTTTATACCCTTCACCGAAGGTAAAAGGGTATATATAACTTTGTCATTCCGTTTGTAATTTCTACAATATTGATCTAAGACCATATAAGTATATATATTCTGGCTTCTTATGAGAAGGGAAGTTCAAATCCGGTTGTCCGTCCGTTGAAATGGGTTTTCCGAAGACCCCAGATATGATGGAGGCTAGGTTTTTATACATTTATGTCACACATAGTCCGGAATTGTTTGCTATTGAAATTCAGCAAGATCGGTCCATAAATGGCTGAGATATGAGCAAAAAACCACGACTACCTCTAATTTTTTTCATAAATCCCATGTTGTTGTTGTTGTTTTTTAAATTCTTTTTTTCTGCATATCTCGAGAGCGGCAAGAGCTACAGCTTTCAAATTTAGTATACACATGTTGCTTGCCAATACACAAACTCTCTAAAAAAATGGGCGGGATTGGAGAAGTGGGTGTGGCACTTCCCATACAAAGACGTTATACATTTCTGTATATCTGGAGAACGAAACGAGCTAAAGTTCCCAAATTAGGTAAAAAAAATGGGCGGGATTGGAGAAGTGGGTGTGGCACTTCCCATACAAAGACGTTATACATTTCTGTATATCTGGAGAACGAAACGAGCTAAAGTTCCCAAATTAGGTACAAATATATCGGTTATCAATACACAGTATCCCACAAAATATGGGCGCGATTGGAAAAGTGGGCGTGGGGGTACCTCCCGTATAAAGACATTATTGAAAATACTCAAAATTTTAAATTTTAGGGCTCTAGTATGACATATGAACACGTTTTATATACCAAAATGTCAGAAATATATTTCCTATATATTTCCCGAAAACCCTGAAACCTTTCTCCCAAATATGGAAGAGTAATGCCCAAAATAAAAATTTTTTTTTTTAAACATACCCATTTTCGGGAACAATAGATCTTCCCGAGTCCAAGTTTTATAATCTAAGTAAATGGTTTTTTCTTCCTTAAAACGTGGGTATATAAATCTGCCAAATCGGTTAAGAAATGGTTAAGTTATTAGTTATTATTCAAAATATAGTGGTCCATCGTTCTATATCTTTTTTTTCATACACGAGAAAAAGTATTCAGTGGTCGAGTGGTCTAGCCGTTATGTCACAAGTAATCGTCTGAGTGTTGACGGGTTCAAATCCCATTCGATAAATTTTTTTTTCTCTTGGTATTTATAAATTATTTTTAATTAAATAAAAAATATATCAGTTTTTGCTATTTTTACTTTTATATACTTAAAAAAAACGCTTTTTTATAAAATTTAGACTTTTGTTCTAAATAAATGCGCATTTTTTTATGTGGCTAATAATAATCTTTATCTATCTATATCTATCTATCTATATCTTATCTATATCTTTATATATATAAAAATGAATTATGTATGTTTGTATGTTTGTTTGTCGCTTTATAGACTCCGAAACTACTGAACCGATTTTCCTGAAATTTTTACAGTAACATCACGTGAGCCCTAAAAATAAAATAGGCTACTTATTTTTTCGATAGGGGCAGGGGAATTGGTACCCCCCATAGGATGCCAATATTAATTATCGAACCGATTTTCCTGAAATTTTTACAGTAACATCACGTGAGCCCTAAAAATAAAATAGGCTACTTATTTTTTCGATAGGGGCAGGGGAATTGGTACCCCCATAGGATGCCAATATTAATTATCGAACCGATTTTCCTGAAATTTTTACAGTAACATCACGTGAGCCCTAAAAATAAAATAGGCTACTTATTTTTTCGATAGGGGCAGGGGAATTGGTACCCCCCATAGGATGCCAATATTTATTATCGCATATCTTAAGAGCCGCTGCACGCATTTTGCTGAACTTTTTGTAGTAGGATCTTCTGAGCCCCGGAATTGAAATAAAATAGCAGCGGGGGTATAGGAATACCCCATAGGACGCCAATGTTTAACATCGCATATCTTAAGAACTGTAATAGTGAGAATGTTCAAACTTTCTAAAAGTCACTCTTATGGTATACTACACTTTTGAAAATAAAAATAAAGCGGGTAGGCGCAGGGGGGGAAATACCTCCCATAGGATGCGTACATTAAATATCGCTCAACTGAAGAACTATTAAAGGGAGAGTCTTCAAACGTGGTTAAAGCTACTATTATAGTAAACTATAAATTTCAATATAAAAATGTGCGGGGTCAGTGTAGCGAAGCGCACCGGGTTAAGCTAGTTTTATATAAAAACCAAACAATTTATTTTTGGTAATTACCCTTAATATCTCAAAACAAGAAATTCCGACTTAAGCCATTATTATTTAATGCCACAGATATATTATATATGTAGATTATTCTTATCGCACCATGGTGAAGGGTATATAAGATTCGGCATAGCCGAATATTGCACTCTTACTTGTTTTTTATACCCTTCACCGAAGGTAAAAGGGTATATATAACTATGTCATTCCGTTTGTAATTTCTACAATATTGATCTAAGACCATATAAGTATATATATTCTGGCTTCTTATGAGAAGGGAAGTTCAAATCCGGTTGTCCGTCCGTTGAAATGGGTTTTCCGAAGACCCCAGATATGATGGAGGCTAGGTTTTTATACATTTATGTCACACATAGTCCGGAATTGTTTGCTATTGAAATTCAGCAAGATCGGTCCATAAATGGCTGAGATATGAGCAAAAAACCACGACTACCTCTAATTTTTTTCATAAATCCCATGTTGTTGTTGTTTTTTAAATTCTTTTTTTCTGCATATCTCGAGAGCGGCAAGAACTACAGCTTTCAAATTTAGTATACACATGTTGCTTGCCAATACACAAACTCTCTAAAAAAATGGGCGGGATTGGAGAAGTGGGTGTGGCACTTACCATACAAAGACGTTATACATTTCTGTATATCTGGAGAACGAAACGAGCTAAAGTTCCCAAATTAGGTACAAATATATCGGTTATCAATACACAGTATCCCACAAAATATGGGCGCGATTGGAAAAGTGGGCGTGGTACCTCCCGTACAAAGACATTATTGAAAATACTCAAAATTTTAAATTTTAGGGCTCTAGTATGACATATGAACACGTTTTATATACCAAAATGTCAGAAATTTTTAGCAGCATATATTTCCCGAAAACCCTGAAACCTTTCTCCCAAAAATGGAAGAGTAATGCCCAAAATAAAAACATACCCATTTTCGGGAACAATAGATCTTCCCGAGTCCAAGTTTTATAATCTAAGTAAATGGTTTTTTCTTCCTTAAAACGTGGGTATATAAATCCGCCAAATCGGTTAAGAAATGGTTAAGTTATTAGCAAAATACTCCAAAAATGGGCTAAAAAGCATCAAAATTTTTATAAAAACTAAATTTTTAGAGCTGTTACATGACCTATGGATACGTCTTATATATCAAGATCGGAAATTTTTAGTAGAGCATATTTGCTGAAAAACTCGGTCGCGAGCGGACAACTAACATATTGGCCTACTGATCAGCAAAAAGTTCCAGATTTCATAGATTTTGGCGTGGTTAATAACATCCCCATAGACACGATTCATGTGGAAGCGTCCCTAGAACTATCTTCCGATCACACACCTAGTTACTATAATGAATCCAAATAGAATCGCATCTCCGTCTGGTTACTTATCGACATCAGCCTCACAAATAAATTGGTTAAAATATAAAAAATATATTAGTGCCCATTGCACAGAAAATATTCCGCTTAGCCCACCGGAGAACGTGGATCTCGCTATTGTTAATTTTGACAGTTATCTCAAACTAGCTGTTCAACATTCCAGCATAACCCTCAAAAAAACCAAAAACAAAATCATATATTCTACAGATGTCGAGCGTCTATTGACTGAAAAAAGGAGAGTTCGACGAGAGTGGCAATTGCACAGATCCCCCCAACTTAAGACTTTATTAAAAGAGTGCACAAAAAGGCTGAGAAAGTTACTGCAGTCTCAGAAAACGGCTTCCCTGGAAAAATATCTTAAGGGACTTGATGCAACTCCACAATCAGACTACTTATTATGGCGTGCAGCTAGAAGCCTCAATAGACCAGTATCTCTAAGCCACCATTGAGAAACTTGAATGGAAGCTGGGCAAGAAATGATATTGCAAAAGGAAATCTGTTTGCTAATCATCTGAAAAATGAATTTACCCATTATATATTTCACGATGTAGCAGTCGAGTTACCGCCTGTAAATGTTAGAGCAGCTATTCCCCTAAGATTCGAGTTTAAAGAAATCGAAAAGGCTATTCGGGATTTAAACACCAAGAAGGCACCCAGTATTGATAAGATCAGTAATAAAATGCTTTTGGAGCTACCAAGTATAGCGAAGAAAATTATTCTTTTTATTTTTAATGCTTTTTTACGCCTTCAATACTACCCTCAGGAATGAAAGGTTTCCTTAGTAACCATGATACCAAAGCCAGGAAAGGATCACACAAAAGTTGAGTCATACAGGCCTATTAGCTTATTATCTAATATTTCAAAGCTATTTGAGAAACTAATAGTGTTAAAATTAACGCCGATTTTAAATGAAAATAGATGTATTCCTAATCATCAATTCGGGTTTAGAAGAAAGCACAGCACCATTGAACAAACTCATCGAATAGTTAATGTAATAAGAAAAGCCTTTGATAAAGTCAGGCATGAAGGTTTACTACTGAAATTGCAGCAAAACTTTCCAGCAAACATACACAAGCTAAGTAGAAAGCTACTTAGTCGGTCGTCAATCTATATATATATAAAATTGTAACGTTACTGACTGATTCATCATCGCACAGCCTAAACGCCTGAAGCTAAAAACTTGAAATTTGGACCAGGGGTTGGTCTCTCCCCAAATCGATCCACTAAGACGGGATTTTTGGAAATTTGAATGTTTAGGGAGTAAAAAAGGGAAAAACGGGTAAATTCGGTACCCTTATATCTATAAAACTAAAAGAGATACAAAAAAAATTTAATACTTATCGTTGTTCTTTAGAAAAATAAGCGAACAGGTGTCTGGTACTTTTTGGAAATTCAGCCCTCTAAAGGAGTAAACGGGTAAAACCTGCATTTTGGTAATTTTTTGTCACCCCATCTATCTTTTAAACCCATAAACATAGTAATAAGGGTTATATCACATTTGAAACTTATCTAAAAAATCCAAATACGATTTTGGAAGTTTTCGAAATTCGGACGTTTAAGGGGTAAAAAGCGTAACTATTTTTGGTACTTTTTTTTTAACATTTTTTTTTATGTATTGACATAAACGTATTAAATTATGGGCTCCCACTACAATATTGAAATTTTTCATGCTTCAATGGGGAGGAAAAAAGTTCCAAAAAGGGGAAATACGGAGTAAACGGGAAAAATCTATATTTTGGTACTTTTTTGTCACCCCATCTATCTTTTAAACCCATAAACATAGAAATAAGGGTTATATCACATTTGAAACTTATCTAAAAAATCCAAATACTTATTTGGTACTTTTTCGAAATTCGGACGTTTAGGGGGTAAAAACCGTTATTACTTTTGGTACTTTTTTACAAAACATTTTTTTTTTCATTGACATATACGTATTAAATTATGGGCTCCTTCTACAATATTGAAATTTTTTATGCTTCAATGGGGAGAAAAAAGTACCAAAAAGGGGAAATAAGGGATATTTAATTTCTAAGTTTAGGTTTTTGGTTCCACAACTGACAATTTTTTTAATTATCGTTAATATTTGACCTTGAAACATAAACTTCGACATGCAATGTGCTGAGTGGATAAGAACCTCTGAGGGTACTTTTTGATCTTCAATTTTGATCTTCCGTTAGTATTAGACCTAGAAACATAAAACTAAACATGCAAAGTCCTGAGTGAATAAGAATTTGTTAGACGGATCTTTTTGGTACTTTTTCATTCATTAACTGGTATAATTGAATACTTATTGTTGTTCAATAGAAAAAAAGGCGGTAAAAACGGAAATTCGCTAACCTCATATCTGCTAAACTAAAAGGGATACAAAAAAATTGAATACCTATTATTGTTCATTAAAAATAAGCGGACAGGTGTCTAGCACTTTTGTGAAATAAGGAGTAAACGGATAAAACCTGTATTTTAAAACTTTTTTGCTATGCTATAAAATAAAAAATATATCACATTCGTAACTTATCTAAAAAATACAAATACAAATTTGATGCGTTTCGAAATTCGAACGTTTAAGTGGTGAAAATCGTACCTAATTCTGTTATTTTTTTCAAAACATTTTTCTTTATCAAACCGTGGTTGTGAATAGACATATACTGCGCTATATTAGCAAAACTTTTTTTTTTTTATTTAAACAAACAAAAATTTCAAACAAACAAACGGATTAAAATTCCAATATTGGGATTAGTGATTTTTACAAAAAAAAAAACAAAGAAAAACAAACAATTTACAAACTTTATAATCTGTTGTTAGTTGTTGCTACTTCAAGCAACAACTAAACAACTAACATGCCTAATCTAAGTGATGAAGATAGTGATTATAATGTTAACGAAGGTATTTGGCAGCAAGTACCAAGCACAACAAATAAACGCAAATTAATAACTTCACCTAATAAACAGCACAATAAAAGAATCAATTTATCAGACGAACCAAGTACTTCAACTCAAAATCGATTTGATGTCCTAATGGAAAAGGAAGGAGATAAAGAATCAGAAGGAAATGCCGAAAAAGAAGATACATCAGAAAAGCCACCACCAATATATATTCCGAATGTATCAAATATAAGTATGATGATTAAATCTATAAGTAGTGAAATACCTTGTTCGGATTTCAATTATAAATCTATGAAAGACAACCAAATTAGATTAATGATAAAAAATAGTGATTCATTCAGAAAAACTGTTAAATATTTAGAATTAAAAAACATAAGTTTTCACACATACCAACTGAAACAGGAACGAGCTTATAGAGTAGTCATTAAGGGTATTCATCATTCGACATTACTTACTGATATTAAGGCCGAACTTATTTTGTTAGGATATCAAGTTAGGGATGTATTCAATGTTAAAAATCGTGTAACGAAACAGCCACTGTCAATGTTTTTTGTAGACCTTGAACCTCACCCTAATAACAAAAACATATTTAACATAAAATACATAGGTAATGCAATCGTATCAATTGAAGCCCCAAAGAAAACTGATGAATTGGTCCAATGTTATCGGTGTCAGCAATTTGGTCACACAAAATCTTATTGCAGGAAACCATTTCGATGTGTAAAATGCGGTTCGGACCACTGCACAGCAAGTTGTACGAAAGATATAAATACTCCTCCCAAATGTTTACACTGCCAACAGACACATACAGCTAATTACAAAGGATGCAATACTTATCAGCAATTATTGCACCAAAAAAGAGCTTAAAATCCCAGAAATCAATACCAATCGAGAAATGAACAAATTCCAGTTAATTCAAGAGAGTTCCCCCATTTAAATGGGGGCAATGCTAATGGTAACAACAACAATCCCGGTGACGATTACATTTCATACTCACAAGCAGTTAGAGGTAATGGCAACAATACTGAATCTAGACTTTTGGAGAGACTAGAACGTATGATGGACAAAATGTTTGACATGATGTCCCAAATATTAATGAAACTATGCAAATAAGCCTAAGAATCGCAACATGGAATGCAAACGGTGCATCCAATCATAAAAGGGAAATTCAAATTTTTCTCTCTTCACAATATATTGACATTTTATTAATTTCAGAAACTCATTTCACTGAGAAAACTTATTTTAATATTAGGGGTTACGACCTAATACAAGCTAATCATCCCGATGGTACCGCTCACGCCGGTTCTGCAGTATTGATAAAGTCTTCCATAAAGTTTGAGACAGTGGATTCTATAATATCATCCTCAATTCAGGCTTGTGGCATTAAATTAAAATGCAATAACAATGATGTTGCCATTTATTTTCCACCTCGACACACCATATCTCTTGAGAATTATGAAAACTTTTTTAACAAACTTGGTTCACGCTTCATTGTTGGTGGTGATTTCAATGCCAAGCACATCTGGTGGGGCTCTAGAATTAACAACCCCAAGGGAAAAGAACTATATAAGTGCATAATTAAACACAATTACAAAGCAATATCAACAGGTAAACCTACGTACTGGCCAAGCGACCCATGTAAAATCCCTGATTTATTAGATTTTTTTGTTTGCTCTGGTATACCAAGTAACTTTTTAGACATATTAGATTGTGATGATCTAAGTTCAGATCACACGCCAATTATACTTAATTACAACACAAATATACAAACTGTTTCTAGAGTTTGTGAAATCATTACACCAAAAACAAATATTACATCATTTCAACATTGGATGGATACAAATTTGCAACTAAATATTTCGCTTAGAACAGGTGAGGAACTTGATATGGCCGTTGAACAATTCACAAGCACAATCCGGGAAGCTGCACTTATTTCTACGCCGCAAACAACCCCACAAAACGGAAATAATGTTATAATTTCTGCTGAAATTAGAGATTTAATTAGAAATAAAAGAAGACTTCGAAGAATTTGGCAATTAAGCAGGAATCCAAGAGACAAGACAAATTTTAATAAAGCTACCAGTCATCTTAAGAAACGTATAGCTGAAACTAAGAATGAAAATGTAGCAAATTTTTTAAGAAATTTAAGTGAAACCAGTAATAATGAGCACAGTTTATGGAGGGCAACGAAATATCTAAAAAAAAAACCGACTACAAGAGATGTCCCAATAAAAAGACCTGACGGAACATGGTGTCGTAGTAGCAAAAATAAAGCTGATGAATTTGCTAATCATTTGGAAAATATATTTCAACCTAATAATTTTAACAACAATAGTGAAGAATCTAATATTATAACTTTTTTAGAAACTCCTTGCCAAATGGATCTCCCAATAAAATCGTTTTCACCAAGAGAAGTTCTAGATGAAATTATTAAACTCAATAATTTTAAATCGCCTGGATATGATAAAATTGATCCAATAGTAGCAAAATCCCTCTCAAAAAAAAGCTTATTGTTTCTCACGTTAATATATAACTCAATATTAAGACTGTCACATTTTCCATCTCAATGGAAACATTCTGAAATAATAATGATACCTAAGCCTAATAAGCCTGAACACATTATATCATCTTATAGACCAATTAGCTTGTTACCAACATTTTCAAAAATTTTTGAAAGATTATTTTGTAGTAGAATTTTACCCATTATTGAAAATAAAAGTATAATCCCAGAGCATCAATTTGGCTTTCGTCATAAGCACGGAACTCCGGAGCAATGTCATCGACTAGTGAATGTAATAACAGACACATTAGAAAGAAAATTATACTGTTCTGCAGTATTTTTAGATGTAAAACAGGCCTTCGACAAGGTATGGCATATAGGTCTTTTATATAAATTAAAAAAAGTTTTACCAACACCATTTTATCTTCTCCTTAAATCATATTTGTAAGACCGAAAGTTTTATGTAAAAGTACGCGATGATAAATCAAAAATATGTGAGATCAACGCAGGAGTCCCACAAGGAAGTGTATTGGGTCCTGTTTTATACACCATATACACATCTGATATTCCAGTAACTAGTGATATCACAATAGCCACATATGCAGATGATACTGCTATACTAGCATCATCTACATCACCTAATGAAGCATCTAACTTAGTGCAAGACTGTTTAAATGAATTGCAACAATGGTTAACAAAATTGAAGATATGTATTAATACTGAAAAATCAAAACACGTCACTTTTAGTTTAAGGAAAGAAGAATGCTCATCATTGTACATCAACGGTTCTCAAATACCTAAAGCTCAATCCGTTAAATACTTAGGCATGCACCTTGATCAACGTCTGACATGGAAAAAACATATATCTGCAAAAAGAGAGCATCTAAACATGAAAACAAAACAAATGTGGTGGTTATTAGGATCTAAATCCCAGTTAAGCATGGAAAACAAAGTAATTCTTTACAAATGTATCTTAAAACCGGTGTGGAGATATGGCCTTCAGTTGTGGGGAACAACAAGCAACTCCAATGTGGAAATATTGCAACGTTATCAGTCAAAAACGCTACGTGTTATTGCAAATGCTCCATGGTATATGACAAACAGACAAATTCATAGAGATCTCAATGTTCCATTTATTAAGGATGAAATAAATAAATTTAGCACCCGATATTTAGACAGACTTAGTAATCACAGTAATATATTAGCAATATCTTTACTAGACGAAACGGAGGAAGTTAGGAGGCTAAAACGACTTCATGTTTTAGACCTACCATTCAGGAAATAAAAATTAAGAATGTAGTTTAAACTTAATATTAAAAATATTGTAAAAACAACCCTCACTAATGATAAAATTATGAACACAAAATTTTTAGTATTAGTTTATTAAGCTTACTGAAGCTTAATAACTTATGTTAAGTTAATTTACGTGATCAAATTTACTAAATATTGTAAAATAGATTGTAAATAAATATCTTCACAAAAAAAAAAAAACATTTTTCTTCATCTACCTATCTATCTATCTATCTATCTATCTATCTCTATATATATAAAAATGAATTATGTATGTTTGTATGTTTGTTTGTCGGTTTATAGACTCCGAAACTACTGAACCGATTTTCCTGAAATTTTTACAATAACATCACGTGAGCCCTAAAAATAAAATAGGCTACTTATTTTTTCGATAGGGGCAGGGGAATTGGTACCCCCATAGGATGCCAATATTAATTATCGAACCGATTTTCCTGAAATTTTTACAGTAACATCACGTGAGCCCCAAAAATAAAATAGGCTACTTATTTTTTCGATAGGGGCAGGGGAATTGGTACCCCCCATAGGATGGCAATATTAATTATCGAACCGATTTTCCTGAAATTTTTACAGTAACATCACGTGAGCCCTAAAAATAAAATAGGCTACTTATTTTTTCGATAGGGGCAGGGGAATTGGTACCCCCCATAGGATGCCAATATTAATTATCGAACCGATTTTCCTGAAATTTTTACAGTAACATCACGTGAGCCCTAAAAATAAAATAGGCTACTTATTTTTTCGATAGGGGCAGGGGAATTGGTACCCCCCATAGGATGCCAATATTAATTATCGAACCGATTTTCCTGAAATTTTTACAGTAACATCACGTGAGCCCTAAAAATAAAATAGGCTACTTATTTTTTCGATAGGGGCAGGGGAATTGGTACCCCCCATAGGATGCCAATATTCGATTTTCCTGAAATTTTTACAGTAACATCACGTGAGCCCTAAAAATAAAATAGGCTACTTATTTTTTTGATAGGGGCAGGGGAATTGGTACCCCCCATAGGATGCCAGTATTAATTATCGCATATCTTAAGAGCCGCTGCACGCATTTTGCTGAACTTTTTGTAGTAGGATCTTCTGAGCCTCGGAATTGAAATAAAATAGCAGCGGGGGTATAGGAATACCCCATAGGACGCCAATGTTTAACATCGCATATCTTAAGAACTGTAATAGTGAGAATGTTCAAACTTTCTAAAAGTCACTCTTATGGTATACTACACTTTTGAAAATAAAAATAAAGCGGGTAGGCGCAGGGGGGGAAATACCTCCCATAGGATGCATACATTAAATATCGCTCAACTGAAGAACTATTAAAGGGAGAGTCTTCAAACGTGGTTAAAGCTACTATTATAGTAAACTATAAATTTCAATATAAAAATGTGCGGGGTAGACAGAGTAGGAGCAGTACCCCTCATAGAAGACATATTAAATACCATATATCTGAACACAAGAGCTATCAACCTTTACAGGACAAATTTTAAAACAAAAATAAATGGGGTAGGTGCAGGGGTAGCGAAGCGCACCGGGTTAAGCTAGTATTATATAAAATTTTAAAGTTACTGCCTGATTCATCATCGCACGACCTAAACGCCTGAACTAAAATGCTGAAATTTGCCCGGGAGGTTGGCCTCTCGCGAAATCGATTACCTATGATGGGAGTTTTGGAAATTGTTATGGTTAGAGGGTAAAAAAGGTTAAAACGGGAAATTCCCTAACCTGATGTTCATTAAAATAATAAGCGGTTAGGTTTGGTGGTACTTTTTTGAAATTAGACCCTTTTGTGGAGTAAACCTGTATTTTAAACTATTTTGCCACGCCATCTATCTATTAAACTAATAAACATTGAAATAAAAAAATATCACATTCGTAACGTATCTAAAAAATACAAATAAAAATCGTCCCTTTACAAAGTAGCAGGTTTAAACCTAGAAACATAAGCTTTGGCGTAAAAATATGTCCACATAAGAAAAAGGGGCGCTAACGAAGTAGCGGGTTAAATGCTAGTTTATTATAAAACAAGGCGATTTTTTAAGTTCTCCTCAGCCAGTTAACGCTGGAGTCCCACAAGGCAGCATCCTGGGCCCTCTTTTATCTTTAATTTATACTTCGGACATGCCAACAAACAGCTACACACAAACCTCAACATTTGCGGATGACACAGCTTTCCTAAGCGTACATAAAAACTGTCAAGAGGCATCTCGTTACTTACAGGATCACATATTTGAACTGGAAAGGTGGTTAAAACAATGGAGGATAAAGATCAATGAGCAAAAATGCGCACATATAACATTCACATTGCGTCGGGAAACATGCCCCCCTATTAAAATCAATAATCAAATAATACCCCAACACTCGCATGTAAAATATCTCGGTATACATCTAGATCGGCGTTTAACGTGGAAATGGCACATAGAAGCAAAATTAACTCAAATGAAACTAAAAGCAATTCAAATACATTGGCTCATTGGAAGAAATTCTGTTCTTAGTCTCGATTGCAAACTTCTACTTTACAACTCTATCTTAAAGCCAATTTGGTGCTACGGTATTCAGTTATGGGGCACTGCCTCTGCTTCTAATATCGAAAAAATTCAAAGGCGCCAAAATAAACTTCTTCGAATAATCACAGCCGCTCCGTGGTATGTCAAAAACTCAAATATCCACAAGGATCTCAATGTGCCATTGGTAAAAACTATGATTACGAAATATGCAGTAAAATATTTAAAAAGGCTGGAACTGCACCCAAATCCATTAGCTCGAAATATTTTAAATTATGGCGGCCACACTCGCTTAAGAAGAAGAGACACTGCAGCACTCACCCAATCAGATGAGCGATAAACACCTACATATGTAAACAGAAACCGTGATGACTAAATCTTTTTTGTCTGGCACTGGCAAGACATAAAGTAAATTTTAGGATAAGATTTGATTAATTATTGTTAGTTCATATTTAATATATTTAATAAATAAATACTGATAAAAAAAAAAAAAAAATGTGATAGCAAACATATTAGAACTAAAGCTGGGATCACACGATCGTCTTAAATACACCAATATAACACAATTTTGATTGTGCGTTATAGACGCACCATAATGAGAGTGCCCCAAAAAAATATTCTGAAATCACACTATTGCCCTGTTTTAAATAAATTTAATTGCCGCTAGCTAGTACAGAGTGAAATGGGTACAATAATTGCCGCAGCACAGTAACACGAATGTTCTTACTTGTGTCAACTGCGAAAACAGCAGTTCTGGTATCTTTTTTATTTGCTTGGAAGTTCTAGTTGGTTTGTTCATAAAAAAAAATTATCATATATTCAAACAAATTTTTGTTGAATAGTTTTATTTGAAATTTTTAAGTAAAATTAATGAAATTCCAAAAATTAAACATAGAAAAATTCTATTTTAAAAAATATAAAGAAATATAGAATACTTCTATTCAAATTTAAAATACTTGTTGCGCTTAAGTTTATTGAAATTTCGGTTTAAAATAATATTTAAATACCAGTACCTCAATCTGTAACTTTTTTAATTTTACTACCGATATCCTTAATTAACGAGAAATCTCGGTTACTTTTACGACTTTGTTATTCTCGTGTTTACGTTAACAAATATTTTCTTTAAGAAATATTTATTTATTTATTTACAGATTTGCAAACATAATAAATTAAGAGTGTAAATATTTTATTACTTGGCGCTAACTACATATGTCTTTGGCCTAACTTAAAGAAATATTAATGACATATAGCGGTAAAAATGTAAAAACGTCAAAGTTTAAATATTTTTAAAAGTTTTTAAAGAAATAATTATCACATTATATTTGTTAAAAAATATAAAACAAATTCGCTTTAAAGAATTTAAATACATTTTCCTCCTTTATTAATTTATTTATTAATGAGGTGCTAAATTCTCCATTTATATTTTTAATAAATTTAATAATAATTATAATAACAAATAAATAAATATGTATATATATTCCTACTAAAAGAAACAAAAAAAGTAAATTTATTAAAAAAGGCAAATATTGGCGCGTATTGTGTTGCTTAATTGCCGCACAAGAACCCAATAAATATTGGTACATATTTGTTATTTTTATTGACGCGCGGATGCATATCAAGTAGTCACACGATTGCCGCACCAGGGTTGCATGTTATTGGTAAAAATAAGCGCAATATTGCCCTCGATTGATACACGAGCCATTTGATTGTGCAGTCACACGATTTGGGTATTAAAAAGTGTAAAAATTGGTGCATTGCGGCAATCGTGTGATCCCAGCTTAAGGTATCCAAAAAACTGGATTAAAATATTGGTAAGTGTGGTGGTTTTAGGAAAAATTTAATTTATGTAAATTTGATCAGAACTAACCCTAGAGGGAAGCGAACTGACACCAGAGTAGTTTCGTGATAGGTCTTTGGTGGTAGGGACCGGTTCACTTTATATGAATGTGACCTATCAGTTTTTCATGGGGCTTTCATCGGAGGGGGTCAATTGACACCAACTGCCACCATATGAGAAGTCACACATCTATTCTCAATGATCGTGTTTAGTTTTAGTTATTACAATAAAACAAGTCCTAAAACTAAATTTAAGAACCAAATTTTAGAAAGTCGAAAAAAATGTATTACATCTACGGTGAATACTGTACTATAATTCATTACTTTTTCTTCCTTTTGTTTCTTCATAAACCAGTTAAAGGATTGGTTCTCCTTTCACTGGTCATGAGTTCTTTCTTTTTGCACTTGTTTTATTTTCACGAATCCCAGGACCAGTCTGCTGGAACAATTGACACAAATTTTCCGCAGGGAAATTATGATTTATCGCAAACTATTATCAATAGTGGGTTGAATTTTTTTATTATAGTCTTGGGATAGAAGCCTTTAAGAAATAGTTCGTTGTATTACTGAACTATTTATACCTGATGTGTGATTAGATGTTTTCCCAGAATCTATATTTTAGTTAAATCCGAATTCCAGTGGAATAGAATTTGTTAGGGTCATAAGGGGTCAAAGAGATTTTACTATCATTAGAAAGTTTAAAGTGTTCTCTTTAACTCCATATCGATGGTTTTCTTCCGCAACCCCGTAACTTAAAAACAACTACTTTTCAGGAGAGACAAAATACTTTTTTTTTTACCAAATATTTGAAACTTTTTATATATATTCTTTTATAATCCAAGAATTAGGAAAAATTCCCGATAAATATTTAAGGTAACAATTGTATTAGAATAAATTCAGGACAAAATATTTACCCTTTTTTGAGATACGAGTTTTCTACACTGCAAAATTGCTAGAAAACATGACATACGAGATTGCGTTATTTTCAATTAAAGTCACACAAATGATTTTTTTAAAATAATTTTATTTCTAGAACATATTATTAACCCCAATAATTATTTTTAATTAAATTAAATTTCATATTTTTTAATTATAACATAACAAAACTTTTCGAAATTTTTTTGGGAAATAAATTTTAATAATTTTTTTGTACATCAGTATTACTGTTATTATTTTTATTATTAACTAGCATTTAACCCGCTACTTCGTTAGCGCCGCTTTTTCTTATGTGGACATATTTTTACGCCAAAGTTTATGTTTCTAGGTTTAAACCTGCTACTTTGTAAAGGGACGATTTGTACGTCTTAACGTTCATATTTCGAAAATTTTTATTCGTATTTTTTAGATACGTTATGAATGTGATATTTTTTTATTTCAATGTTTATTGGTTTAATAGATAGATGGCGTGGCAAAAAAGTTTAAAATACAGGTTTACTCCACAAAAGGGTCTAATTTCAAAAAAGTACCACCAAACCTAACCGCTTATTATTTTAATGAACATCAGGTTAGGGAATTTCCCGTTTTAACCTTTTTTATAGCATAGACAGACGACAGCGTTAATTTGCATTACTAGTATTAATTCAAATTAACTTGTGTATTATCCCCATCCCAATGTGTATTTGATTTGAATAAATGCACAAAATCAGACTGAATTTATACTGAATTTAGCTATTTCAATATAGCAACATAGTCGACAATCAATTAGCTGTTTTCAAATTTAGCTATTTCAATATGGCAACATATTCGACAATCAGTTAGCTGTTGTCAAATTGTTTACAATAATTAGTATTGTGGTTATTTTATTGAACTGTTAATGGTTTTTAATCCAAATTTAGATATTTTAATTAGGCTTAAGTTCATTGAATTTAATTTGCATTAAATTATTTTTATGAAGAAAGGAATTTTTACAACATGGAAGATTAATTAAAATTGTTATTGATAATTTTCATTCTTGACTGACCTGGGATTCGAAGCCAGGCTGTCTGGCGTGTGATTCGAACCCAGGCGGCTGGTTACCCTGACATGTTTCGACCTCAACCACTAGGTCTTCTCAAAGGGATTTGCCGTCTTACACTCGCAGCCATCGATGACTGCTGACGTCAGTAGTCAAACATCAATCCTTAAACCAAATTGTATTTTAACCTTTGGTAGATCGAAATTTGCTTTTTTTTGAATGATTATCCATTTTTAATTGATCTCACATGTTTTTCCTTACTTCTGTTTTTTCGTACTCTTGTCAAGAATTCTTCTTGAAGTCCAAAGTACATTTTTTTTTGTTTTTCTTGTTTTTGTCTTCCTTTTTTCTAGTTGACCTTTTTCAGCACAACTTGAAGGACAAATGTAAACATAGCTCGTGCCTTAGCTGTTAACAATAATTAGTATTGTGGTTATTTTATTGAACTGTTAATGGTTTTTAATCCAAATTTAGATATTTTAATTAGGCTTAAGTTCATTGAATTTAATTTGCATTAAATTATTTTTATGAAGAAAGGAATTTTTACAACATGGAAGATTAATTAAAATTGTTATTGATAATTTTCATTCTTGACTGACCTGGGATTCGAAGCCAGGCTGTCTGGCGTGTGATTCGAACCCAGGCGGCTGGTTACCCTGACATGTTTCGACCTCAACCACTAGGTCTTCTCAAAGGGATTTGCCGTCTTACACTCGCAGCCATCGATGACTGCTGACGTCAGTAGTCAAACATCAATCCTTAAACCAAATTGTATTTTAACCTTTGGTAGATCGAAATTTACTTTTTTTTGAATGATTATCCATTTTTAATTGATCTCACATGTTTTTCCTTACTTCTGTTTTTTCGTACTCTTGTCAAGAATTCTTCTTGAAGTCCAAAGTACATTTTTTTTGTTTTTCTTGTTTTTGTCTTTCTTTTTTCTAGTTGACCTTTTTCAGCACAACTTGAAGGACAAATGTAAACATAGCTCGTGCCTTAGCTGTTAACAATAATTAGTATTGTGGTTATTTTATTGAACTGTTAATGGTTTTTAATCCAAATTTAGATATTTTAATTAGGCTTAAGTTCATTGAATTTAATTTGCATTAAATTATTTTTATGAAGAAAGGAATTTTTACAACATGGAAGATTAATTAAAATTGTTATTGATAATTTTCATTCTTGACTGACCTGGGATTCGAAGCCAGGCTGTCTGGCGTGTGATTCGAACCCAGGCGGCTGGTTACCCTGACATGTTTCGACCTCAACCACTAGGTCTTCTCAAAGGGATTTGCCGTCTTACACTCGCAGCCATCGATGACTGCTGACGTCAGTAGTCAAACATCAATCCTTAAACCAAATTGTATTTTAACCTTTGGTAGATCGAAATTTGCTTTTTTTTGAATGATTATCCATTTTTAATTGATCTCACATGTTTTTCCTTACTTCTGTTTTTTCGTACTCTTGTCAAGAATTCTTCTTGAAGTCCAAAGTACATTTTTTTTGTTTTTCTTGTTTTTGTCTTTCTTTTTTCTAGTTGACCTTTTTCAGCACAACTTGAAGGACAAATGTAAACATAGCTCGTGCCTTAGCTGTTAACAATAATTAGTATTGTGGTTATTTTATTGAACTGTTAATGGTTTTTAATCCAAATTTAGATATTTTAATTAGGCTTAAGTTCATTGAATTTAATTTGCATTAAATTATTTTTATGAAGAAAGGAATTTTTACAACATGGAAGATTAATTAAAATTGTTATTGATAATTTTCATTCTTGACTGACCTGGGATTCGAAGCCAGGCTGTCTGGCGTGTGATTAGAACCCAGGCGGCTGGTTACCCTGACATGTTTCGACCTCAACCACTAGGTCTTCTCAAAGGGATTTGCCGTCTTACACTCGCAGCCATCGATGACTGCTGACGTCAGTAGTCAAACATCAATCCTTAAACCAAATTGTATTTTAACCTTTGGTAGATCGAAATTTGCTTTTTTTGAATGATTATCCATTTTTAGTTGATCTCACATGTTTTTCCTTACTTCTGTTTTTTCGTACTCTTGTCAAGAATTCTTCTTGAAGTCCAAAGTACATTTTTTTTGTTTTTCTTGTTTTTGTCTTTCTTTTTTCTAGTTGACCTTTTTCAGCACAACTTGAAGGACAAATGTAAACATAGCTCGTGCCTTAGCTGTTAACAATAATTAGTATTGTGGTTATTTTATTGAACTGTTAATGGTTTTTAATCCAAATTTAGATATTTTAATTAGGCTTAAGTTCATTGAATTTAATTTGCATTAAATTACAATTGTAAAATTAAAATGGATCCAAAGTCGGCAAATGTAAGTTATTTTAATTGTTTTTAACAAAAATAAAGAAATATAAAAATCGAAACTCGTATTTTTTTTGTTTTTAGATTTACAAGGGAAAGAAGCGAAGCGTGTGGTGCGATAGGGATGCACATGTTCTGCTAGAACTGTGGGCGGAACGTGCCACCGATTTGCGGCGTGCAAAAAGAAACGGGCACATTTACAAAGATATTTCAGTGCAAATGAACAACAAATTTAGTCCAGAAGAAGTGCACGTCAAGATAAGAAATTTCACGCAAAAGTATAGGTATTTTTTTTATCTTACAACAACTTCTTTGACACAAAATAACTATTTAAATTTGTAGAGAGGAGAAAAAAGAAATCGGACCTTCTGGTGGGAGCCCATCCAATTGGAAATTTTACAATGCTGTGCACCGGATAATTGGGAGCAATGCAACCAATAGTGCAGAAATTGTGGAGTCGTTTTCATTTGTAAGAATAAACATTTTATATATTTGAAAATAGTTTAATTTTAACAAAAATTTAATTAAACTAGGTAAATACACCAGATGCAAGCTGTCAGCCATCTCTGGAGTCACAGCCATTACCATCGCCGGAGTCACAGCCATTGCCATCACCACTGATCATTTCGTCGCCTCCTTCACCACTGTCTCCTCGTGACACCACGTTATCATCAGCTGCCGCAGCTTCGTCTTCCTCTGGAAAAAAGAGAAACCATTTAGGTGAAGTGGTAAAAATTATGAAGGAGCAAAATGCAATGCTAAAAAGTGTGGTGGAAGACAGCCAATTACTATCCAACGAAATCGTTAGTGCTATTCGGGAACAAAATGAAACTGCCAAAGAGTTTGTAACATTAATGAAAACCTTAATAGATAAGATTTAAAAAAACTTGTATGTACGCATAATAAATACATATGTATATAAATATATCGTTACCTAAAACGCAAATGGCACTATCTATTATTTTGAAAATTTTACAGGAGATGCAAAAGAAAAACTATTTAAAATAATAAATTGCCACAAACTTTTTAGAATTTATTTTTCTTCTATTTTGTGGGTAAAACCTACTAGTTGTGTTGACATTTGGCAGTGCTGCATGGTATGCAAACTATCACAGTTTATCATATAAACCGGGCCGTATGTTTTTTGTTAATTAAATCGTTTATTTTAGTCTAGAGGTAAAAACATATTTTGTGATGCAATACATCAGAATCAATGAAAAAATTCAATTGTTAATTTTTGATTAGTAAGGCGGTTTTTCATTTTAGGTAACGATATATTTTGTTACAGAGAAATCGTGTATTGCATGAAGCATAATGATTGTGTTTGTACTTACTAAAATTCAAAGCTATTGCATTTCTAATAGCCGATGCTGTCACGTCATTTTCGCCAACTCTTGTTGAGTGGCTGGGCTGGTTTCGGGTAGTTAAGTCTTTTGCAAGATCTTCCATCCATGCGAACGCAACTTCATCGCTTTCCATTCTCAAAAAGTTGTGCAAAATGCAACATGTTTTTATTATAATGTTAACATTTTTTGGTTCTACTTGTAAGCCCCTACCAATTCTTCGAAATCTAGCTTTAAGTTGGCCAAATGCATTTTCGATTATACGACGACATCTGGACAGTCGGTAGTTGAAGGTTTTTTCTATATCTGGCTGATTTACTGAATATGGAAATGGCTTCATCATATACCGCGATAAGCGAAAAGCAGAATCGCCAATAAGCAACAAAGGCACATTGATGTCGCCAATAATTTTGCTATTTTGTGTAAAAATTTCAGCGCTTTCATGAAATCTTTTTAAAGAACTTTTTTCAAAAATGTACGAGTCATTGTTTTTTCCACTTGATCCAATGTTTATATGTGTGAATTTTGATCTGCCAAAGAATGAAAGCACATATGCAAAACTTTCAATAACATTAATATAAAAATTTACCTGCAATCACAACTTGCTAATAAAACCACTGAATACCAGCCTTTATAATTGTGATAGTCTACTGCATCCTCTCTTTTTGGCTGAATTTCTATATGACATCCATCTACAGCACCAAAGCATTGCGGAAACCCGAGGTTTAATTTCTTGGGGATGTGGAGGATACGTATTAATATAGTGAGCTAGATTATTACATATCGCGTGGCAAAAATCTATAACAATTTCACCAACGGTACTGCGTCCCACACCAAATAAACTACCAACAGTCCTATATTCAGCTGACGACCCCAATGAGAACAATGCTATTGCCACTCTCTAATCGAGTGGAATACAAAGCCTCATATTGGTGTCCAACCTTTTCATAGTTTTAACTTTTTCACACAGTTTTTGGAAAGCCTTCCTGGTGAGGCGAAAGTTTTCCTTAAATCTGTTATCGTCCATCGAAAGCACGTCATACTCCCAAAAAGTACTCTTGCGGTCCTTTAAAATGGCCATTTATGAATTATATTCGCCATAAAATTATGATTTTAAACTTACAAATTTCCAACATTGCCTTTGTCTTATCTCAGAGTGTCTTTCTGCGATTCCAAGTTGTAGAAACATGTTTTGATTTATGGTTGCTAGGGCACGTACAACTTTAACATTATGGAGCAGTTTCAGCAAAAGTAATTTCAGCTTTCTTTCTAATAAATAGTGATTTTTTACCAACAGCATAGCTGCTAATCGAACTTTCTGCCTTCTATCCATATGCCAAATAACAATTTCTTAAAAATAAACAGCTGTTTACTAAATGCAAAAACTGTCGTCTGTCAGAGTAAAATTTTAATTCACATTAGTTACCTTTTAATGCAAATTAACGCTGTCGTCTGTCAATGCTATTACCCTCTAACCATAACAATTTCCAAAACTCCCATCATAGGTAATCGATTTCGCGAGAGGCGGGAAAATTTCTGCATTTTAGTTCAGGCGTTTAGGTCGTGCGATGATGAATCAGGCAGTAACTTTACAATTTTATATTATATAGGTAGATGAAGAAAAATGTTTTGAAAAAAATAACAGAATTAGGTACGATTTTCACCACTTAAACGTTCGAATTTCGAAACGCATCAAATTTGTATTTGTATTTTTTAATAAGTTACGAATGTGATATATTTTTTATTTTAATGTTTATTGGTTTAGAAGATAGATGGCATAGCAAAAAAGTTTTAAAATACAGGTTTTATCCGTTTACTCCTTATTTCACAAAAGTGCTAGACACCTGTCCGCTTATTTTTAATGAACAATAATAGGTATTACATTTTTGTGTATCCCTTTTAGTTTAGCAGATATGAGGTTAGCGAATTTCAGGTTTTTACCGCCTTTTTTTCTATTGAACAACAATAAGTATTCAATTTTTTTGTATCTCCTTTAGCTTAGCAGATATGAGGAAAGCGTGATCGATTTGGCGAGAGGCCTGCCTCAACGAAAATTAAAAAAGTACCAGTTAAAGAATGAAAAAGTACCAAAAAGATCTGTCTAACAAATTCTTATTCACTCAGGACTTTGCATGTTTAGTTTTATGTTTCTAGGTCTAATACTAACGGAAAATCAAAATTGAAGATCAAAAAATACCAAAAAGTACCCTCAGAGGTTCTTATCCACTCAGGACATTGCATGTTGAAGTTTATGTTTCAAGGTCCAATATTAACGATAATTAAAAAAATTGTCAGTTGTGGAACCAAAAACCTAAACTTAGAAATTAAATTTCCCTTATTTCCCCTTTTTGGTACTTTTTTCTCCCCATTGAAGCATAAAAAATTTCAATATTGTAGAAGGAGCCCATAATTTAATACGTATATGTCAATGAATAAAAAAAATGTTTTGTAAAAAAGTACCAAAAATAGTAACTGTTTTTACCCCCTAAACGTCCGAATTTCGAAAAAGTACCAAATTTGTATTTGGATTTTTTAGATAAGTTTCAAATGTGATATAACCCTTATTTCTATGTTTATGGGTTTAAAAGATAGATGGGGTGACAAAAAAGTACCAAAATACAGATTTTTCCCGTTTACTCCGTATTTCCCCTTTTTGGTACTTTTTTCCTCCCCATAAGCATGAAAAATTTCAATATTGTAGTGGGAGCCCATAATTTAATACGTTTATGTCAATAAATAAAAAAAAAATGTTTTATAAAAAAAGTACCAAAAATAGTTACGCTTTTTACCCCTTAAACATTCGAATTTCCAAAAATCCCGTCTTAGTGGATCGATTTGGGGAGAGACCAACCCCTGGTCCAAATTTCAAGTTTTTATCTTCAGGCGTTTAGGCTGTGCGATGATGAATCAGTCAGTAACGTTTCAATTTTATATATATAGATAAGTGAAATTATGTATTTTTAATAATATTTTGTCTTATAAAATATTGATTGCTTATTTCTCATACTTGTATTTAAAACTATCATAAAAAGTGTGGTAATCCTTCGGTATTAATGTTTTACGAGATTGCAAATCGTTATACTTTTGACTAGATAAAGAAATTCCTTCTGAATATAACCCCTTAATTTGGGAGTCGATAAAAATTTTTCTGTTTGAATGTTGGAAAAACTAGCCATTCGTTATCGAAAGATAGTTTAAGCATTATCTTATCGTTGTTATATTTGAATCCTCCTATATGTAATACAGTAAGGGATCCAGCTTTATGTCCAGGCTGAATTGTATAAAAAGTTTCAACTCAGAATAGTTTTAAAAAAATGTATAATCAAGATATTTAACCTTGTTTCTTGTCTCGATTCTTCAATTAATTTAACGACGATTATACGTACCTTGGTATAATTCTCGCCTTTCGATAACAGAATGAACTGAATCACATTTAATTTCTGTGTCACCTTGAACTAAATATTTTTGATAGATTATTGTACTCGTCTGAAGATATGTTCTTATTTTTAAATGCGAAACAAACATCACAAAAATCTTTGCGAGGTTGGAAATTTCGTATATTCATATTTTGCAATTTTTTTTTTCTAACAACCCATAACTAGCTCTTTCATTAGTTGTAATTTTACGTTCATCCATACATTTTAAATAATCACGATAAATATATTTTACAGATTTATAAAAATTATATATATAAAGTTGTTTAGTGAATTTGCGACAGTAGTGTGACTATATTTTGGATAATCTGTTTAAAATTACTTCTACATTTGTTTGTTTTGCTTTTATTATTTTTGATTTTTTTTTTGTTTTGTTTTTCTTGATTGAGTTTTATTAGGTAATCAATTGTCGTTACTTTCTTTAACCCAGTGCAAGAATAGAGATTCTCCTAAACCTAAGTATTTAGCAGGCATCACTGTGCGCCATATTTTAATTTAAGATACGAGGTTGTGCATGACATATTTTCCACAGTTGAGATACGAGTTTACATAATGTTGAATAAAAAAGAAACCGCTTAACAGTTTCTCTTATTGCTTTGCAAAATTGTAAGGCGGTATTTACTGATTACTTTTCCGGTTAAAACAGAAAATCGGAAAAAATCGAGTTACGTGGTTGCAGAAGAAAACTATCGATATATACTTTTGTAACTGTTTCGAACTGTCTATAGAACACTTTTTTCATTTGAATGAAATTACTTGCAGCATTTGTTTGCTCTTCTTATTTGATTGAAACATAGCACAATGGCTTATGAAGGTTTTGTTTTGAGAAATAATTCTGCAACTGATTGCATTCTTGAAACTGTCACACTCGGGCAGCTTTTGAGTTGATTTGAAAGAACACGGATCTATAGAGGGTCGGGAGAGTCACCTCTAAAATTGATAACCTCGGATATTCCAACTTTAAAAATTCGCGAACAATATTATGGATTGCAGAAAATTAGACTTAAGCTGACCTCAAAAAAATACGCTTAAATGTTTAGGCTATCTCCTTTGCCTTTAAAAATATTCGGATAAAAATATTTTTGGATTGATTTTTTTAACGATTTGATGAGTTTTTAATTGGGTGGATTATGTTTAATATCAAAGTGTTATCAATAATGGGTTAAATCTTTTTTTATAATGCTAGGAAAGCAGACTTTTAGCAATGGTTCTTTGTATATTTTAATGCTTATGCATTTTTCTTTAAGTATAGTGGGATATTCGAGGTGAATGTATCTATATATATAATTTCGTCGTTTGTCCGGATGTATGTCCGGTTCTCTTTCCGCGGCTTTCTGAAGCCGTCTGAAGTCGCAAAAAGATGAAATTTGGTATACGTAAAGCTCATTTTTGATTTTCGGTCTGTGGGCGGTGAGCGTGGTCATTGAATAAACCATTCACTTTTTCTTATATTTTTTGCAGGAAAATTTTGCGTTTTCCTAATGACACTTTTTATATTTAAAGCCCACTGTCTGAGGAAGATCATAGCATTATCAGATTCCTAATTTTCGGTCTCCGAGCTGTACATTTTCATCAAAAAACCCTCAATTTTGCATTATGTATTTATTAAAGAATTTTTATATTTTCGACTAGCATTTAACCCGCTACTTCGTTAGCGTCTCACTTTCTTTCGTGGACATATTTATATGCCAAAGTTTATGTTTCTAGGTTTTAACTTTCCCCATTGATGTATCAAAAACTTCAATATTGTAGTGCGAGCCCATAATTTAGCACGTATATGTCATAGAATGGAGAAAAATATATTGTAAAAAAGTACCAAAAATAGTTACCATTTTCACCCCTTAAACGTTCAAATTTCGAAAAAGTACCAAATTAGTATTTGTATTTTTAGGATAAGTTTCGAATGTGATATAACCTTTATTTCTATGTTTATTGGTTTCAAAGATAGATGGGTGTCAAAAAAGTACTAAAATACATGTTTTACCCGTTTACTCGCTAAAAGGGCCGAATTTCAAAAAAGAGCCAGACACTTGTCCGCTTATTTTTCTTAAGAACAACCATAAGTATAAATTTTTGTTGTATCTCTTTTAGTTTTGGAGATATAAGGTTACCGAATTTACCCGTTTTACCCCCTGAACATTCGAATTTCCAAAAATCCCGTCTTAGTGGATCGATTTGGGGAGAGACAAACCTCCGCTCCAAATTTCAAGTTTTTAGCTTTAGGCGTTTATGCTGTGCGATGATGAATCAGTCAGTAACGTTACAATTTTATATATATAGACTAGTCACAAAGCCTGTGACATAAGTAACTAACATAGTAACGCTTATAAAAGAAATTAAACAAAAAATCATTATTCAATGTTTTAATACATTTAAAGGTATATGAAAAAAAATATGTAAAAAATAACAATAAGTAAGTAACTAAATTATAATAGTTCTTTAAAAACAAAATTTTTTGAAAATACTGAGGAGCAACTCTTTTTTAACATACCCTGTTTTCCATCTACATGCATCACTTTTACCTTAACATCATCTTTTTTCTCAGTCTTGAGAAAGCAACGTACATTTGTCCATGACTAAAAACTGGTTTGGGTAAATATATCCCCACCCTCTCTAACGTTTGACTTTGAGCTTTATTGATGGTGATGGAAAACGCCAACCTTATAGGAAACTGTCTCCTACGCAAAATAAATAGTAGGTCGGAATTTATGGGAGCCAAATCAATCCTCGGAATAAATGCACGATTGCCTTTTGCAGTGCCGATTAATATTGATGCGCATATTAAATTCTGTGACAATTATGTAACTTGCTGTCTTGTGCCATTGCATAGCCCTCTTTTAGTGTTTATATTCCTCAGAAGCATGATAATGGCTCCCACCTTGACTTGCAACTTATGAGGAGGCATTCCAGAGGGCGATAGGCTGTTTAAAAACTCCACCGGATAATTTTCCCGTTCATCTGTGCTATTGCTCTCCACCGTGTCAACGCTCAAATATGTAAAACATTCACCCTCTAAAAGACTTAGTACTTCTTCATTAATTTGGCATACTTCATCATTCTTAGGGCATAAAATGGCAAATTTACAATGTTGTTCTACATCAGACGGCTTTAAACATTCACCGAAGATATTTTTTACGATTGAGTTTTCAGCCAGCATTTCGTTTGGTAATGCAATAATGTCCTCTCCAAATTCCGAACTGAGTTCACCATTCCCCATATTTAAAAGCCAATCTGATGGATCTGGCCTCAAATGTATAAGGAGATCTCGTTGAAATGGATGTTCACTGTTTGTGCTCCGAAATATTGCAGCTACTTCGTTGACTATCTGTGCATTATATCTTCTGTTATCAAGAGATCTGTCGTGCTTTATTGCCATTGAAACTAACGGTACTCGGACCCCTCTTTGTCTGGAATCAGCTTCTACATCCTTCTCCACTTCATACAACATTTTGTGTGCCTTTACCAATGGATTGTGTTGATTGAAGAAGTTACCTAACATTTTCATAACAGATTTACTGCATCCAGTGTCTCCAGAATTCTTCATACGCTTCATCAGGATCAAGAATGTACAGTTAAGCGTATTTTCTTGCGTCACCGGGTACAGAATGAAGAGTTAATGCCCTATGGTAAATTTGACCATGAATGCGGAAACAATATGGACCGTATCCTGGCGGTACTTCAATTTTTGTACCCAATGACGCAAATGAAAATGCACTGTTAAAGGATCGTATATGTTTCAAGAAGTTTTTCGATTGCCCGTGATTTCCGGTTATTAAATCCTTCAAAATGGCAGGATAAGATTGAGATGATAATACTGTAAGCTCAACTTTTCCTTTCTGACAACAGTTTGAAAATTTTCCATCTGGTGCCTTTTCCTTATGAAAATGTTTTGCTGCACAAATGGAACATTCAAAAGTCATACCTCCACAGTAATGCTCCTCAATAGAATCTTCTTTTCCCTTTTGTTGTCTGCCATTCTTGCAACTCTGCAAAATATTAACATGTTGAATATGTCTTTTAGGAGGCAACACTACGTTGCTTTCATCCTCGTGCAGTCGTTTATTTGCCATTCTTTTTCTGCTTTCTTCTAATCTTCTTCTTTTCACTCAAACTGGTTCAACATGTCTTTCAGCTGCTTTCGGTTTGCATCCTTCTTTAACCTTTCCCTTTTATGCTCATCTGTTTCTTTTAGTTTTTGAGCTGCCTTTCTCTTTCTGTTCTCCTCTAACCTCTTACTTCTCCGAAATCTGCATTCAGTGTCTTTGGGATGCGATTCGGATTTTGTTTTCGTCCAACCTCTTTCTTTTCTGTTCATCATATTAAAATTGCCTATTTGCTATTTTTCTGGATGCATCATTTTTTAATCTTTTATTTTTATCTTCTTCGGATTCTTTTAATTTTCGTAATGTTTCTCTCCTTGAACGCCTCAAGTTTTTACCTTAACTCACTTTTTTCTGTAAGATAACATTTTCTCTTTTTGTCGTTGTTCAACCGTGCTATTTTATCTCTAAAGTTTTCCATATTTTTGAAATGAAATTTCTTTCCCTCCCTTTCTTTTTCAAGCTTTGTCCGATATGATCTTTCTAGTCTTATGCACAACATTTGACATTTGTGGGAAAAGTTGGTTAGGTGATGAACTATTCTCATAGACATAAAAATGTCCATTTGAAATATTCTCTGAAAAACGAAGTTTTTTAACAGTGTGTCGTTCATTTCCAAGGCGTAAAAATATGGAACCATTTCTGCAAACCTCAAATAAATATGGAAATATTTCTGCGGCAGCTTGAAGTTCGCATGAAGTACCATACGTTCCTCTTTTTCTCATATCAATAGAATATGCTTCAACATTATCATAGTTGTCACCCTCCGGTGTGGTAGTAAAAAATTTGAAACGGTTTCAATTTTGGACCACATAATCCACAATAACATTACGCACTTCCATTCCCCTTGAAGCTGTTCCATTAACTACATGAGCAAGGGACGAAAACAAACAATTTCCGTTGCCATCAATTGGAAAGACTTTGTAACAGACACCGTCCAAAACATCCATCATTGGATGTAACAGGGATGTAATTATAATAAATGTAATTAAATTTAAAACGTTTTTTTTTCATATTACAATAGGATCGAGTTTTATTCAATTCTAGGATTGCTTGGAAATTTTTTTCCATATTGTATTTTGTACTGAAAAACATACTGTTTTATCGCCAAGACCTGTGCAGTAGGATGTCCTAAAAATTATATTTTTCTGATACTAAACAAAGGAATCAAAGAAATAATACTATCGTGAATTTACTGCAACAACGTCATAAAATAAATCGCCTTTTATCATTCAAACCTTATCTCAGTTCCTGGATCACATATCGAAAGCAAGAATTTCGCTTCATGTTGGAGTGAAAAGCTAAACATTAAGCTACATTGTAATTATGTAGAAGATAATTAAGCTAATCGCAAAATTTCTTGAAATTTCAAAATCTTTTTTCTCGAAACAAAGTTTTTTGAGTTACGACGATTTTGCAGCAAATGTTATTGAGAATTAAATATTCATTGGTTACAAATTTCAAATATGTATAACTCTGGAACGGTATTCCTAAATTCCATTTTCTTTGTTTCAAATCGTTAAGAACCTATCTTTAAAACCGCATCATTATTTTTTCATCTTTACGGAAATTTTAAAAGCTAAAAAATGAAAGAACTTATTCAAAAGCAACTCAAAGAATAAAATATGTGGTATCTTATTGGGCCAAATTACTGCCAGAATTTATAGTTTATGCGCATGGAATTAAAGGTTGGAAACTTCGTTTAATATTAAAAAAAAAATTAAAAGCACGGGATTATTGAAGAAATATTAATAAAGTTAGAAATTAGGGCAAAAACCCCCTTTTTGATCAAAACTCGACTTGTACGAACTCTAAACCTTCGAAAAATCTGAAAAAAATTCGAAGTTACTTGACCACATAAGCTTTTAAATTATGCTTGACCCCCAACCAAAATATTTTTCATCATAATTAACTTTAGAGTGTTTACATGAGACATGGGCAGAAGAACAACGAATTCTATGTATGAGGAGGATTTTTCAAAACTTGATAAATCCACTTTTTGCATTTTAGCACAAATTAAGAAAATGTTTTTTAAGTTATGCCCACTTGTATTTCTTAAAAATTTTTGTTGCAGTAATGCAAACGGCAAGGTTAGTCATTGATCTATACAGGATTTAAAAATTTAGCAATGAGATAATTCGAAAAAATTCAATTTTTAAGTGGATTTACCAAGTTTTGTTGCGAACGGACTGGATTAATCAAGCTTTGATGCGACCGGACTGAATTTATCAAGTTTTGTGTTCAACCGCTATGCAATAATCTTTGTTTTGCTATAATTACTTATGTATAAAATATCCTTTATACCCTTAACCTTCATGTGTAGAAGGTATATATAAATTTGTAATGGAGTTTGTAACTTCTGCAATATTTATCTAATACGCCATGAAGTTTATTTATTCTAGATCCCTATGGATCTAAGAACCTAGAATATATCTAGACATATATCCGTCTGTCCATTTGTCCGTCCGATTATCTTTTTATGTTAAAAATAATGTAAGTAACCGTTAAAAGTATGTTTTAAAAAATTTGCTTATCAAAGTACTTTGCTTATCAAGATACGTTTTTACAAAAAGGAATATATTTACAAATAAGCACCTTCTTGCAAAAAAGTAACTTTCTACTAAGATGTGTCTTTTTACAAAAAAGTTCATTGTAATTTACACATTCGAGATGATCATATTTGGCCCACTGTGCAAGCACTAAGTTTCTCATTAATCCAAAATTTGAAAGCCTAAATTATTTTCTATTTAGTCGCCAAATTTCATCGAAATCCACCCAGTAATTAAAAATTTATTGAATTAGTATGAAAAGCATGACGTGGGTTTATCAAGTTTTGATGAAATCATGCATATTTGTTCCTTTTTTCTAGCTAAACTAACTATAGAATTTTGGTCCAACTTTTTTTCGCTGCGTTTTCATTTCAAGGTTAACAAACCAAAAAAGAAATTAATCTTAATTCGGTTAGATATGGATTTATTAAGTTTTGATAAGATCCTCCTCATATATTACGGGTGGTAGCAAATCAGAAGTAGCGCCCACCAATAAATTACGTTTTTGATATGTGGTTTAGGGTGCCTTGTGGTTGAATTTGACCGGTTATATTTATTACTTGTTTCTTCTGTTTCGTTCTTTATTCTCAGGTTTTGCACCAAAAACAAAATACATGTAAATGAATTTATACTATTTATGTACAATAATAAATAACTAATAAAAAAAAAAAAAAAAAAAAAAAAAAAAAAAAAAAAAGCTTTAATTAGAAGTTGAAACTTTTAACATGTTGCTTTTGTGATATGTACCTACTATGTTTGTTTAGTAATTGTATCAGACATAAGGAATTCAATGACGAGTATACCCTACAAAAAACGAGACTACTCTATACATGCGTGTATGGACTACTCCATAAGGGAGTAGGACTACTCCAAAACCTATCCTAAATGCAGAGTTCCAAATATTCACTCACTATTCACTCATGGGTAGGAATAAAAAATTTTATACACTGTTGTGTGCTGTTTTATTCGTGCTAAAAACACAAAAAAAATTTTGCTTTATTCGTTCTTGTATAAAAGTATTTTCATTATTTTTCGTTTCTACAAAACACATGAGATAATAATAGAGATTTATTTTTTCTTACATTTGTACATGAGAGAATTTTTTTTTTTTAACTTCTTTTGCTCATCTTGCATTCTTATACATACTTCCAAATATACACTTGCTATTCACATCATAATCTCTGTTGTGTTTTGCTTTATTCGTGTTTAAAAACACAAAAAATCACTTGCTTTATTTGTTCTTATATTTGTATTGTTTTTTGTTTCCATGATACAAAGACACCAAAATAGCTCATTCAGCTTTTAAAAATAAAATGTAGAAACACAAGTAAACAAACATGTGTTTAATGTGCTGATGTGACTTAATATTAAACAGTTAAATTTTGTAAATAATAAAAAACATGCGCAATGCGTAATCTGTGTTTATGTATATCATTCTTGTGTTGTTTCTACAAAAAACATGAGATAAGACAAATTATTTATTATAAATGTTTGAATTTTACTATTCATACATAAATATTTATGAACGTTGAAAAAAAACAAATTTTCAACAATTAGTGGCACGATTAGTTTTTTTTATGTCTTTTTTTTGAAGTGCAAATTTAGAGAAAAAAAATTTTTTAAGTGAAAATACTGCTCATAAAAAAAAAACAAAAAAATAGGTATGATTTATTTTATATTTTTTTTTATTAAAGTTTTAAAAAAAACATACCACAACACTTTTAAAATAAGTAATTCATTAAAAATTTGTACTGTTGTTATATTTACAATTGTTCAAAATAAAGTTGCAAGTGTTTTTATTTTCTTAATGTATGAAAAAAACCACGAATAAACGACGCTTAAAAAAACATTTTTATCATGTACAAATCAAGGCTACAAATACTATTAAACAAGAACAAATGAAGCAAGCGATATTTTGTGTTTTTAAACACGAATAAAGCAACAAAATGACAGCAACGATTAGCCTCTCATATTTTAGTTTTTACAATTTTGTACTTTTCTTTATTCACATACGTGCATATGTACAAACTGGAAAATAAAAAACAAAACAATTCATGTGCTTAAAAATAAAAAAAATTCTTAGCTATTCATTTTACAGTGTGAGAATAAAACAAAAAATTTTGCAAGCATTATTCATGGCAATTTATCATGAATGTTGGAATTTTAGAATTCATGTATGAATATTTCTGAACCCTGCCTAAATGTATGTAAAAACATACTCCAATTTACATTGCGATGTCCTAGGGTTGGACCACGTAACCCAGCTATGCATTACAAGGTAGTAGTTTTAAAACTACTCCATTGTATACACAAGAGGATTAGTTTTAACTTCTTTTAAAAACGAAAACATGTCGTTAAAAAACGAAGACATGTCGTCTCACTACAAACACTTTTTAACAATGACATGGTCCATGCTTGCATTACATCGGACCAGTCCATGGAGTAGTCCATTTAATCAAATTGGATCAGGTGGTCCAATATTATTTGCTGGGTATTTCAAGGGAAAGAGAGCAACAGGTTTTAGATTTCTTATATGAATAGTTGACTCTTTATTTCTCTAGCAAAATAGACATATGTTTGCATGCAAATTTGTTTAAATAATTTTATTGAAAAAACTCTTTATAAGAAATTAACTCAAATATTCTTTCTCAGTTTGCAGTCGGCGATTTTTGCCCGTTTTAGCTTATACGTTTTTTTTTCTATTAATTCTCTCATTTGCTTTTGTATTTTTCTTTTTCTCTGCGTTTTACAGATGTAATAATTTTTATATATTTTTTCCAAATATTGAAAGATTAGAAATTACACTGGCCTACGAAAAAAACTCTCAAGTAATGTAATCAATTTTTTATATTTTTTGATATGTTAATTCCGTAGATATAATGAAAAAGTCGAACATATTCCCAATTTGTTTTAATAAATGACTTTTTTATATCCTCCTACATTGAAAGGTCTACAAATAATTAGTCCATAGGTATGTACATATCTTCCTAAAGGTTTTATTTGTTTAAACGTTCTGTTCAGCTGCTCGATTTTTGAATACTCTTATATATATTTACGGTGTCTGATTTAAATCCTCGCCGTTTTACATATTGCTGGTTATAAACCATCCACCAAACCGATGTATAGTAAAATGTAAGCGTATGAAACAGTTGATACAAAACACCGAAAAAATCTCTGCTTATTTTTACGAAAACTGACATACATCGTACGAAATATTCGTAAAAACGTGTTTCGAAATAAGAGACAACGAAAGTTTTTCGTAAAAGTTCGCATAAAATTTTTTTGGATGTAAATAACAAAATATAACCTACCTTGAAGAGGACTTTGAGCAGCTTTCAAAATTATTAATGACTTAAGTTAATTAGTTGATTTTTGTAAAAAAAAGAACTTTAACTTACTATTTATAAAATTATATAAATTCACTTCAAATAGGTAGTTATAATTTCTTCCTTTAATGATAATTTAAAAAACGCGCAACGCACCGTAAATATGTAGTTCAATCCAATTCGAATGGGCACAATGAAGAATAAATTCCAATAACTCAATATTATAATTTTTTAATTTAGATGAATGTAAATAACAGTTACTTTCTCTTAGAATATGATTGTTCTTTAAATCACTTTACAAACAAATCTTGAAAATCAAAACAAAAACCCAATATTTTTGTTAGTAATTATGTATGTTATACAATTAGATTATCTCTACTTTTCAACAGCAGTATTAAAATCTGATTCCACTATGATTTCTGGCAGAGAAAGTACTTTCAGTATAACAAATTTTATGTGGTATAATATCTATATATATTACTAGCTTAACCCGGTGCGCTTCGCTACACTGGTAAAAAAAATAAATAAGAAAAAAATTGCAGTATTTTTTTAATGCGTAATTTATTTATTTTTGCTCCCCCTGCACCTACCCCCTTTTTTTTTTTTTTGTTTTGAAAGTTGTCCTGTAAAGGTTGATAACTTTTGTGTTCAGATATATGGTATTTAATATTTCTTTATATGAGGGGTACTGCTCCTCCTCTGTCTACCCCGCCCATTTCTATATTGAAATTAATAGTTTACCATAGTAGTAGCTGTAACCACGTTTGAAGACTCTTCCTTTAATAGTTCTTCTGTTGAGCGATACTTAATTTATGCATCCTATGGAAGGTATTTCCCCCCTTGCGCCTACCCGCTTTATATTTATTTTCAAAAGTATAGTATACCATAAGAGAGACTTCTGCAAAGTTTGAACATTCTCACTATAAAAGTTCTTAAGATATGCGATATTAACCATTGGGGTCCCATGGTGGGTACCACTTCCCCCGCTGCTATTATATTTCAATTTGGGGGCTCTGAAGATCCTACTACCAAAAGTTCAACAAAATGCGTGCAGCGGCTCTTAATTATATTTCTATCTATGAGGGGTACTGCTCCTCCCCTGTCAACCCCGCCCATTTTTATATTGAAATTTATATTTTACCATAATAGTAGCTTTAACCACGTTTGAAGACTATCCCTTTTATAGTTCTTCAGTTGAGCGATATTTAATATATGCATCCTATGGGAGGTATTTCCCCCCCTGCGCCTACCGCTTTATTTTTATTCTCAATAGAGTAGTATACCATAAGAGTGACTTCTACAAAGTTTGAACATTCTCACTATAACAGTTCTTAAGATATGCTATATTAAACATTGGCGTCCTATGGGGGGAACCACTTCCCCCGCCACTATTTTATTTAAATTTTGGGGCTTAGAAGATCATACTACAAAACGTTCAGCAAAATGCGTGCAGCGGCTCTTAAGATATGCGATAATTAATATTGGCATCCTATGGGGGGTACCAATTCCCCTGCCCCTATCGAAAAAATAAGTAGCCTATTTTATTTTTAGGGCTCACGTGATGTTACTGTAAAAATTTCAGGAAAATCGGTTCAGTAGTTTCGGAGTCTATAAAGCGACAAACAAACATACAAACATACAAGCATACAAACATAATTCATTTTTATATATTGTACTAGCTTAACCCGGTGCGCTTCGCTACACTGACCCCGCACATTTTTATATTGAAATTTATAGTTTACTATAATAGTAGCTTTAACCACGTTTGAAGACTCTCCCTTTAATAGTTCTTCAGTTGAGCGATATTTAATGTATGCATCCTATGGGAGGTATTTCCCCCCTGCGCCCACCCGCTTTATTTTTATTTTCAAAAGTGTAGTATACCATAAGAGTGACTTTTAGAAAGTTTGAACATTCTCACTATTACAGTTCTGAAGATATGCGATGTTAAACATTGGCGTCCTATGGGGTATTCCTATACCCCCGCTGCTATTTTATTTCAATTCCGGGGCTCAGAAGATCCTACTACAAAAAGTTCAGCAAAATGCGTGCAGCGGCTCTTAAGATATGCGATAGTTAATATTGGCATCCTATGGGGGGTACCAATTCCCCTGCCCCTATCGAAAAAATAAGTAGCCTATTTTATTTTTAGGGCTCACGTGATGTTACTGTAAAAATTTCAGGAAAATCGGTTCGATAATTAATATTGGCATCCTATGGGGGGTACCAATTCCCCTGCCCCTATCGAAAAAATAAGTAGCCTATTTTATTTTTAGGGCTCACGTGATGTTACTGTAAAAATTTCAGGAAAATCGGTTCGATAATTAATATTGGCATCCTATGGGGGGTACCAATTCCCCTGCCCCTATCGAAAAAATAAGTAGCCTATTTTATTTTTAGGGCTCACGTGATGTTACTGTAAAAATTTCAGGAAAATCGGTTCAGTAGTTTCGGAGTCTATAAAGCGACAAACAAACATACAAACATACAAACATACATAAATCATTTTTATATATATAGATAGATAGATAGATAGATATAGATAGAATAGATAGATTTCGTTATTTGTCCGGATGTATGTCCGGTGCTCTTTCCGCGGCTTTCTGAAGCCGTCTGAAGTCGCAGAAAGATGAAATTTGGCATACGTAAAGCTCATTTGCTCCACTGGTGCAAGCCCGATTTTTGGTCTGTGGGCGGTGGGCGTGGTCATTGAATAAACCATTCACTTTTTCTTATATTTTTTGCAGGAAAATTTTGCGTTTTCCTAATGACACTTTTTTATATTTAAAGCCCACTGTCTGAGGAAGATCATAGCATTCAGATTCCTAATTTTCGGTCTCCGGGCTGTACATGTGGCTTATTTCATCATAAAACCCTCAATTTTGCATTATGTATTTTTTAAAGAATTTTTATATTTTCGACTAGTATTTAACCCGCTACTTCGTTAGCGTCTCACTTTCTTTCGTGGACATATTTATATGCCAAAGTTTATGTTTCTAGGTTTAAACTTTCCCCATTAATGTATCAAAAACTTCAATATTGTAGTGGGAGCCCATAATTTAGTACGTATATGTCAATGAATGGAGAAAAATATTTTGTAAAAAAAGTACCAAAAAAAGTTACGATATTCACCCCTTAAACGTTCAAATTTCGAAAAAGTATCAAATTAGTATTTGTATTTTTAAGATAAGTTTCGAATGTGATATAACCTTTATTGTTTATTAGTTTAAAAGATAGATGGGGTGACAAAAAAGTACAATAATACATGTTTTACCCGTTTACTCCCTAAAAGGGCCGAATTTCAAAAAAAGTACCAGACACCTTTCCGCTTATTTTTCTTAAGAACAACCATAAGTATTAAATTTTTGTTGTATCTCTTTTAGTTTTGGAGATATAAGGTTACCAAATTTACCCGTTTTTACCCTTTTCTACCCCCTGAACATTCGAATTTCCAAAAATCCCGTCTTAGTGGATCGATTTGGGGAGAGACCAACCTCCGCTCCAAATTTCAAGTTTTTAGCTTTAGGCGTTAAGGCTGTGCGATGATGAATCAGTCAGTAACGTTACAATTTTATATATAAAGATATTATACCACATAAAATTTGTTATACTGAAAGTACTTTCTCTGCCAGAAATCATAGTGGAATCAGATTTTAATACTGCTGTTGAAAAGTAGAGATAATCTTATTGCATCACATACATAATTAATAACAAAAATATTGGGTTTTTGTTTTGATTTTCAAGATTTGTTTGTAAAGTGACTTAAAGATTTTTTTTACAAAAATCAACTAATTAACTTAAGTCATTAATAATTTTGAAAGCTGCTCAAAGTCCTCTTCAAAGTAGGTTATATTTTGTTATTTACATCCAAAAAAATTTTAGGCGAAATTTTACGAAAAACTTTCGTTGTCTATTATTTTGAAACACGTTTTTACGAATATTTCGTACGATGTATGTCAGTTTTCGTAAAAATAAGCAGAGATTTTTTCGGTGTTTTGTATCAACTGTTTCATACGTTTACATTTTACTATACATCGGTTTGGTGGATGGTTTATAACCAGCAATATGTAAAACGGCGAAGATTTTAATCAGACACCGTAAATATATATAAGAGTATTCAAAAATCGAGCAGCTGAACAGAACGTTTAAACAAATAAAACCTTTAGGAAGATATGAACATACATGTGGACTAATTATTTGTAGACCTTTCAAAGTAGGAGGATATAAAAAAGTCATTTATTAAAACAAATTGGGAATATGTTCGACTTTTTCATTATATCTACGGAACTAACATATCAAAAAATATAAAAAATGGATTACATTACTTGAGAGTTTTTTTCGTAGGCCTGTGTAATTTCTAATCTTTCAATATTTGGAAAAAAATATATAAATTATTACATCTGTAAAACGCAGAGAAAAAGAAAAATACAAAAGCAAATGAGAGAATTAATAGAAAAAAAACGTATAAGCTAAAACCGGGCAAAAATCGCCGACTGCAAACTGAGAAAGAATATTTGAGTTAATTTCTTATAAAGAGTTTTTTCAATAAAATTATTTAAACAAATTTGCATGCAAACATATGTCTATTTTGCTAGAGAAATAAAGAGTCAACTATTCATATAAGAAATCTAAAACCTGTTGTTCTCTTTCCCTTGAAATATACTGTTCATTGAATTCCTTATGTGTGATACAATTACTAAACAAACATAGTAGGTACATATCACAAAAGCAACATGTTAAAAGTTTCAACTTCTAATTAAAGCTATAGACCCAGATGAAGATATTGTGATTTACATGTATTTTGTTTTTGGTGCAAAACCTGAGAATAAAGAACGAAACAGAAGAAACAAGTAATAAATATAACCGGTCAAATTCAACCACAAGGCACCCTACACCACATATCAAAAATGTAATTTATTGGTGGGCGCTACTTCTGATTTGCTACCACCCATAATATATGAGGAGGATCTTATCAAAAATTAATAAATCCATATCTAACCGAATTAAGTTTAATTTCTTTTTTGGTTTGTTGACCTTGAAATGAAAACGCAGCGAAAAAAAGTTGGACCAAAATTCTATAGTTAGTTTAGCCAGAAAAAAGGAACAAATATGCATGATTTCATCAAAACTTGATAAACCCACTTCATTCTTTTCATACTAATTAAATAAATTTTTAATTACTGGGTGGATTTCGATGAAATTTGGCGACTAAATAGAAAATAATTTAGGCTTTCAAATTTTGGATTAATGCGAAACTTAGTGCTTGCACAGTGGGCCAAATATAATCATCTCGAATGTGTAAATTACAATGAACTTTTTTGTAAAAAGATACATCTTAGTAGATAGTTATTTTTTTGCAAGAAGGTGCTTATTTGTAAATATATTCCTTTTTGTAAAAACGTACCTTGATAAGCAAAGTACTTTGATAAGCAAATTTTTTAAAACATACTTTTAACGGTTACTTACATTATTTTCAACATAAAAAAGATAATCGGACGGACAAATGGACAGACGGATATCTGTCTAGATATATTCTAGGTTCTTAGACCCATAGGGATCTAGAATAGATAAACTTCATGGCGTATTATGTAGTGTATGCATACTTATGCACATCACTGTACTATATGTAACATAAGACCCTAAATACAGAAATTGTTAAATTTAATTTAAATAAAAGAAATTTATGTTGAGTCAGCAGAATTTGTCGCAACAGTAATATTTGTTAGTGTTTAAAGAAAATTAAATTCAATAAATTGTATTTTTAGCGTGAGAATTTGGATTGATCAATTTGTTCATGAGAAATGCTGACTAATAAAATATTTTAGTATATAAGCCATTATAATTATTCAATAAAATCAGAATTAATTCAACTCTCAATTGACTTGTTTTATTTCTCGGAAATTCGTGCATTTTAATGCTCGGTAAAAAGCGGCAGAAGTGCTAAGACAATACTTAACAATTTTTTTTTTACACACTACACATTTTTACACACTTCCATCAATTATGATTAAATGGCGATCCTGCCCAACATAAATTAATTTCTATCAACTCTTTTTGATCCTGCCCAACATAAATTAATTTCTATCAACTCTTTTTGATCCTGCCCAACATAAATTAATTTCTATCAACTCTTTTTGATCCTGTCCAACTTAAATTAATCCCGCACAGCATAAATTAATTCAAAGCATAAATCTTTCAATGTCCCAAATAGAAATAGATAAAATTTTTAAGAAATGGGAAGAATTACTGGAATTCGTCCCCACTCCAGTATGCAGCAACAATCCTAATCCACCGGAGTATACCCCTTAACCGAAATCTGCTGGTCCTAAACCTATCTCTATAGAAGAGTATAGAGAAAGACAAGTTAAATACAAGAGAGAATTGTGTTTGTCCAAAGAACCACAAAAATCATATCAGGCAAAGAAAAGAGGAGGAAAGAAAAGGAAATTCCAAAAAGCATGCACTGAATTACAAAGGATAATCGATATAAGCGTTGGAACACAAAAAACGGAACTAATTAAAAAACTAAAGAAATTAAAAGAAGACGGCTGGAGATGATGAGGTAATGACATTTGAAATATTCAAGATAAATGAAAAGGAAAGACAAGAAATTATACTCGAAAATATAAAAATGGGATGCAGATGCAACAGTCCAAGGACAGGCAAATGCCTATGCAATAAATGATAATAAAGTAACCATTAGTTTAGAACTAGTTATAATTTTACTTATTATAATTATATTATAAGGATTATGGAAATTTTTACAAAATTATATAAAAAAAACACACAGCAATTAATGCTGTAAGAAACTAATAAAAACAAAAAAAAAAAAGATTTGTAATGGAAAAAATATTTGAAGAACTTAAAAAAATAATTATAAATGCAAAGAAATCTAGCGGTAGAAAGTATACAAAAGACACAGTAAAAGAAAAACTTTATTTAATAGATCAGCTTAGTTTGCAGTTTGGAAAATTAGTAGGACATCTTTCCAATCCAAATAGACAGGAAAAGATAATTGAGTATAGAGACTTAAAACATACAGCGATTAGAATATTAAGGGAACACTTAGAAAACAGTAAAGAAAATATATCAAGTGCAACAATCATGTCGAATTTTAATAGTAAACAAGCTTTGGATACAATTCCAATACTTGACGGAAAACCTACACACCTCGATATATTTCTATCAATGGTTGAAATGGTTCACGATGAACTTAACGAACAAGGGAAAAAGAACTTAATAAAATATATTATTGCCATGAAATTAAGCAATAGGGTTAGAAGTATTTTAATGACACAAGACATACCAAAAACATTTAAAGACTAGAATCAACACTGTCCAATTATTTCAAGTCAACAAAGACAGCCAGTAGTCTTCATTCGGAAATTAGAAATATTAAGCAAAGAGGTAATGTGTCAAGTTTTAGAGAAAAAATAAACACATTGATTTCAGAATTAACCATAGTATAATTCAGTGACCTTGAAGACAGTTCAAATGAAATAGCACGATCTACAATTAGAATGTTGAACGAAAAATTTGCGCTCGAAACATGCCAAGAAGGTTTACAAGAGAACATAAGAACAGCATTTATAGCAGCGCAACCTAAATCGCTAGCACAAGCATTTGAAATAGCAAGCACACAGGAAAGACTATTACAGGCAACAAATACATTAAAATACATTAAAGATCTTTCACATAAATGACAGAAATCGACGCAGTAATAACAATTACAACTATAACAATAACAGATACAACAATCAAAGAAGACAAGACTTCAACAGAAATGACAGAAACTACAACAATAATTATAACAACAATAATAGTAGAAATTTTAATAATTATAATAGGAATTCAAATAACACCAACAGAAGATACAACACAAATAATGCTTACAACAGAAATAATAGAAACACCTATAACAATAACAACCATACAAATCAAAGAAATTACAACACAAACGTACGCACAATACATCAACAGGGAAACGAAGAAGCCCTGGAGACTCAGAACGAATCTCCAGAAGGGGAAAATTACAGATTCACACAATAAATCCCAACACTTGTTACGCGTCGTGTCCGAAAGATTAACAAAAATAATTGAATATTTGTCCTGAAAAAAAATTTTTTTTATTTTCAAAATAAAACTTGGTTAAGCGCAAAGTACTGGTGTTTAGCTAGCTCAACGGTATATACGGTTCTTAACCCGGTTCTATGACGCAAACATATAATACACTCTCTTGCTTTATAATACCATCGAGTGCATTTTAAAGGAAAAAAAAACGCGTCAACAATTAAAATTTTAAATCTATTAGTGCCAGATATTAAGCACATAGGGGTACAATTTTCCCACCCTTCTGACTACAAGTATGTCAGACGCCTTGACAGAATTTACATACCCTGAATTTTTCTCCTGTCCCTAAAGATGACATTATTATCTACTTACAAAAGATACATTTTGTATGGTCTATCCTTCCCTTTTAAATAAATTACAACTGCATATTTGGTATTTTACAAAATCAAATTAATAGTAAAATTTATTGAAATAAAGAGAAAAAAAAAATAAAAAAAATAATATAAAAAAAAATATTATCATAATAAAAGGAAAAAGATACTTATTCATTGACAAAATATAAGACAAAATCCGTATGAATGGAATAAAACATAAAAAAAATAAAAAAAAAGGTGAATGGAAAGACAAAAAAAAAAGTCGGACTATCGGACAAAAAGAAATTTTGAGAATATACTTATAGTACGCTATTTTTAATAATTACAAAAAACCATGCACATACAAAGGTACGTACATATGTTGTTTTACATTTTACTCACAACAATATGATGTTTCTCTTCAATATTCTCCGATCGAAGGGCCCAGCAATCAAATCATACTGATGACGTCGTTGTTGTTGTTGCTTAAAAAAAACTTATTTTTGTAATTAATGTATTTTTTTTGTTTTGGAGTTTAGAAGAAATTATAAATAAAACAAAGATGCTTTAGTTTACACTAGAAAAATTTAGTAAGTTAATTTAAATATAAGTTTAAGATATCCAAAAGTATTAAATAATTTTTATTCTGAAGTTTAGAATCTAAACTAGTTGCATTAATTTACTTATTTTAGTTCATTTTGTAAGTAATTATGGTGTTTAAATTATAGTTCATGTTTTTTTTTTTTTTTTTTTGTTGTTTGAAGAAAGGGGAAAAAGAAAAAGGTGGTTTAATATTTTAGGTGAAAGATTAGTTTTGATGTTATAGCATATCTGTAGTTATTAAGAAATATGAATACATCATTTCAATTAGATCTGATTAGTATATTAAGGTTAGAATTTTGATAATAGCTTTTTGAGTAAACTATTCGAATTATTTTATTCCTTTTTTTTTAAATGTTTGTAATTTAATTACGTGATTGCGTGTACTTTACGGGAGATCTGTCACATATTTAAGGCTGATAATGTGAAGAATTATGAGTCACTTTAATAGATTTGAAGTTCACGTGGAAACTTAGCGGTTCAAGTGGGAATTTTACATCAGGTGATGGAAATTTAGTTTTGCTAGGAACTAACCTCTCTTAGGGTTTTCCGAAATGCCGTGGGTTGAGGAAAATTCCACGACCAAATTTTGAATGGACTTCCTTCAAGGAATAAATAATAAAAAAAAACAGATTTAGCCTTTATTTTTATTTTTTTTGTTTGTGAAGTCTAACTCTTACCTCTTTTTTTTTTTTTTTTTTTATCACCTATCACTTTTATTTCACTTGAAACTTTGATTAGATATTGGCTTGTTATATAAATGAATGCCTTTCGTTTATAATGCTAATTATCACTATATTATATTCAATAATAAATGAATTACACTTTCAGCTTTATATGGTTAATGCGTTTAATTTCAGCAAAGTTAAGTATTTTATTTGTTAAAAAAAATATAAGAAAACTGTTCGGGATTAAGAATTTGTTTTTTGACTTGTTTTCACTCCGGTCACTTGATAATGAATTTCTACTTTTTGGTAGATCATTAAGTGCGTTTTTAAATTACTAATTGCATAGTAAAAAAAAAAGAAAATAATTACTAACCATTATGTGCATTTAATTGTCCATGCGTGAAAAAAGGACAAAAAAAATCTAAATTTACAAAATCAGAATTATTACCATATATGGTAATGAATTTGGTGATCTTAATGAGCGCAATTTAAATATTACAGACTTATGCACATACATATGTTTTCGCAATAATTGAGTGGGAGAATCAAAGGAATTGACAATGGCAAAAAAAAAAATCTATTGCATGCGAGAGGGTGAGAGTAACGCCAGAAACCTTGAGTTGTTTTGTCATCCAACAGTATGTTTCACAAGTTTTTTTTTTCTGAATAAGTATTTTAATAAAATTACATAAATCGTAAAATTTGAAAAAAACGACAAAAAATTTTAATGTGACCAACAAAAAAAATTTAGACAAAAATCGCAACACACTTCAAACTTTATATATCTTTCTATCAAAAACCTGACTTACAAACTGACTTACAAACTGACCTCTGCAAGGAAAATATTATACACGGATATAATATAATTGAACAAGATATTATTAGATTGAATGGCATAACCAAACACTATACAGAGACTATTGGATCGACTGAATTAGAAGCGGTACTTGGAGAACATTGCTTAAAACATAAATTTTACTTAGTAGACAGTGACTTTCCAATAAACACAGACGGAATTTTAGGAATGGATTTCTTCCATAAATACAACTGTATAATAAACTACGATACACAAACTATAAGTACTTATATAAATGAAGATAGTATCACAATTCCTATAGAAACTAATACAAAACATTTAACAAGCGTCATCATACCACCAAGAAGTGAAAAAATAGTAAAAATCAACATTGAAATTGGTGAAGATAGTGTAGTATGCAACAAAGAAATAGAAAACGGAGTTTTCATTGCAAACACGATAATACCAAAAAATGGTAATCGCTACATTAAAATTCTAAATACATTAGAAACACCAATACGATTGTCGCAACTTAAACTAGCTACGATACCTTTACAATACTATAACATTTATAGAACCGCTCATCTAGATGACGAACATTATTTAGAAAACAGGTTTCAGAAATTGCTAAAAACAATAAAATTCGAAGATTTTGATAACGAAAAACAAAAAGCCTTATGCGACATATTAAAACAATATCAAGAAATATTTCATCTAGAGGGAGAATCATTAACCACTAATAATTTTTACAAACAAACAATAGAACTAAACGATAAAACCCCAGTATACATAAAAAATTATCTTTTACCACAATCACAATTGAATGAAATAGACAGACAAGTACAGAAACTATTACAAGAAAAAATAATAGAGCCATCAATTAGTCCATACAACTCTCCTTTATTATTGGTTCCTAAAAAAGGACAAGATGACATAAAGAAATGGCGTTTAGTTGTAGATTACAGACGTTTGAATGATAAAGTAGTAAACGACAAATTCCCCCTAACAAGACTAGAAGATGTTTTAGACAAACTAGATCGACCAAAATTTTTCTCAACTCTTGACATGACAAGTTCTTTCCATCAGATAGAACTAGATACAGCATCAAGACCAATTACAGCATTTTCCACTAACAGCGGTCACTATCAATATAATAGACTACCTTTTGGGCTAAAAATATCATCAAGCAGTTTTCAGAGGATGCTAACCATAGCATTGTCTGGTCTGGAATCAGAGGCATTCCTATATGTAGACGATATTATTATTTTCGGATGTAGCCTTAAGCACCACAATGAAAATCTCATAAAAGTATTTGAAAGACTTAAACAGTACAACTTGAAATTAAATGCAGAAAAATTTTGCTTTTTAAAGCCAGAAGTCTTATATTTAGGTCATCTTATTACAAAAGACGGTATTAAAACCGATCCAACAAAATATGAAATTATTGAACAATATCCTATTCCAAAAAATTCGGACGAATTTAGAAGATTCATAGCCTTCTGTAATTACTATAGAAGATTCATTCCGGATTTTGCTAAAACAGCAAACTGCCTAAACAACTTATTGAAGAAGAAAGTCAAATTCGAATGGACAGAAGATTGCCAAAAAGCTTTGACACTTTAAGAAACAGACTTAAGAACCCACATATATTACAATACCCTGATTTTGATAAACCATTTGTACTGACCACAGACGCCTCAAACGTAGCTTTAGGAGCAATACTCTCACAAGGTGAAATTGGTAACGACTTTCCTATATCATATGCAAGTAAATCTTTGAATAGACATGAAAGAAATAAGTCAGTTATTGAAAAAGAATTATTAGGAATTCATTGGGGCATACAGTTTTTAGACCATACCTATATGGCAGAAAATTCACTGTAGTAACAGACCATAGACCCCTCATTGCACTATTTTCCCATAAAAATCCGTCCTAAAAACTGACCAGAATTCGACTTGAACTGTCAGACTATGACTTTGATATTACATATAAAAAAGGAGCAAATAACACTAACGCAGACGCGTTATCCCGCATCGAAATTAACTCAAAAATATTAAAAGAAATGATTCCACTCTGTATTGATGAAAAAGAAAGAAAAACTCTGGCAATAACACGTAGCATGCTTAATAAGAATACTAAAGATAAAGATGAAATTGAAATCAAGAACAAGAAAAAGAATTACATTTCTCAACAGGAGACTGATCACCTCCATATGTGGGAATGTATATCAATGAATGATATAAAGAAGCTTCAAAGAATACAATTTATATATGAAAATAATGATAATAATAATCTGCAGAATGAATATAATGATAAAATTACACGCGTGATATGCAATAGAAGCGAAAATCCAATGTTTTCAGAAACATTTATGGAGAAACTTTTATTGAAAATAAAGAAATTTAAAAATAAAAAGTACGTTCTATATAATAATGATGAAATTTTTAAATATATACCGGTAGAGAAATTGAAAGAAGAATACAATAAATTCAAAAACAATGACGTCGATATAATTATATACAGAATGCCAAAAAGAGTAGATAATGCAATAAAACAATACAGGCTAATAGAAGAATTTCATAGCCCACCCCATAGTGGACATTTTGGAATAAGAAAAACATTAATAAAATTAAAACAGCGATTTATTTGGAAAAATATGAACATAATGGTTAAAAACTATATAAGAAATTGTGAATTGTGCCAAAAGAACAAACAGACTAAACATACGAAAGAACCTTTTACTATAACAGATACACCATCAAGTAGTTTTGACATTGTAGTAATGGACACAGTTGGACCACTTAGACCGTCAGTAAACTTTAGATATATACTCAATGCAGTATGAACTGACAAAATATGTTATAGCTTGTCCAATAGAATCAAAAGATGCCAAAACAGTGGCAAAAACGCTAGTAGAAGAAGTTATTTTAAAATATGGTTTGTTTAACATTCTCAAAACGGACAGAGGTACTGAATTTACTAATGAGTTGATGAAAGAGATTTGTGTATTATTAAAAATAAAACAGAATTTCTCGACGCCCTACCATCATGAAACTTTGGGAACAGTAGAACGCAATCACCGTGTTCTAAATGAATATTTTCTAAATTTCGTAGAAGACAACAATTGGCACGAATGGATACCATACTTTGCTTTCGCTTTTAACACAACTCCAAACGTAGATACTAATTATACACCCTTTGAGTTGGTATATGGAAAACTTCCTAGACTACCAAGTGACGAATTGAGCGACACTAAAAATATTTACAACTTAGACAATTATTTGAATGAGCTTAAGATTAGACTTCGTTACTCACTACAAAAAGCAAGAGACATCATTTTAGAAGTCAAAAATAAAAGAAAACTAGATTCTGAAAGAAAACAGAACAAAATAGAACTAAAAATAGGAGACCTAGTTCTAGTAAAAGCCGAGAATAGGAGAAAACTCGAGCCTCCATATAAAGGTCCATATAAAATACTGGACATAGATGATTTGAATATAATTATAGAAATAGATAAATCAAAAGTTAAAAGTATACATAAAAATAATTTAAAAAAGTTTATTTCATAAGTGCATAAAGAAAAAAAAAAAAAAAAAATTTAAAGTCATAAAAATTTTTATAAACATATAAATACTTCCATAAATACATACAATAATAAAAATCTTTATAGTTATATATCCATTTATACAATAATTCTATATATTATTTTTTATTTTTAATAATACACAAAACAAAAAGGGTGAGGGTGTAGTGTATGCATACTTATGCACATCACTGTACTATATGTAACATAAGACCCTAAATACAGAAATTGTTAAATTTAATTTAAATAAAAGAAATTTATGTTGAGTCAGCAGAATTTGTCGCAACAGTAATATTTGTTAGTGTTTAAAGAAAATTAAATTCAATAAATTGTATTTTTAGCGTGAGAATTTGGATTAATCAATTTGTTCATGAGAAATGCTGACTAATAGAATATTTTAGTATATAAGCCATTATAATTATTCAATAAAATCAGAATTAATTCAACTCTCAATTGACTTGTTTTTTTTTTTTTGGAAATTCGTGCATTTAATGCTCGGTAAAAAGCGGCAGAAGTGCTAAGACAATACTTAACAATTTTTTTTTACACACTACACATTTTTACACACATCATTACAATTAGATCAATATTGCAGAAGTTACAAACTCCATTACAAATTTATATATACCTTCTACACATGAAGGTTAAGGGTATAAAGGATATTTTATACATAAGTAATTATAGCAAAACAAAGATTATTGCATAGCGGTTGAACACAAAACTTGATAAATTCAGTCCGGTCGCATCAAAGCTTGATTAATCCAGTCCGTTCGCAACAAAGCTTGGTAAATCCACTTAAAAATTGAATTTTTTCGAAATATCTCATTGCTAAATTTTTAAATCCTGTATAGCTCAATGACTAACCTTGCCGTTTGCATTACTGCAACAAAAATTTTTAAGAAATACAAGTGGGCATAACTTAAAAAACATTTTCTTAAATTGTGCTGAAATGCAAAAAGTTGTTCTTCTGCCCATGTCTCATGTAAACACTCTAAAGTTGATTATGATGAAAAATATTTTGGTTGGGGGTCAAGCATAATTTAAAAGCTTATTTGGTCAAGTAACTTAGAATTTTTTTCAGATTTTTCGAAGGTTTAGAGGTCGTACAAGTCGAGTTTTCATCAAAAAGGGGGTTTTTGCCCTTATTTCTAACTTTATTAATATTTCGTCAATAATCCCGTGCTTTTAATTTTTTTTTAATATTAAACGAAGTTTCCAACCTTTAATTCCATGCGCATAAACTATAAGTTCTGGCAATAATTTGGCCCAATAAGATACCACATATTTTATTCTTTGAGTTGCTTTTGAATAAGTTCTTTAATTTTTTAGCTTTTAAAATTTCCGTAAAGATGAAAAAATAATGATGCGGGTTTAAAGATGGGTTCTTAACGAAAATGGAATTTGGGCATACCGTTCCAGAGTTATACATATTTGAAATTTGTAACCAATGAATATTTAATTCTCAATAACATTTGCTGCAAAATCGTCGTAACTCAAAAAACTTTGTTTCGAGAAAAAAGATTTTGAAATTTCAAGAAATTTTGCGATTAGTTTAATTATCTTCTACATAATTACAATGTAGCTTAATGTTTAGCTTTTCACTCCAACATGAAGCGAAATTCTTGCTTTCGATATGTGATCCAGGAACTGAGATAAGTTTTGAATGATAAAAGGCGATTTATTATATGACGTTGTTGCAGTAAATTCACGATATTATTATTTCTTTGATTCCTTCGTTTAGTATCAGAAAAAAATAATTTTTAGGACAGCCTACTGCACAGGTCTTGGCGATAAAACAGTATGTTTTTCAGTACAAAATACAATATGGAAAAAAATTTCCAAGCAATCCTAGAATTGAATAAAACTCGATCCTATTGTAATATGAAAAAAAAACTTTTTAAATTTAATTACATTTATTATAATTACATCCCTGATTTATATTCTTTGTTTTTGTTGTATACCTATTGCAATTAGAAGTAATCGTATGAGTTGGCTTACATACATCTAAATTTAAAAAAAAATGTAACAATAATTTCGTTTTCAGTTATTTTTTAATTAATAATTTGCAATGATGGATGTTTTGGACGGTGTCTGTTACAAAGTCTTTCCAATTGATGGGAACGGAAATTGTTTGTTTTCGTCCCTTGCTCATGTAGACTATGGAACAGCTTCAAGGGGAATGAAAATGCGTAATATTATTGTGGATTATGTGGTCCAAAATTGGAACCGTTTCAAATTTTTTACTACCACATCAGAGGGTGACAACTATGATAATGTTGAAGTATATTCTAATGATATGAGAAAAAGAGGAACGTATGGACTTCATGCGAACTTCAAGCTGTCGCAGAAATATTTCCATATTTATTTGAGGTTTGGAGAAATGGGGCCATACTTTTAAGCTTTGGAAATGAACAATACCCTGTTAAAAAACTTCGTTTATCAGGGAATATTTCAAATGGACATTTTGATGTCTATGAGAATATTTCTTCACCTAACCAACTTTTCCAACAAATGTTGTGCATAAGACTAGAATTATATTGCCCAAACGAAAAAGATCATATCGGACAAAGCTTAAAAAAGAAAGGGAGAGAAAGAAATTTCATTTCAAAAATATGGAAAACTTTAGAGATAAAATAGCACGGTTGAACAACGACAAAAAGAGAAAATTTTATCTTACAGAAAAAAAGTGAGTTAAGGTAAAAAGTTGAGGCGTTCAAGGAGAGAAACATTACGAAAATTAAAAGAATCCGAAGAAGATAAAAATAAAAGATTAAAAAATGACGCATCCAGAAAAATAGCAAATAGGAAATTTGAAGGTGAAGAACAGAAAAGAAAGAGGTTGGACGAAAACAAAATCCGAAACGCACCCCAAAGACTTACTGAATGCAGTTTGCGGAGAAGTAAGAGGTTAGTGGAGAACAGAAAGAGAAAGGCAGCTCAAAAACTAACAGAAACAGATGAGCAGAATAGGGAAAGGTTAAATAAGTATGCAAACCGAAAGCAGCTGAAAGACATGTTGAACCAGTTTGTGTGAAAAGAAGGATATTAGAAGAAAGCAGAAAAAGAATGGCAAATAAACGACTGCACGAGGATGAAAGCAACGTAGTGTTGCCTCCTAAAAGACATTTTCAACATGTTAATATTTTGCAGAGTTGCAAGAATGGCAGACAACAAAAGGGAAAAGAAGATTCTATTGAGGAGCATTACTGTGGAGGTATGACTTTTGAATGTTCCATTTGTGCAGCAAAACATTTTCATAAGGAAAAGGCACCAGATGGAAAATTTTCAAACTGTTGTCAGAAAGAAAAATTTGACCTTACATCCTTATCATCTCAACCTTATCCTGCCATTTTGAAGGATTTAATAACCGGAAAACACGGGCAATCGAAAAACTTTTTGAAACATATACGATCCTTTAACAGTGCATATTCATTTGCGTCATTGGGTGCAAAAATTAAAGCACCACCAGGGTACGGTCCATATTGTTTCCGCATTCATGTTCAAATTTACCATAGGGCATTAACTCTTCATCCTGTACCCGGTGACACAAGAAAATACGCTCAACTGTACATTCTTGATCCTGATGAAGCGACTGAAGAGCGTATGAAGAATTCTGGAAATACTGGATGCAGTAAATCTGTTATGAAAATGTTAGGTAACTTCTTCAACCAACACAATCCATTGGCAAAGGCACACAAAATGTTGTATGAAGTGGAGAAGGATGTATAAGCTAAGGCCAGACAAAGAGTGGTCCGAGTACCGTTAGCTTCAATGGCAATAAGGCACGACAGATCTCTTCATAACAAAAGAGAGTCAACGATGTAGCTGCAATATTTCAGAGCACAGACGGTGAACCTCCATTTGAACGAGATCTTCTTATACATTTGAGGCCAGATCCATCAGACCCCAAAGGTACCAGTACTAAACGTATCAGTATACTTCATCCAAGTTTAGAGTCTATGACATATCCAATACTATTTCCATTTGGAGAGTCTGGATGGCACCCAGGTATACTTTTAAAACAAAATATATCCACTACCAAAAGAACACGGGTTTCTCAGATGGGTTACTACAGTTATCGGATTGCCGTGCGTGGAGATTTAAATCCATTTTTGAGCGTAGGAAAACTAACGCAACACTACTTTGTAGATTCTTACATCAAAATTGAATCCAACCGTCTTCATTGGTTAAAAGAACACCAAAAAGAGCTCCGTGCTGAAAGTTATCAAGGCCTTATGGACTTTTTGCATTCAAGAGCTGCGGAGGATGGTTCCGTTGCTGGTAAGCCTATTATATTACCGTCCGCAAAACTATCAAGATGCAATGACAATCGTACGAAAGTTTGGTAAGCCGGATATTTTCATGACCATGACATGTAATCCTAAGTGGAGAGAAATAACGGAATATATGGAATCGTATCAAACAGATCGACCTGATTTAATAGCACGTGTTTTTCATATAAAACTTACTGAACTGCTTACGGACATTTGTAAAAGACATATATTCGGTAAAGTTTTTGCCAAAATCCATGTTATTGAATTCCACAAAAGAGGTCTCCCTCATGCTCACATGCTTATAATGTTGTCTGAGAACGATAAGCCTCGCGATTGGGATGTTATTGATACCATTGTTTTAGCAGAGATACCCAATCCGGAAGATTATCCTAGGCTCCATAGCATTGTTCTAAAGCATATGGTACATGGGCCTTGCGGAGACAATAATATGAATTCTCCCTGCATGGAAGATGGAAAGTGCTCAAAAGGTTTCCCAAAACAATTTGAAGAGGAAACTGTATGTAATCTTGATGGGTATCCCAGATACAGGCGTAAAAATTCTGATGTCACTTACAAAACTGCTTCAGGATTTGAGGTAACAAATCAGTGGATTGTGCCATATAATCCATTTTTAAGTTTAAAATATAATTGCCATATTAACGTAGAAGTATGTGCCTCTGTTAAAAGCGTCAAATACCTTTTTAAGTACGTTTATAAGGGTTATGACTGTGCTTATGTTGAAATTAAGGAGCAAGGTTCTTTAATACATGATGAAATCAGGACATTTATAGACACAAGATATGTAAGCGCTCCAGAGGCTGCATGGAGAACATGCAATAATTCGGCTGGCAATACATTTACCGAACCACCAAATTGTATATTTTAGACCAAACAACGTTGATCAAGAAGTCAATAGTATTCCCCTTTCAAACTCAACTCTCATTGCATGGTTTTGTCTCAATGAAAAAGATATTAATGCTAGAAAATTTAACTATATCGAAATCCCGGAACATTATGTATTTAATAAGAAAAGTGGTTGGAAACAAAGAGAGACGGAGGTAAAATTATCGGGCGCATCTACACTGTTAGTGTATCTGAAGGAGAGAGGTACTATCTCAGGTTACTACTGTTGCATATTCCCGGTGCGCTGGGCTATAATGATTTAAAAACTATAAATGGGATAACGCACTCCAGTTTCAAGGAAGCTGCACTGGCTTTTGGCCTCTTAGAAGACGATTCAGTTTGGGAGTTGACTCTTGAAGAGGCAATAGCAATGAGCATGCCAGTTGCACTCAGACAGCTTTTCGCTTACATATGCGAATTTGGAAGTCCTGTACATACACGAAAACTTTGGGATAAATACCTTCAACACTTTGTTGACGATTTTGTTCGCCGACACAAATGTCAAGCACAAAATTGTGAGACTTGCGAACATTTTGCCCTACAACAAGTACAAAATATTTTTATTTTGCATGGAAAGACATGCACAGACTTCGGTTTAAAGAAACCTTCCGAAAATCTTCCGAACGACATGCAAGATATTTTTAGTACATCACAAGAAAAAATGGAAGGATCCAGGCTTCAATCTTTTCTAAATGTTGAGCAAAGAAATGCATTTCAAACCATCATTGAAGCAATATACAATCGAACACAGCACTAACTGTTTCTTTCTTGATGGACCGGGTGGAAGTGGGAAAACTTATTTGTACAAAACTTTATTATGCGTAGTTCGAGGAAAGGGTCATATTGTATTACCAGTTGAGTCGACAGGAATTGCAGCGAATATTGTAAAAGGGGGCCGCACATATCATTCTCAGTTCAAGCTACCAGTACCATTGTCAGAAACATCAACTTCAAGTATGAGAGCAAATTCAGTGGATGCAAAGCAGATAAGAAAGGCTAGGTTAATCATTTGGGATGAGGCAATAATGGCACCTACCTATGTATTAAATGCTATTGATAAGTTGCTTAAAACATTGATGAAAAATAACAAGCCTTTTGGAGGTAAAGTTGTACTTCTTGGAGGAGATTTTCGCCAATGTTTACCAGTGGTTACACATGCTCACAGGACGGCCATTATCGAATCATGTATTACGTTTTCTAATCTTTGGTCCAACTTTAAAATTTTACAACTTAAAGTCCATATTCGTGCAGTGGATAATATTTACAGAGATTGGCTTTTAAATATGGGGAATGGTGAACTCAGTTCGGAATTTGGAGAGGACATTATTGCAATACCAAACGAAATGCTGGCTGAAAACTCAATCGTAAAAAATATCTTCGGTGAATGTTTAAAGCCGTCTGATGTAGAACAGTATTGTAAATTTGCCATTTTATGCCCTAAGAATGATGAAGTATGCCAAATTAATGAAGAAGTACTAAGTCTTTTAGAGGGTGAATGTTTTAAATTTTTGAGCGTTGACACGGTGGAGAGCCATTTTATGCCCTAAGAATGATGAAGTATGCCAAATTAATGAAGAAGTACTAAGTCTTTTAGAGGGTGAATGTTTTACATTTTTGAGCGTTGACACGGTGGAGAGCAATAGCATAGCTGAACGGGAAAATTATCCGGTAGAGTATTTAAACAGCCTATCGCCATCTGGAATGCCTCTTCATAAGTCGCAAGTCAAAGTGGGAGCCATTATCATGCTTCTGAGGAATTTAAACACTAAAAGAGGGCTATGCAATGGCACAAGACTGCAAGCTACAAAATTGTCACAGATTCTAATATGCGCAACTATATTAACCGTCACTGCAAAAGGCAATCGTGCATTTATTCCGAGGATTGATTTATCTCCCATAAATCCCGAGCTACCATTTATTTTGCGTAGGAGACAGTTTCCTATAAGGTTGGCGTTTTCCATCACCATCAACAAAGTTCAAGGTCAAACGTTAGAGAGGGTGGTGATATATTAACCCAAAGCAGTTTTTAGTCATGGACAATTGTACGTTGCTTTCTCAAGAGTGAGAAAAAAGGATGATGTTAAGGTAAAAGTGATGCATGTAGATGGAAAACAGGGTATGTTAAAAAAGGGTTGCTCCTCAGTATTTTCAAAAAATTTTGTTTTCAAAGAAGTAGTATAATTTAGTTACTTACTTATTGTTATTTTTTACATATTTTTTCTTCATATACCTATTAAATGTATTAAAACATTGAATTATAATTTTTTGTTTAATTTCTTTTATAAGCGTTACTATGTTAGTTATTATCTAAAAGATTTTTATGCCTGGCAGGGACAGGCTTTGTAACTAGTATAAAGATAATACATATAAAGACTAATTTTTATTATCTCATCAAAATATGGCCATGTTCTTTCGCAAACGGCATCCACCAACATAAAAATGATCTAGAATACTTTCTTAACAATAAACAAATTGATGTTATGATGGTTCAAGAAACTCATCTGACCTCAAGAAATATGTTTAAAATCGATGGGTATATATTATATGATACCAAGGACCCTCGAGGTAGAACTTGTGGAGGTTCTGCCATTTTGATAAAAGCCCGAATCAAACACATCTTAATGTGTGATCATTGTGAAGACTATCTGCAAGCAACGAATATTTGTGTTCAAGAGCTTAATCGAAGCTTAGTAATTTCATCTTTATACTCTCTATCTAGATTTTCAATATCAGAAAGCCAATATTATAAATACTACAAATCATTAGGACCCTGTTTAATGGCCGCTAGCGATTATAATGCTAGACACACTTTCTAGGAGTCACGACTTTTAACACCAAAGGGTCGTGTTTTGTTTACTTCAATCTCTAAAATGAATTTAAATGTGGTCGCGAGCGGGCAGCCAACTTATTGGCCTACTGATCATCAAAAATTTCAGGTATCATATATTTTGGCGTGGTTAAAAACATCCCCATAGAAACGATTCATGTAGAAGCGTCCTTAGAATTATCTTCCAATCAGATACCTACAATTGTTACTATAATGAATCCAAATAGAATTGTAGTTTCGTCTGGTTAATACCACAATCCATTGCAAAGAAAATATTCTGCTTAGTACATCGGAGAACGTGGAAATCTCTATTGTTAATTTTGACAGTTTTCCTAAACTAGCTGTTCAACATTTCAGAATAGCCCTAAAAAACCCAAAAACCATAAAATATATTCTACAGATGTTGAGCGTCTCTTGACTGATAAAAAGAAGAGTTCGAAGAGAGTGGCAACTGTACAGATCCCCTCAACTTAAGAATATTTTAAAATAGTGCACAAAAAGGCTAAGAAAGTTACTACAGTCGTAGAAAAAAGCTTCCCTGGAAACATATCTCAAGAGCTTGATGCAACTCCACAATCAGACTACTCATTATGGCGTGAATCTAGAAATTTCAATAGACTAGTAATCTCTAATCCATCATTAAGTAACTTGAATGGAAGTTGGGCAAGAAATGTACTGAAAAAGGAAATATGTTTGTTAACCATATTAGAAACGTATTTTCCCCTAATATATCCCACGATATAGCAATCGAATTACCGCCTGAGAATGTTACAGCAGCTATTCCCCTACGATTTGAAATAAGAGAAATAAAAATTGATAAGATCAGTAACAAAATGCTTTTGGAGCTACCTCCTATAAAAAGAAAATTATTCTTTTTATTTTTAATGCTGTTTTACACCTTGAATACTACCCTCAAGAATGGATAGTATCCTTAGTTACCATGATACCTAAGCCAGGAAAGGATTCTACAAAAGTTGAGTCATACAGACCTATAAGCTTATTACCTAATATTTCAAAGCTATTTGAGAAACTACTAGTAACAAAATTTACACCGATTTTAAATGAAAATAGATGTATCCCAAACCATCAACTCGATCTTAGAAGAAATCAAAGCACTATTGAACAAACTCATCGAATAGTAAATGTCATAAGAAAAGTTTTTGAAGACAAAAATATTGCTCAGCACTCTTCATCGATATGTCTCAAGCTTTTGATAAAGTCTGGCATGAAGGATTATTACTGAAATTGCAGCAAAACTTACCAGCGCAAGCTGTTAGAAAGCTACTTAGTCGGTCTGCAATTTATTATTAAGGAAGGCAATTTTTTAAGTTCTCCTCAGCTAATTGAGTCTCACAAGGCAGCATCCTGGGCCCTCTATTATACTTAATTTATACTTCGGACATGCCAACAAACAACTACACTGAAACTTCAACATTTGCGGACGAAACAGCTTTTCTAAGTGTTCACGAAAACTACCATGAATCAACTCGTTACAGGATCATATATTTGAACTGGAAAATTGGTTAAAACAATCTATATATATAATATCGTTGTTTGTCCGAATGTATGTCCGGTTCTTTTTCCGCGGCTTTCTGAAGCCGTCTGAAGTCGCAGAAAGATTAAATTTGGCATTCGTAAAGCTCATTTGCTCCACTGGTGCAAGACGGAGCTCGATTTATGATTTTCGGTCTGTGGGCGTTTTCCTAATGACACTTTTTATATTTAAAGACCACTGTCTGAGGAAGATCATATCATTTTCAGATTCCTAATTTTTGGTCACCGGGCTGTACATGTGGCTTATTTCATCATAAAACCCTCAATTTTGCATTATGTATTTTTTTAAAGAATTTTTATATTTTCGACTAGCATTTAACCCGCTACTTCGTTAGCGTCTCACTTTCTTTCGTGGACATATTTATATGCCAAAGTTAATGTTTCTAGGTTTTAACTTTCCCCATTGATGTATCAAAAACTTCAATATTGTAGTGGGAGCCCATAATTTAGTACGTATATGTCAATGAATGGAGAAAAATATTTTGTAACAAAAGTACCAAAAATAGTTATGATTTTCACCCCTTAAACGTCCAAATTTCGAAAAAGTACCAAATTCGTATTTGTATTTTTAAGATAAGTTTCGAATGTGATATAACCTTTATTTCTATATTTACTGGTTTAAAAGATAGATGGGGTAACAAAAAAGTACTAAAATACATGTTGTACCCGTTTACTCCCTAAAAGGGCCGAATTTCAAAAAAGTACCAGACACCTGTCCGCTTATTTTTCTTAAGAACAACCATAAGTATTAAATTTTTGTTGTATCTCTTTTAGTTTTGGAGATATAAGGTTACCGAATTTACCCATTTTTACCCTTTTTTACCTCCTGAACATTCGAATTTCCAAAAATCCCGTCTTAGGGGATCGATTTGGGGAGAGACCAACCTCCGCTCCAAATTTTAAGTTTTTATCTTTAGGCGTTTAGGCTGTGCGATGATGAATCAGTCAGTAACGTTACAATTTTATATATAAAGATATTATAAAATTTGTTATACTGAAAGTACTTTCTCTGCCAGAAATCATAGTGGAATCAGATTTTAATACTGCTGTTGAGAAGTAGATAATCTTATTGTATCACATAAATATTGGGTTTTTGTTTTGATTTTCAAGATTTGTTTGTAAAGTGATTTAAAGAACAATCATATTCTAAGAGAAAGTAACTGTTATTTACATTCATCTAAATTAAAAAATAATAATATTGAGTTATTGGAATTTATTCTTCATTGTGCCCATTCGAATGGGATTGAACTAAATATTTACGGTGCTTTGCTCGTTTTTTAAATTAGCATTAAAGGAAGAAATTATAACTACCTATTTGAAGTGAATTTATATAGTTTTTTAAATATAAAGTTAAAGTTCTTTTTTTAAACAAAAATCAACTAATTAACTTAAGTCATTAATAATTTTGAAGGCTGCTCAAAGTCCTCTTCAAGGTAGGTTATATTTTGTTATTTACATCCAAAAAAAATTTATGCGAAATTTTACGAAAAACTTTCGTTGTCTATTATTTCGAAACACGTTTTACGAATATTTCGTACGATGTATGTCAGTTTTCGTAAAAATAAGCAAAGATTTTTTCGGTGTTTGGTATCAACTGTTTCATACGTTTACATTTTACTATACATCGGTTTGGTGGATGGTTTATAACCAGCAATATGTAAAACGGGTAGGATTTAAATCAGAGACCGTAAATATATATAAGAGTATTCGAAAATCGAACAGCTGAACAGAACGGCTAAACAAATGAAACCTTTAGGAAGATATGTACATACCTATGGACTAATTATTTGTAGACCTTTCAATGTAGGAGGATATAAAAAAGTCATTTATTAAAACAAATTGGGAATATGTTCGACTTTTTCATTATATCTATGGAATTAACATATCAAAAAATATAAAAAATTTATTACATTACTTGAGAGATTTTTCGTAGGCCTGTGTAATTTCTAATCTTTAAATATTTGGAAAAAATATATAAAAATTATTACATCTGCAAAACGCAGAGAAAAAAAAAATACAAAAGCAAATGAGAGAATTAATAGAAAAAAACGTATAAGCTAAACGGGCAAAAATCGTTGACTGCAAACTGAGAAAGAATATTTGAGTTAATTTCTTATAAAGAGTTTTTTCAATAAAATGATTTAAACAAATTTGCATGCATACATATGTCTATTTTGCTAGAGAAATAAAGAGTCTACTATTCACAAAAGAAATCTAAAACCTGTTGCTCTCTTTCCCTCGAAATATACTTATCATTGAATTCCATATGTCTGATACAATTACTAAACATACATAGTAGGTACTAAACCTCTGCACAAATGCATTTAAAAGCCGTTTCAAGGCATTCGTTTGTTTTTTAAATACTGATTGTCGCTCACTCTTTGCTAACGAACCAAATACTATGTTGTGCAAAACACATATAACAAAAAATAAATAAAAAACACAAAATTGCAAATTAATTGTAATAAGTGTGTTATAAACGACGTAATACGAAGTGTAAAGAGTACGGAATTTACTGCAAACAGCAACAAAGCAAAACAAATCACACTAACTAAACCAAATCACACGAATCACACGAAAGAACTGTAGCAAAATAGGTGATAAGTATGAATTATCTTGTTTTTTTTTTAATTATTAGGTATGACTAGCTAGATTTGTATGAAGCAAAAAACAATTAAAAATTAAAAATATTTTTATAGAATATTTATGTTTTTATTTTAAATTATATTTTTATTACAAAAACATATTACCAAATATTTAATTAAAAGTAAAAAAAAAATTAAAAGGTAATTCTATTATTTGCAAAATTAATATAAAAACAAGTGAGAGTGCTATATTCGGCTGTGCCGAATCTTTGATACCCTCCACCGACAGGAGTGGGCTCTATATGATAAATACATATATATTATTAACTAAGCTTCACAAAAACGAACGTCAGCATTAAAATTGGTTGCGGTTTAGACCTGAATTAAATTATTGACCGACAATAAGAAAATGTTATCCGTTTCTTGTAAGAACTCTGAACTGGCTTGAGTAAAATATCATTATTCGTAACAGTTTTAGCCGGACTAAAATGATTTTTAGGAGCGTTATTTGTATTGGACCTATGGTAAATTATGGACAAATCATCCCAAAATTCTGAAGACTGATTTCTGGTATTACAAAAAATAAATTAGAATAAATTACAATACAGCAGTGTAATTAGTTTTAGCGTTTACAGTAAATTTCACAAATTTGCATGATATTTTTTCTTGCCATATGAATTTAAGTAACAAATTTCACCGCAATATCTATAAATCCCAAAGTGGGCTTTATTTGGTTTTAGGCGCAATAAACTATTTTCCGAGAGTAGGGTTTAGATGGGGCCTATGGTAAATTATTGACAAATCTTCACGAAATTTGGCAGTGTGATTTCTCGTCCTATAAAACTGTGACGTACCCAATTTCAATTTGATAGCATTATTTATTACGGTTTTAGGCGTACTAAACGGTTTTCCGGGAGTAGGGTTTATATGGGGCCTAGTGTAAATTGTGGAACGATCTTCAAAAAACCTTACAGTATGATTTCTGGTCCTATAAAACTGTGACGTACCAAATTTATGTATGCTACCGTTATTTATTGCGGTTTTAGGCGTACTAAACTGTTTTCTGGGAGTAGGGTTTATATGGGGCCTATTGTAAATTTTCGACCGATCTTCAAAAAATTTTACAGTGTGATTTCTGGTCCTATAAAACTGTGATGTACCAAATTTTAATATTATAGCGTTATTTATTAAGGTTTAAGGCGTACTAAACTGTTTTCCGAGAGTAGGGCTTATATGGGACCTAGTGTAAATTATGGACCGATCTTCAAAAAATTTTACAGTGTGATTTGACGTATTATAAAACTGTGACGTACCAAATTTAAGTATGCTAGCGTTATTTATTGCGGGTTTAGGCGTACTAAGCTGTTTTCCGCGAGAAGTGTTTATATGGGGCCTATGGTAAATTATGGACCGATCTTCACGAAATTTAACAGTATAATTTGCAGTCGTATAAAGTGAATTCGTGCAAAGTTTTATGTGATTCCGTTCATTATTCCACCATTTATGTTAGTTTTTGTATCAAAATTATCAATTTTTTTTGGGTAGTGGTTCCACATTTTGATTCATAGTTCTGATCCTACTAAACCGATGTTGCTGGATTTCAATTCCAAACTGCTTAGGATAACTATAAGCAATTTGAGACCAAGTTTGTTCTTTTCTTTTGCGTTTTTCGAAAGTGAGCGTGTTTTCAACAGACGGACAGACGGACAGACAGACGGACATGGCTAAATCGACTTAGAATTACTCAAGGACTCAGAATATGTATACTTTATGGGGTCTTAGATGTATAATAAAAAAGTTTCACACGGAATGACAAACTTAGTATACCCTCATTCACCACAGTGGTGGTGGAGGGTATAATAATAAATACAACGATCAAAATCTGAGAAACAATCGGCAATAAACATCAAGATCACACACTGGGAATTGAAAAGTTTACCGTACATAACTGTGTTATAGACACACAATTGTTGTGTGTTGTTTTTTCGTTCACATCAAATTATGGATTGAGTTGGTTTATTTAAATCCAACTACTGCTTTACACTGATTTGGTTGAAACGAACTACGGTTTTTCATAATGGATCATTCGACCTGATTTAAAAAAAAAATTACAGTAGTTGACACAACAATAATTTGGTGTGGACAACTGTGTACAAGAAACAAATGCCTTCGTGCAGGGGTTTAGTAGGTACATATTACAAAAGCAACATGTTAAAAGTTTCAACTTCTAATTAAAGCTATAGGCCCAGATGAAGGTTGTGTGATTTACATGTATTTTGTTTTTGGTGCAAAACCTGAAAGTATAAAATATAACCGGTCAAATTCAACCACAAGGCACCCTACACCACATAGCAAAAATGTAATTTATTGGTGGGCGCTACTTCTGATTTGCTACCACCCGTAATATATGAGAAGGATCTTATCAAAACTTAATAAATCCATATCTAACCGAACTAAGTTTTATTTATTTTTTGGTTTGTTGACCTTGAAATGAAAACGCAGCGAAAAAAAGTTGGACCAAAACTCTATAGTTAGTTTAGCCAGAAAAAAAGAACAAATATGCATGATTTCATCAAAACTTGATAAATCCACTTCATTCTTTTCATACTAATTAAATAAATTTTTAATTACTGGGTGGATTTCGATGAAATTTAGCGGCTTAATAGAAAACAATTTAGGCTTTCAAATTTTGGATTAATGCGAAACTTAGTGCTTGCACAGTGGGCCAAATATAATCATCTCGAATGTGTAAATTACAATGAACTTTTTTGTAAAAAGACACATCTAAGTAGAAAGTTACTTTGTTGCAAGAAGGTGCTTCTTTGTAAATATATTCCTTTTTGTAAAAACGTACCTTCTCCAAAAGAAGTACCTTGATAAGCAAATTTTTTAAAACATACTTTTTACGGTTACTTACATTATTTTCAACATAAAAAAGATAATCGGACGGACAAATGGACAGACGGATATCTGTCTAGATATATTCTAGGTTCTTAGACCCATAGAATGGATAAACTTCATGGCGTATTAGATAAATATTGCAGAAGTTACAAACTCAATTACAAATTTATATATACCTTCTACACATGAAGATTAAGGGTATAAAGAATATTTTATACATAAGTAATTTTAGCTAAACAAAGATTATTGCATAGCGTTTGAACACAAAACTTGATAAATTCAGTCCGGTCGCATCAAAGTTTGATAAATCCAGTCCGATCGCAACAAAACTTGGTAAATCCACTTGAAAAATTTTTTCGAATTATCTCATTGCTAAATTTTTAAATCCTGTATAGATCAATGACTAACCTTGCCGTTTGCATTACTGCAATAAAAATTTATAAGAAATACAAGTGGGCATAACTTAAAAAACATTTTCTTAAATTGTGCTGAAATACAAAAAGTGGATTTATCAAGTTTTGAAAAATCCTCCTCATACATAGAATTCGTTGTTCTTCTGCCCATGTCTCATGTTAACACTCTAAAGTTAATTATGATGAAAAATATTTTGGTTGGGGCTCAAGCATAATTTAAAAGCTTATGTGGTCAAATAACTTAGAATTTTTTCCAGATTTTTCGAAGGTTTAGAGGTCGTACAAGTCGAGTTTTCATCAAAAAGGGGGGTTTTGCCTTTATTTCTAACTTTATTAATATTTTTTAATATTAAACGAAATTTCCAACCTTTAATTCCATGCGCATAAACTATAAGTTCTGGCAATAATTTGGCCCAATAAGATACCACATATTTTATGCTTTGAGCTGCTTTTGAAAAAGTTCTTTAAAAACGGTTTATAGCTTTTAAAATTTCAGTTAAGATGAATAAATAATGATGCGGTTTTAAAGACGGGTTCTTAACGATTTGAAATAAAGAAAATGGAATTTGGGCATACCGTTCCAGAGTTATACATTGTTGAAATTTGTAACCAATGAATAATTAATTCTCAATAACATTTGCTGCAAAATCGTCGTAACTCAAAAAACTTCGTTTCGAGAAAAAAAGATTTTGAAATTTCAAGAAATTTTGCGACTAGTTTAATTCTCTTCTACATAATTACATTTTCGGAAAGCTTAATGTAGCTTAATGTTTAGCTTTTCACTCCAACATGAAGCGAAATTCTTACTTTCGATATGTGATCCCAAACTGAACTGAGATAAGGTTTGAATGATAAAAAACGATTTATTTTGTACTCAGTTCAAAAACAGTGAATTTTTAATTAGTCCTCTTCAAGGTAGGTTATATTTTGTTATTTACATCCAAAAAAAATTTATGCGAAATTTTACGAAAAACTTTCGTTGTCTATTATTTCGAAACACGTTTTACGAATATTTCGTACGATGTATGTCAGTTTTCGTAAAAATAAGCAAAGATTTTTTCGGTGTTTGGTATCAACTGTTTCATACGTTTACATTTTACTATACATCGGTTTGGTGGATGGTTTATAACCAGCAATATGTAAAACGGGTAGGATTTAAATCAGAGACCGTAAATATATATAAGAGTATTCGAAAATCGAACAGCTGAACAGAACGGCTAAACAAATGAAACCTTTAGGAAGATATGTACATACCTATGGACTAATTATTTGTAGACCTTTCAATGTAGGAGGATATAAAAAAGTCATTTATTAAAACAAATTGGGAATATGTTCGACTTTTTCATTATATCTATGGAATTAACATATCAAAAAATATAAAAAATTTATTACATTACTTGAGAGATTTTTCGTAGGCCTGTGTAATTTCTAATCTTTAAATATTTGGAAAAAATATATAAAAATTATTACATCTGCAAACCGCAGAGAAAAAAAAAATACAAAAGCAAATGAGAGAATTAATAGAAAAAAACGTATAAGCTAAACGGGCAAAAATCGTTGACTGCAAACTGAGAAAGAATATTTGAGTTAATTTCTTATAAAGAGTTTTTTCAATAAAATGATTTAAACAAATTTGCATGCATACATATGTCTATTTTGCTAGAGAAATAAAGAGTCTACTATTCACAAAAGAAATCTAAAACCTGTTGCTCTCTTTCCCTCGAAATATACTTATCATTGAATTCCATATGTCTGATACAATTACTAAACATACATAGTAGGTACTAAACCTCTGCACAAATGCATTTAAAAGCCGTTTCAAGGCATTCGTTTGTTTTTTAAATACTGATTGTCGCTCACTCTTTGCTAACGAACCAAATACTATGTTGTGCAAAACACATATAACAAAAAATAAATAAAAAACACAAAATTGCAAATTAATTGTAATAAGTGTGTTATAAACGACGTAATACGAAGTGTAAAGAGTACGGAATTTACTGCAAACAGCAACAAAGCAAAACAAATCACACTAACTAAACCAAATCACACGAATCACACGAAAGAACTGTAGCAAAATAGGTGATAAGTATGAATTATCTTGTTTTTTTTTTAATTATTAGGTATGACTAGCTAGATTTGTATGAAGCAAAAAACAATTAAAAATGAAAAATATTTTTATAGAATATTTATGTTTTTATTTTAAATTATATTTTTATTACAAAAACATATTACCAAATATTTAATTAAAAGTAAAAAAAAAATTAAAAGGTAATTCTATTATTTGCAAAATTAATATAAAAACAAGTGAGAGTGCTATATTCGGCTGTGCCGAATCTTTGATACCCTCCACCGACAGGAGTGGGCTCTATATGATAAATACATATATATTATTAACTAAGCTTCACAAAAACGAACGTCAGCATTAAAATTGGTTGCGGTTTAGACCTGAATTAAATTATTGACCGACAATAAGAAAATGTTATCCGTTTCTTGTAAGAACTCTGAACTGGCTTGAGTAAAATATCATTATTCGTAACAGTTTTAGCCGGACTAAAATGATTTTTAGGAGCGTTATTTGTATTGGACCTATGGTAAATTATGGACAAATCATCCCAAAATTCTGAAGACTGATTTCTGGTATTACAAAAAATAAATTAGAATAAATTACAATACAGCAGTGTAATTAGTTTTAGCGTTTACAGTAAATTTCACAAATTTGCATGATATTTTTTCTTGCCATATGAATTTAAGTAACAAATTTCACCGCAATATCTATAAATCCCAAAGTGGGCTTTATTTGGTTTTAGGCGCAATAAACTATTTTCCGAGAGTAGGGTTTAGATGGGGCCTATGGTAAATTATTGACAAATCTTCACGAAATTTGGCAGTGTGATTTCTCGTCCTATAAAACTGTGATGTACCCAATTTCAATTTGATAGCATTATTTATTACGGTTTTAGGCGTACTAAACGGTTTTCCGGGAGTAGGGTTTATATGGGGCCTAGTGTAAATTGTGGAACGATCTTCAAAAAACCTTACAGTATGATTTCTGGTCCTATAAAACTGTGACGTACCAAATTTATGTATGCTAACGTTATTTATTGCGGTTTTAGGCGTACTAAACTGTTTTCCGCGAGAAGGGTTTATATGGGGCCTAGTGTAAATTATGGACCGATCTCCAAAAAATTTTACAGTTTGATTTGTGGTCGTATAAAACTGTGACGTACCAAATTTTAGCTTGCTAGCATTTTTTATTGCGGTTTTAGGCGTACTAAACTGTTTTCTGGGAGTAGGGTTTATATGGGGCCTATTGTAAATTTTCGACCGATCTTCAAAAAATTTTACAGTGTGATTTCTGGTCCTATAAAACTGTGATGTACCAAATTTTAATATTATAGCGTTATTTATTAAGGTTTAAGGCGTACTAAACTGTTTTCCGGGAGTAGGGCTTATATGGGACCTAGTGTAAATTATGGACCGATCTTCAAAAAATTTTACAGTGTGATTTGACGTATTATAAAACTGTGACGTACCAAATTTAAGTATGCTAGCGTTATTTATTGCGGTTTTAGGCGTACTAAGCTGTTTTCCGCGAGAAGTGTTTATATGGGGCCTATGGTAAATTATGGACCGATCTTCACGAAATTTAACAGTATAATTTGCAGTCGTATAAAGTGAATTCGTGCAAAATTTTATGTGATTCCGTTCATTATTCCACCATTTATGTTAGTTTTTGTATCAAAATTATCAATTTTTTTTGGGTAGTGGTTCCACATTTTGATTCATAGTTCTGATCCTACTAAACCGATGTTGCTGGATTTCAATCCCAAACTGCTTAGGATAACTATAAGCAATTTGAGACCAAGTTTGTTCTTTTCTTTTGCGTTTTTCGAAAGTGAGCGTGTTTTCAACAGACGGACAGACGGACAGACAGACGGACATGGCTAAATCGACTTAGAATTACTCAAGGACTCAGAATATGTATACTTTATGGGGTCTTAGATGTATAATAAAAAAGTTTCACACGGAATGACAAACTTAGTATACCCTCATTCACCACAGTGGTGGTGGAGGGTATAATAATAAATACAACGATCAAAATCTGAGAAACAATCGGCAATAAACATCAAGATCACACACTGGGAATTGAAAAGTTTACCGTACATAACTGTGTTATAGACACACAATTGTTGTGTGTTGTTTTTTCGTTCACATCAAATTATGGATTGAGTTGGTTTATTTAAATCCAACTACTGCTTTACACTGATTTGGTTGAAACGAACTACGGTTTTTCATAATGGATCATTCGACCTGATTTAAAAAAAAAATTACAGTAGTTGACACAACAATAATTTGGTGTGGACAACTGTGTACAAGAAACAAATGCCTTCGTGCAGGGGTTTAGTAGGTACATATTACAAAAGCAACATGTTAAAAGTTTCAACTTCTAATTAAAGCTATAGGCCCAGATGAAGGTTGTGTGATTTACATGTATTTTGTTTTTGGTGCAAAACCTGAAAGTATAAAATATAACCGGTCAAATTCAACCACAAGGCACCCTACACCACATAGCAAAAATGTAATTTATTGGTGGGCGCTACTTCTGATTTGCTACCACCCGTAATATATGAGAAGGATCTTATCAAAACTTAATAAATCCATATCTAACCGAACTAAGTTTTATTTATTTTTTGGTTTGTTGACCTTGAAATGAAAACGCAGCGAAAAAAAGTTGGACCAAAACTCTATAGTTAGTTTAGCCAGAAAAAAAGAACAAATATGCATGATTTCATCAAAACTTGATAAATCCACTTCATTCTTTTCATACTAATTAAATAAATTTTTAATTACTGGGTGGATTTCGATGAAATTTAGCGGCTTAATAGAAAACAATTTAGGCTTTCAAATTTTGGATTAATGCGAAACTTAGTGCTTGCACAGTGGGCCAAATATAATCATCTCGAATGTGTAAATTACAATGAACTTTTTTGTAAAAAGACACATCTAAGTAGAAAGTTACTTTGTTGCAAGAAGGTGCTTCTTTGTAAATATATTCCTTTTTGTAAAAACGTACCTTCTCCAAAAGAAGTACCTTGATAAGCAAATTTTTTAAAACATACTTTTTACGGTTACTTACATTATTTTCAACATAAAAAAGATAATCGGACGGACAAATGGACAGACGGATATCTGTCTAGATATATTCTAGGTTCTTAGACCCATAGAATGGATAAACTTCATGGCGTATTAGATAAATATTGCAGAAGTTACAAACTCAATTACAAATTTATATATACCTTCTACACATGAAGATTAAGGGTATAAAGAATATTTTATACATAAGTAATTTTAGCTAAACAAAGATTATTGCATAGCGCTTGAACACAAAACTTGATAAATTCAGTCCGGTCGCATCAAAGTTTGATAAATCCAGTCCGATCGCAACAAAACTTGGTAAATCCACTTGAAAAATTGAATTTTTTCGAATTATCTCATTGCTAAATTTTTAAATCCTGTATAGATCAATGACCAACCTTGCCGTTTGCATTACTGCAATAAAAATTTATAAGAAATACAAGTGGGCATAACTTAAAAAACATTTTCTTAAATTGTGCTGAAATACAAAAAGTGGATTTATCAAGTTTTGAAAAATCCTCCTCATACATAGAATTCGTTGTTCTTCTGCCCATGTCTCATGTTAACACTCTAAAGTTAATTATGATGAAAAATATTTTGGTTGGGGCTCAAGCATAATTTAAAAGCTTATGTGGTCAAATAACTTAGAATTTTTTCCAGATTTTTCGAAGGTTTAGAGGTCGTACAAGTCGAGTTTTCATCAAAAAGGGGGGTTTTGCCTTTATTTCTAACTTTATTAATATTTTTTAATATTAAACGAAATTTCCAACCTTTAATTCCATGCGCATAAACTATAAGTTCTGGCAATAATTTGGCCCAATAAGATACCACATATTTTATGCTTTGAGCTGCTTTTGAAAAAGTTCTTTAAAAACGGTTTATAGCTTTTAAAATTTCAGTTAAGATGAATAAATAATGATGCGGTTTTAAAGACGGGTTCTTAACGATTTGAAATAAAGAAAATGGAATTTGGGCATACCGTTCCAGAGTTATACATTGTTGAAATTTGTAACCAATGAATAATTAATTCTCAATAACATTTGCTGCAAAATCGTCGTAACTCAAAAAACTTCGTTTCGAGAAAAAAAGATTTTGAAATTTCAAGAAATTTTGCGACTAGTTTAATTCTCTTCTACATAATTACATTTTCGGAAAGCTTAATGTAGCTTAATGTTTAGCTTTTCACTCCAACATGAAGCGAAATTCTTACTTTCGATATGTGATCCCAAACTGAACTGAGATAAGGTTTGAATGATAAAAAACGATTTATTTTGTACTCAGTTCAAAAACAGTGAATTTTTAATTATGACGTTGTTGCAGTATATTTACGATATTATTATTTCTTTAATTCTTCGCTTAGTATCAGAAAAAAATAATTTTTATGACAGCCTACTGCACAGGTCTTGGCGATAAAACAGTATGTTTTTCAGTACAAAACACAATATGGAAAAAAATTTCCAAGCAATCCTAGAATTCAATAAAACTCGATCCTATTGTAATATGAAAAAAAACTTTTTAAATTTAATTACATTTATTATAATTACATCCCTGATTTATATTCTTTGTTTTTGTTGTATACCTATTGCAATAAGAAGTAATCGTATGAGTTGGTTTACATATATCTAAATTTAAAAATAATGTTACAACAATTTCGTTTTCAGTTATTTTTTAATAAATAATTTGCAATGATGGATGTTTTTGACGGTGTCTGTTACAAAGTCTTTCCAATTGATGGGAACGGAAATTGTTTGTTTTTGTCCCTTGCTCATGTAGTCTATTGAACAGCTTCAAGAGGAATGGAAGTGCGTAATATTATTGTGGATTATGTGGTCCAAAATTGGAACCGTTTCAAATTTTGTACTACCACATCAGAGGGTGACAACTATGATAATGTTGAAGTATATTCTAACGATATGAGAAAAAGAGGAACGTATGGACTTCATGCGAACTTCCAGCTGCCGCAGAAATATTTCCATATTTATTTGAGGTTTGGAGAAATGGGGCCATATTTTTACGCTTTGGAAATGAACGACACCCTGTTAAAAAACTTCGTTTCTCAGAGAATATTTCAAATGGACATTTTGATGTATATGAGAATATTTCATCACCTAACCAACTTTTCCCACAAATGTCAAATGCTGTGCATAAGACTAGAAAGATCATATCGGACAAAGCTTGAAAAAGAAAGGGAGAGAAAGAAATTTCATTTCAAAAATAAGGAAAACTTTAGAGATAAAATAGCACGGTTGAACAACGACAAAAAGAGAAAAATTCTATCTTATAGAAAAAAAGAACGAGTTTAGGTAAAAAGTTGAGGCGTTCAAGGAAAGAAACATTACGAAAATTTAAAGAATCCGAAGAAGATAAAAATAAAAGATTAAAAAATGATGCATCCAGAAAAATAACAAATAGGCAATTTGAAGATGATGAACAGAAAAGAAAGAGGTTGGACGAAAACAAATTCCGAAACGCATCCCAAAGACTTACTGAATGCAGTTTGCGGAGAAGTAAGAGGTTAGAGAAGAACTGAAAGAAAAAAGCAGCTCAAAAACTAAAAGAAACAGATGAGCAAAAAGGTAAAGGTTAAAGGAGGATGCAAGCCGAAAAGCAGCTAAAAGACATGTAGAACCACTTTGTGCGAAAAGAAGGAGATTAGAAGAAAGCAGAAAAATAATGGCAAATAAACGTCTGCACGACGATGAAAGCAACGTAGTGTTGCCTCCTAAAAGACATGTTCAACATGTTAATATTTTGCAGAGTTGCAAGAATGGCAGACAACAAAAGGGAAAAGAAGATTCTATTGAGGATCATTACTGTGGAGGTATGACTTTTGAATGTTCTATTTGTGCAGCAAAACATTTTCATAAGGATAAGGCACCAGATGGAAAATTTTCAAACTGTTATCAGAAAGGAAAAGTTGACCTTACATCCTTATCATCTCAATCTTATCCTGCAAATTTTGAAGGATTTAATAACCGGAAAACACGGGCAATCGAAAAACTTCTTGAAACATATACGATCCTTTAACAGTGCATTTTACGGTCCATATTGTTTCCGCATTCATGGTCAAATTTACCATAGGGCATTAACTCTTCATACTGTACCCGGTGACACAAGAAAATACGCTCAACTGTACATTCTTGATCCTGATGAAGCGACTGAAGAGCGTATGAAGAATTCTGGAGACACTGGATGCAGTAAATCTGTTATGAAAATGTTAGGTAACTTCTTCAATCAACACAATTCATAGGTAAACCCACACAAAATGTTGTATGAAGTGGAGAAGGATGTAGAAGCTGTGGCCAGACAAAGAGGGGTCCGAGTACCGTTAGTTTCAATGGCAATAAAGCACGACAGATCTCTTGATAACAGAAGATATAATGCACAGAGAGTCAACGAAGTAGCTGCAATATTTCAGAGCACAGACGGTGAACCTCCATTTGAACGAGATCTTCTTATACATTTGAGGCCAGAGCCATCAGACCCCAAAGGTACCAGTACTAAACGTATCAGTATACTGCATCCAAGTTTAGAGCCTATGACATATCCAATACTATTTCCATTTGGAGAGTCTGGATGGCACCCAGGTATACTTTTAAAACAAAATATATCCACTTCCAAAAGAACACGGGTTTCTCAGATGGGTTACTACAGTTATCGGATTGCCGTGCGTGGAGATTTTAATCCATTTTTGAGCGTAGGAAAACTAACGCAACACTACTTTGTTGATTCTTACGTCAAAATGGAATCCAACCGTCTACATTGGTTAAAAGAACACCAAAAAGAGCTCCGTGCAGAAAGTTATCAAGGCCTTATGGATTTTTTGCATTCAAGAGCTGCGGAGGATGGTTCCGTTGCTGGTAAGCCTATTATATTACCGTCCTCTTTCATAGGGATCCCAAGAAATATGCAGCAAAACTAATAAGATGCAATGACAATCGTACGAAAGTTTGGTAAGCCGGATATTTTTTTGACCATGACATGTAATCCTAAGTGGAGAGAAATAACGGAAAATATGGAATCGTATCAAACAGATCGACCGGATTTAATAGCACGTGTTTTTCATATAAAACTTACTGAACTGCTTACGGACATTTGTAAAAGACATATATTCGGTAAAGTTGTTGCCAAAATCCATGTCATTGAATTCAAAAAAAGAGGTCTCCCTCATGCTCACATGCTTATAATGTTGTCTGAGGACGATAAGCCTCGCGATAGGGATGTTATTAATACCATTGTTTCAGCAGAGATACCCAATCCGGAAGATTATCCTAGGCTCCATAGCATTGTTCTAAAGTAAATGGTACATGGGCCTTGCGGAGACAATAATATGAATTCTCCCTGCATGGAAGACGGAAAATGCTCAAAAGTTTTCCCAAAACAATTTCAAGAGCAAACTGTATGTAATCTTGATGGGTATCCCAGATACAAGCGTAAAAATTCTGATGTCACTTACAAAACTGCTTCAGCATTTGAGGTAACAAACCAGTGGCTTGTGCCATATAATCCATTTTTAAATTTAAAATATAATTGCCATATTAACGTAGAAGTATGTGCCTCTGTTAAAAGCATCAAACACCTTTTTCAGTACGTCTATAAGGGTTATGACTGTGCTAATGTTGAAATTACGGAGCAAGGTTCTTTAATACATGCTGAAATCAGGACATTTAAAGACACAAGATATGTAAGCGCTCCAGAGGCTGCATGGAGAATCTTGGCAAAACCAATGCACGACCAGTCACATGCAATAATTCGGCTGGCAATACATTTACCGAACCACCAAATTGTATATTTTAGACCAAACAACGTTGATCAAGAAGTCAATAGTATTCCCCTTTCAAACTCAACTCTCATTGCATGGTTTTGTCTCAATGAAAAAGATATTAATGCTAGAAAATTTAACTATATCGAAATCCCGGAACATTATGTATTTAATAAGAAAAGTGGTTGGAAACAAAGAGAGACGGAGGTAAAATTATCGGGCGCATCTACACTGTTAGTGTATCTGAAGAAGAGAGGTACTATCTCAGGTTACTACTGTTGCATATTCCCGGTGCGCTGGGCTATAATGATTTAAAAACTATAAATGGGATAACGCACTCCAGTTTCAAGGAATCGTCTTAGAAGACGATTCAGTTTGGTAGTTGACTCTTGAAGAGGTAATAGCAATGAGCATGCCAGTTGCACTCAGACAGCTTTTCGCTTACATATGTGTATTTGGAAGTCCTGTACATACACGAAAACTTGGGGATAAATACCTTCAACACTTTGTTAACGATTTTGTTCGCCGACACAAATGTCAAGCACGAAATTATAAGTCTGTAGGGCGAACATTTTGCCCTACAACAAGTACAAAATATTTTTATTTTGCATGGAAAGACATGCACAGACTTCGGTTTAAAGAAACCTTCCGAAAATCTTCCGAACGACATGCAAGATATTTTTAGTACATCACAAGAAAAAATGGAAGGATCCAGGCTTCAATCTTTTCTAAATGTTGAGCAAAGAAATGCATTTCAAACCATCATTGAAGCAATATACAATCGAACACAGCACTAACTGTTTCTTTCTTGATGGACCGGGTGGAAGTGGGAAAACTTATTTGTACAAAACTTTATTATGCGTAGTTCGAGGAAAGGGTCATATTGTATTACCAGTTGAGTCGACAGGAATTGCAGCGAATATTGTAAAAGGGGGCCGCACATATCATTCTCAGTTCAAGCTACCAGTACCATTGACAGAAACATCAACTTAAAGTATGAGAGCAAATTCAGTGGATGCAAAGCAGATAAGAAAGGCTAGGTTGATCATTTGGGATGAGGCAATAATGGCACCTACCTATGCATTTAATGCTATTGATAAGTTGCTTAAAACATTGATGAAAAAAACAAACCTTTTGGAGGTAAAGTTGTGCTTCTTGGAGGAGATTTTCGCCAATGTTTACCAGTGGTACCACATGCTCACAGGACGGCCATTATCGAATCATGTATTAAGTTTTCTAATCTTTGGTCCAACTTTAAAATTTTACAACTTAAAGTCAATATTCGTGCAGTGGATAATATTTACAGAGATTGGCTTTTGAAAATGGGGAATGGTGAACTCAGTTCGGAATCTGGAGAGGACATTATTGCATTACCAAACGAAATGCTGGCTGAAAACTCAATCGTATAAAATATCTTCGGTGAATGTTTAAAGCCGTCTGATGTAGAACAGTATTGTAAATTTGCCATTTTATGCCCTAAGAATGATGAAGTATGCGAAATTAATGAAGAAGTACTATGTCTTTTAGAGGGTGAATGTTTTACATTTTTAAGCGTTGACACGGTCGAGAGCAATAGCATAGCTGAACGGGAAAATTATCCGGTGGAGTTTATAAACAGCCTATCGCCATCTGGAATGCCTCCTCATAAGTTGCAAGTCAAAGTGGGAGCCATTATCATGCTTCTGAGGAATTTAAACACTAAAAGAGGTCTATGCAATGGCACAAGACTGCAAGGTTCAAAATTGTCACAGAATCTAATATGCGCAACTATATTAACCGGCACTGCAAAAGGCAATCGTGCATTTATTCCGAGGATTGATTTGGTTCCCATAAATCCCGACCTATAATTTATTTTGCGTAGGAGACAGTTTCCTATAAGGTTGGCGTTTTCCATCACCATCAATAAAGCTCAAGGTCAAGCGTTAGAGAGGGTGGGGATATATTTACCCGAACCAGTTTTAGTCATGGACAATTGTACGTTGCTTTCTTAAGAGTGAGCAAAAAAGATGATGTTAAGGTAAAAGTGATGCATGTAGATGGAAAACAGGGTATGTTAAAAAAGGGTGGCTCCTCAGTATTTACAAAAAATGTTGTTTTTAAAGAAGTAGTATAATTTAGTTAATTACTTATTGTCATTTTTTACATATTTTTTTTCATATACCTATTAAATGTATTAAAACATTGAATAATAATTTTTTGTTTAATTTCTTTTATAAGCGTTACTATGTTAGTTATTATCTAAAAGATTTTTATGCCTGGCAGGGACAGGCTTTGTGACTAGTGGAGGATAAACATCAAAGAGCAAAAATGCGCAGATACAACATTTTTTTTTTTATTTAACATAAATTTGTTAATAATATCATTTAACAAGCGAATTTGAACGCTCAATATAAAAGTGAACAATAGAATAAAAAAAAAAATTAAGTAAAAAAAATATATGTATGAACGCACATACATACTTACAAATAATGTGTGCAAAAAATTATTTATTCTTTTTTTTATTATCTCGGTGTTACAACAACATAATATGTTCATTATAAGAAAAGCACAGTCAATAAAAATATTAAAAAAAAAAACGGTACAAAAACAAAAACAACTCTCTATATTAGTAATAACTAAAAACGTCGATTACGTCATATGGTCCGGACGAAGCGCCGTGGGGGATAGACTGTATTTAGGGGTGTAATTGGGCTACAGCTCCAGAATATCCGCCAAGGATCCAAACACCTTGTTGATATTCCCAGAGAAAACACCGATTGTGTTCCTCAGGTTATGCAGTGGTTTTGGGATTCAGCGCTAAAATATCAACCAAGTATCCAAACAACTTGGTGATATTATAAAGGCTAGAAGAAGAAATAAAAAATTCACTTATACCTAAACAAAAGGAAAGCACATCTACCAATATAAAAACACTTTCCTTTTTTCCGTTTAAACATTATAAAATATCCATTTATTTCAGTTAAATATTAACGTAACTATAAAATATTTATTTTCAAAATGATTTAATTAAATTTTAGTTAAAGCGCGAATAGAAGAACACAGCCGTCCAATATGGCTCTCAAACAACGATTCGACTTAGACAAAAAAATTTGTATATTACAATTATAATCAAATTGAGATAAAACAACATAAAAATCAAAGAAAATATTAAAATATAGAACATGATGACAGTGGCGCCTCAAGTTGTCAATTCGTCTCAGGGCACATCATTCCAAATAGAAACCAGGGATAAGAAATCCGCTGCCTTTGGTTCAGACGTGAACATAACAAGGAAACAACAACAAAAATAAATTATCTTCATTCCAGCGAAAGCAATTTGCACCTAACAACAGAACACAATAGTAACTACCTAACGTCAAAACTAATGCCTACAAGCGTTACCACTGATACAAAGACAATCTTAGATGCAATGGGAAACAAACAAGAAAAAAGTTGTCAAAAACCACAAGTGCAAGTTGGTATGGACAGGTATATAACAGTGCTTAAACGGAGTCGCAGCCCTACCTCTTCAGCTGTAGCCTCGGCCTCGAAAGTTCCATCTTTTGATAGAATAAATTCACAAAATCGTTTTGCAATTCTGGAGGATGAATCTTCTGAAACACCTAACGTCATAAAATCATCGAAGCCACCCCCGATATATCTTAGAGAGCAAAACTCAAGTGAGCTAATAAAAAATTTAATCTCGGTGATAGGTGAAAATTCGTTTTGCGTTGCTGCAATCAAGCGTGGTTATATAAACGAGACAAAAATACAGGTTACTCATGAGAATGATTTTCGTAAAATAATTAATAGCTTTGAAGCACTTGAAAAAAAAGCTTCTATACATACCAACTAAAAAGCAGTAAAGGTATTCAGGTTGTGATTAAGGGCATTGACCCTTGCCTGGACCCAGACGTAATAAAAACATTTTTAGAAGAAAAGGGCTTCAAAATAAAAAATGTTCCACATATTAAAAATAGGGAAAAAAATCCTCAACCACTTTTTCGAGTGGAGTTAAAGCCCGGCGACGTAAAACTAAAAGTTGAAACGCATCCCATTCACAGTTTAAAATACATCCTGCACAAAAAATTCACGAAAGAACAGCCGCACAAAATTCATGGGCCCGTTCAGTGGTCAAACTGCCAAGAATTTGGTCACACTAGGGCATACAGCTATCTACCCCCTGTTTGCGTCGTATGTAGAGAATTACATGGTACCGACCTGTGCGGTAAGTCAAAAATTTACACTAATTTAAAAAAATGTTCCAACTGTGGTGGTAATCACATTGCCAACTATAGAAGATGCCCGGTATATTCGTTTGTCAAGCGTTCTGTTGGAAAGAAAGTTAATCCCCCTCAAAGGCAGGCAACTAATCAAGAAACCACGTACGGCGTCTAGATACCGCAGCTAAATCATAACAGAACCTCGTACGTTAATGTCTTCAAATCTAATCCTATGCCACTGCAAGGTGATTTACCAAATAATGACAAAATTGCCATTTCTAATTTAACTCGGCTAGAAAAAACCATGGAAACATTAGTGAAAACAGTTAACAATTTTACTAACACAATGGGTAACATGATGCAAGAAATGTTAAGCATGCAATCGATGTTATTGCAAGCTGAACATCATTAAAAAGAAAATAAATAGTGGAATGGAGTATAAATCACATTCGCTGATGAAAAAAGTAAAACCTGCAAGACAAATGAAAAATCCATGTGCTGAGACTTGTAAGCTCGAATGTTACAAAAATTTTAGTGATGACGAACGAAAGCATTTGTTTAACTTATACTGGGCCCTTGGTGACATAGAAAAGCAAAGACAATATATCGACAAATGTATGCAAAAAATTGAGCCCAGATACCGTTACATGCGCATTGGGGGAAACAGAGCCTCGCCAAAATAATAATGCGTTTTTTTTTAAACAAGGTGATGAGGTTGTGCGCGTTTGCAAACTGTTTAAAAACACCCTGGATATCACAGATCGTTCAATTAGAACCGTATTGGATGAGCATCAAAAACTCGCTAACCAAATATTAGAACCCGACCAAAGAGGTAAACACGGGAAACAGAAAAAACATGATCCAAAATTAAAAGCTGGAATTAAGGAATTCGTAGATAAAATACCAAAAATTGAAAGTCATTACACAAGAGCAAACACATCCAAAACCTTTATTGAAGGAAGCAAAACCGTAACAAGCATATATAACGACTACGTAGACATGTGTAAAGAAAAAAATGAGCCGTTTTGCAACTACATTTATTTTTATAGAACTTTTACGGATGACTTCAACATCTAATTTTTCGTCCCGAAAAAAGATTTGTGTGAAGAATGTACATCATACAGTAACATGGATGAAGTGGAGAAAATTAATAACAAAGAAAAGTATGAAAATCACTTGAATGAAAAAAATTTGGCATGAGGTGAAAAAAGAAAAGAAAAAGAAGATATGAACGTATTTGTAGCAGTGTATGATTTGCAAGCTGTCATGCAATTACCTAAGGGCGATGTGTCAGCATTTTATTACAAGTCAAAACTAAATGTTTTCAACTTCACTATATATGACATAAAAACGAATAAATGCCAATGCTTTGTATGGGACGAAGCCAATGGACGCCGAGGATTTAATGAATTAGGTACGTGCGTTCTACAATATATTAAAAATTTGTCGACCACTGAAGATGCTGAAATAATATTTTATTCGGATAACTGTGCCGGACAGCAAAAAAACAAATTCATGATTGCCATGTACTTATACGCCGTGCGCTATTTGGGTATTAAATCAATCACCCACAAGTACCTTATCAAAGGTCATACACAAAATGAAGGCGGTTCAGCTCATTCCTTAATCGAGAGACAAACCAAGCGTATGCTTAAAAGTGGTCCCATTTATACAACTGAAGGATTTGTATCAATAATCTGATCGGCAAAGAAAAAAGGAGACCCATTTAATGTTAACGAGCTATGTTTTGAGAATTTTTTGGATTTAAAAATACTGGCAAATGACATCGGTCCATTAAATATGGCAGATTTGAAACTGGCGCTTGCAAAAACAATTCGAGTTCAACGAGAATCACCAAATTCTGTTTTTTATAAGACCGCTTACGCTGACGAAAAGTTCAAGGAAGCGATTGTTATTAAAAAAAAGATGCAAGCAAAAGCGATTTCTTTAAACAAAGCTTTTCATACCAAACCAGGTATACCAGAAAATAAGAGAGCCGATATTAATGAGTTGATTAAAAAAAAACTCATTCCAAATTTTTATAAACCATTTTATGATAATTTGTAAACAATTTATAGTCAGAGTTTCGTTACCAATATATTTTGGTATTAAGTTATTATTTTTTAATTACTTAAAGTAGAAAATTAAAATTTTTCGTTTGTGAATTATATCTTAAGATGAAAAGATGTTGAAGAGTTTCTTAATATTTTAAGTTCAAAAGACTGTTTCTATGAATTATATTTTTTTTATGTTATTTATAATATGCATAAGTACATAATATGTATATTTGAAGTTCAAAAGACTGAAAATAAAATGTATTAATACGAACTTATTGGTTTTTTTCTCAACAATAACGACACACTATAACTTATGACACTCTATTGAATATATTTTTGCAACAATAACGTCATAATGCAAAGGAGAGTTAGTTCTTATTCAGGAAAAAACCATAAATGACTACTTGGTGTTGATTTTCCGCGATGGATATGTTAAATATATTATACTTTATTGGTTTATTTTGAAATTATAGGTATTCCTCTTTTCTGTGTAAGGTGGGAGTCAATGAAAAACTTTAAACGCGTTATATGCAAAATCGATTTTTTTGAGTTATGCCGGTCTTGCAGCAAATGAGCGATATATGTACAATATTGTCAATATAACAACCAAATCTTGATTTATAGAAGACTAGCTTAACCCGGTGCGCTTCGCTACACTGACCCCGCACATTTTTATATTGAAATTTATAGTTTACTATAATAGTAGCTTTAACCACGTTTGAAGACTCTCCCTTTAATAGTTCTTCAGTTGAGCGATATTTAATGTATGCATCCTATGGGAGGTATTTCCCCCCCTGCGCCTACCCGCTTTATTTTTATTTTCAAAAGTGTAGTATACCATAAGAGTGACTTTTAGAAAGTTTGAACATTCTCACTATTACAGTTCTTAAGATATGCGATGTTAAACATTGGCGTCCTATGGGGTATTCCTATACCCCCGCTGCTATTTTATTTCAATTCCGGGGCTCAGAAGATCCTACTACAAAAAGTTCAGCAAAATGCGTGCAGCGGCTCTTAAGATATGCGATAATTAATATTGGCATCCTATGGGGGGTACCGATTCCCCTGCCCCTATCGAAAAAATAAGTAGCCTATTTTATTTTTAGGGCTCACGTGATGTTACTGTAAAAATTTCAGGAAAATCGTGCGATAATTAATATTGGCATCCTATGGGGGGTACCAATTCCCCTGCCCCTATCGAAAAAATAAGTAGCCTATTTTATTTTTAGGGCTCACGTGATGTTACTGTAAAAATTTCAGGAAAATCGTGCGATAATTAACATTGGCATCCTATGGGGGGTACCAATTCCCCTGCCCCTATCGAAAAAATAAGTAACCTATTTTATTTTTAGGGCTCACGTGATGTTACTGTAAAAATTTCAGGAAAATCGTGCGATAATTAACATTGGCATCCTATGGGGGGTACCAATTCCCCTGCCCCTATCGAAAAAATAAGTAGCCTATTTTATTTTTAGGGCTCACGTGATGTTACTGTAAAAATTTCAGGAAAATCGGTTCAGTAGTTTCGGAGTCTATAAAGCGACAAACAAACAAACAAACAAACAAACAAACATACATAATCCATTTTTATATATATAGATTCGGGTTATCCTCTACGTCCATGGCTGATAACACCATATCGTTCATCAACAAATGAAGATGAAAGAAATTTCAATTATATTCACGCAAAGGCAAGGAATTGTGTTGAACGGTTAAATGGAGTATTGTAGTCGGTGTTTAGATGCTTGCAGGTTGGTCTTCATACCACTCCCCAAACTGCCGGCAAAATTTTAAATGCATGCACAGTCTTGCATGACTTTAGGCTGGAAAATGGTTTAACATCCCACGAATTTGATCAATATAACGCAAACGATCCAATTCATAATCTAAATGAGAATGCCACAGAACCTGTCGCAGAACATTTCCGTGAAGCTACACGTTTAGGAAATACTCTGAAGGCCAGATTAAATAGAAGATACATAAAAAAAAAAACATATCATCATATATATTAATAGGCAAGTGGATTTCTTTGGATCCCTTTTACGCCTAAGCTATATATTGTATTTTAACAATATTTTAACAAAATTTTAAAAATGATATATCAATCGAAATGATATGTTAAAATCGGTTCATTATTTCACGAGTTATACGCGTTAGAAAGTGGTACTAATACATTGAAACAATTCACATACGTGTGAGCAAAAACAATGTAAACACATAACAGAAGCAGTATGCTTTGTTTTTGTGTTTACATAGTAAAAAGAACAACAACATGCAGAGTTTTCTGCTATGCATTAAATTGGAGAACAGTAGATATTAAGAAATAAAAAAAAAAAAACAATTTTAAATATTTTGTTTTCTTTTTGGGAGAGTTGTTGTTTTAAATGTTACCGTTGATTTCTTAAATTTTTGCGCTTATGAATAATTTTAATGTTATTTTACATTATTAATATGGTTACATTGTAAATAATGTGTTTATTGCATTTTTTTTTTTAAATAAAGTGCGATCTTTTAATGGGCTGCGATTTTATATAACAGACACTACCGATCATGGTCATTTGTTATATGATAATCATGTATTTACAAAAAATTTATATATAGAGAGGTTATAACAACATAATTCATTAACGAAATAAATATAAATGGAAAATATATAGAAGGCTTTGTTATAAACATTGAGATTAGGGAACTTATGTTATATATAAATTTTTAGAAAAATTGTCACTAAATTTCATATGCCTAAAAGAAATATGCCTCATAAAATTGTTTATAATCAAGTGCGATAAAGTATAAAGTATTTTTGTGATTTTTTTTCAGATTTTTCGGAAGAGGTTTAGAGGTCGCTAAAATCGAATTTAACCCGAAAATCGGGTTTTCTCGACTTTTTTGAATTTTGCTGATTACTCGGCCAATTAGCACGATTTTCTTTGTTACTAAATTTATATTGAAGTTAAAAAAAACTAATGATTCAGTTTAAAAGGCATACAAACAAATCATTTAATGAAGCAAAGAACAAAGTTCAGCAATTGCAATTGGTAAATGATGTCACAGAACGCGGCGTGGCCTTAGCAAATACTTACATTAATCTAACAACCTCTGCAACAGACTTTCAGAATTTATTGCAGGGCATAGAGCTTCATCGTAAAAGCTCTAATAAATAATTGAAAGCTAAAAAAAATAGTTTTTTAATTTTTTTTTTTTTGGGTGTGAGAAGTAAGCTGCCTAGAATTTTTTGGACTCGCATTGCTGAAGTCTGTGCAACAGAACAAAAAACCACCCATATTTTTTATTTTAAAAGAATACCTAATATCTAAATATCTAACATTAAAACAAATCCGAAGCATAACTGGGAAACATATTACAATAATTTTAATTTCACAAAATGGGTACAAAATTTAAAAAGGGTATAACTTTGGAACAGTAAGAGCAAATTCAATTATTTTTTTTGCAATGACTCAGAATTTATCCACCTTACAAACTGAATGATTGGTTTTTTAACTTCAATATAAATTTTAATAGTTACAGAGCATTATTTTTCAAATTTATGGTAAATTTTCCAAAACAATGTGATTAAGGGGACCTAAATGAGCAAAAAAAATAACCGAAACTTTTAATATCTGCACAGAGAAGTAAAGTTTGAGAAGTTTTCTTTACAAAAATTGACTAAGTAACAAAGAAAGTTGTGCTAATGAGCCGAGTAATCAACAAAATTCAAAAAAGTCGAGAAACCCCGATTTTTGGGTTAAATTCGATTTTAGCGACCTCTAAACCTCTTCCGAAAAATCTGAAAAAAATCACAAAAATACTTCACACTATAAGCTTTAAAAAAAGGTGGGGCATAAAATAATATTTTTTTTTTGGGACACACTAATGTATATACATATTTAATAGGTTTTAGATTAAATAAATATTAGAAATCACGGTACAAATAAGTTATTTCGATTGTGTCGACTGCTGGCCCATACTAGTTTTTATTAATAATTAGAAAAAAAATAACATTTTTATTTCATTTAAAAAAAAAACTTTATAAATAAAGAAGAAAATTCTTTGTTAACATATCTTTTATTCATATTATTTGAAGAAATTTGATTTTAAAAAGTGAGTATGCAATACATATTAAAATTTTTCTTTTTATAAAAATATCTCGCTAAAATAAACTGAAAAAAGTTATAAAAATATAACATTGTAAATTCAGTCGTTATTTGCAGGGACCGTAACAGTTATTCCTTTTTTTCATAAGTCAGATGAAAACATTTATTTTTTTTCTTTGGTTTTTATTTTTTTTTTTGAACAAAAATAGCAGTTATTTTTTGATTTTTATTTTTTTGAATAATAATAACAGTTACTTTCTGATTTAACTTTTTTAATGCGCATAAGAAAACCCAATCAAAGATTATCTCAAAATAAACATTTAAAGTTAACTAAGTTATTGTAACACAGACATTTCTTAAGAGAATAACTTTTTTTTTTCTTTGAAAAAATAAAAATCAGATGGTAACTGTTATTATTGTTCAAAAAACAAAAATCAATATATTTTTACAGAGAAAAGTTCATGTCAATATAGTATACTTGAATCAGTTTTCCGACATTTACTACTTTATGCTTTTTTGTTTTAACATTTCAAAATAACTGTTATTTTCGGTCCCTGGTTATTTGTACTCTTCATAAAAAAAAAAATCAATTTTTGGTCGCTTAATGAAAAACACAGGTGTTAAACACAGATTTAAAAAAGGCAAACATTTTCTTATTGCACTAGATTAATGGACGTCTCAAGCAACTCAATTTTTTTCAAAATTAGTTCTTTTTGTCATTCGATTGCTTCTAGTTTTTGAAGCACTTTGGTAGTCATTTCTCTGGCTTCTTCTAAGGACTCTTTTTATTTAGATGCATTAATTGAAGTGTTAACTTTTTTAACAGGCGTTGGTAAGTTTTCCTCCTCCAAAATTTAAATTGAAAGCATTGATTCCTAGAATAATTACAGATGGATAATTTTTACACTTCACATTAAGGTTAAGGTTAAAACACATAAGAAATTATAGTCGGCCAAGCCCGAGCATATGATAGAGTACACAGTATATAAGAACACATTTTTGCATATGTGCTCTTTTTGGACCAATGGGCAATCATGCACCCGCCTGAACTAAATTATGTTATGAGGTAAAGATGCATGTAAAAGTTTGTGCCGAATATTATTTAGATATGAAATTTGTTTGCCTTTAAGTGATTTTAGGATGGGAGTTTATGTGGGACCTATGGTTCATTTTGACCAGGGAAAATTTCGTCACGACATAGTTAGCTATGGTAGAAGTTATCGCCAATTTTTATGTTAATACTAACTATCTATGAAAGTTATGGCATTAAAAGCTATTTTCGGGAATAGTATTTGTATAGGAGCCATGGTCAAATATGGGCCGATTCCAAAAAAAATGGTAAGATGATTGTGTGTAATAAAATAAGTTTGGAGCAAATTTAATCTAAATACCAACAGAAGAAGCTGGTTTCTGGGCACAAAGACCCTACTTCGGAAAGAAGCTTGCATGGGGCCTATGTGAAATTATGGACCGATTTACATGGACAGCCAGCCGGCCAGTCAGAGGGACGGATATCGTTAGATCGACTAAGAAATTGATTCTGAGTCTATCGGTGTACTTTAAGGTGGGTCTAGGACCAATACTTTAAGGTGTTATAACAATCTGGGTATAGAAATAGTCAATATCAGCCTAAGCTTGAACATAAAGTGAATAAAGTTCAAGAACTTTCCCTTTTTTGCCTCTCAATACAACCTTTTTAGTTTTTATACACCGCGTCAGCACTTGTTTATGGTTTTAACAGGCATAATTCTTTATTACTTGGAGGTGACTGACACAATTTGTATCCGAAATACACTAGGATATAAAATCTGCAAAACCAGACTCTGGAGTTCGTGAATCACCATCAACAGCATCGGTGGTTATTATATTCAAAATTTGTTCCTCAAGCGGATTCAAATCCCGAGGTATGTCACTTCGACTTCCGCCTCCAGTCTTGTTAATAAAAGAACGTCTTGCGTTTACTTGCTTCTTGACACCTGCCTTTAAGTATGTCCAACACTTATTATTGGTGGAATAGCAGCTGGCATCCATTTCTCAAAACTCCATTTAACATATATACAAGTAAAATACAGTCAAAAACAATTTTTTTATATTTTAGTTGTGTATATTTGTAAATTTGACTTTTGGGAAATATATACATACCTTTTTCCACTGTTCTACAGACTTGGCGCTGCCACCAAGGGGGTTTAATAAATTTTTGAGCATTTCCCATTGCTCCTTAGAGTTAGAATTCGAGTTTATGCATCAAATTGCCTTCTAGCGAATTCTAAGTTGTTACACATGTAGTCTACCAATTTTTTCTTTTTGCTGCTTAGAAATTAGCATATTTTTCTAAAATTATAAAAGTAATATAATGTGAAACGATAAATTCACTTTAAAACAAAATAATTACCTTTACCGTGCTATTATTCATGGTATTTTGCATTTAAAATATATTTTTTTTATTTTTGAAACTTTAATATTTGACAGTTCAAAGCGGGAACTTTTCTCACAAAAATTTTACAGACACACTTTTTCTGTTAATTGGCGAGTAATTTACTTACGTTACAGATATTACTCACCAAAAAAAGTTGCAGACACTGTTTAGTGAGAAAAACAGCTGTTTGTCTTAATTTATGCCATTTTCATTTCATTTCTCACATTCCAATCGAAAAGTTTCTCGACGCGGCAGTTACAGAACATGGGCACTGAGCACTTAAATAAAAACTAAAAAATAAACGATCAGTTCTACTCCCATCATAAGTATGTCGATTGATCGCGTACAAAATTTTTTCCTTCAATTATAAAGATACAATTTTTTGCATTCTAAAGATAAAATTTTTGACACCCTTTTTATTTCCCTCGCATTCTCATTACAAGCTATGTATGTATTTCGCCAATATCTATCTTTTTCTTTTCATTCATTCAAAACTAAAAAATAAATATACCGCTCTCTCAACAATTAGTATTCCACTCTCAAAATTCTCAATTTTTTTATTTCCCGGTTTTTTATTCCCCAAGTCTATGCAGCAATACCTCCAAAATTCATATTTTGTTGGTATTTTAGCTCCCCGGTTTTTAAATTCCTAAGTTCACTAATAAACACCCTTCTATCTGGGTAATAGTATAAAACATCCAAAATGTGGGCGGGATTAGAGAATTGGGCGTGCCACAAAAACCTCTTTTTATCTATTGTCCAAAACGGTAATAGCTAAAGTTTCCACTTTTGGAGCAAATAGCATGGCTGCCAATACGCAACATCAGTCAAAAAGAACGATAAGTGTTAAATTGTCCAAATTTGTTACTAACAGAAAAGTTATTAATGCACAGCATCCATCAAAAATGGCCGGGATTGGAGAAGTGATCGTGGCATAAATAGAATTATATATATCAAGAAGACGGTAACAGCTAATGTTTATAAATTTGGAACAAACCAATACGCAATATCAATCAAAAAGTGGCCGGGAATAGCTAAGCGGGCGTGGCATAAAATATAATTCCGTATATCTACAGAATGGCAATAGCTACAATTTACAAATATGGCGCAAATAGCTTGGTTATAAATGAACAACATCTGTCAAAGAGTGGGCGCGATTGGATAAGTGAGCGTGGAATAAAATAGAATTATGTATATCTGAATAACGGTAAGTGTAAAATTTTCCAAATATGGTACAAAATGAAATATAAAGACTAGATAGATTTCTGTATAACTGGAGAACGGTACTAGTAAGAGTATTTAAACTTGGTACAAATAGCTTCTGAAACAATGCACGAGATCTGTGTTTAAAAATATTTACTTATTTTATAGAAATTAATGAAGGAAGCTAAGCTCACTGGGTTAAGCTAGTGTTTTCTTAAACATGTTTACACAATTCTGTTTCTGAGAGCAGATATTTTTTGTTTGCTGCTTTATTGTAATTTATAGCAAATCAAGTAGCACAGAGCTGTATGTCTTAATTGATTTGGCAATATAGTAATTGGACAACGAATAAACAAAATCCTTAAAAAAAGAGCATGAGGTCAAAAAGAAATAAGTTTTCAATCGATATTAATGCTGCTGTACAAAGTAATATAATAATCAAAATGTTTATGCTAATTGGCTTTAATTAAAATTTTTTGGTGTAGCCTTTACAAATTATAAATTCAATTTCCAAATATTTTGATTCTGCCCCAATGTGTGGCTTTTAATAATAAAATAAAGGGTTTTTTTTTAACAAAATAGATAAAAGTTAATTTAATGTATCATAACTATGTGGCTATCTTCTCTGCCTGCAGTTTCAATCCCATGCGTTCCATCAGCTCCCACAGCTAAGGTAGCAGTAGCTTCAGCTATGGCAGCATTGTTTGTTATTCTATCTTCTGATATATGATGATAGTGATGGTACAAAGGCTGTTGTTGCATAAATGAGTGACGATTGATATTGTTAATAGTATTAATGTTGCTGGAAATACCCGTACGCATTATATCTGTTGTGGTTATACCAGGAGAGCCAGTTGCACCAGCCCCTCCTGAGCTTCCTGTAACACCTGTATGAAAACTGTGCGTAAAAACTTCACCGAAGCTAAGCTTCGTCAGTTCCGTGGAAAACATGTAGAATATTATTAACATTGATGTATAAACAAATATATGAAATATAATACAAGACCATATAAGATTTATCTGCAAAAAAATATATATATATTATTATATTTTGCGGTGATGCAAGGTCAATCTATACCTTTGATTTACGTTTATATTTATTAATACTGAGAAATGGCACCAGTGCAATAGTGAGAAAAATTCCACAGAAGACACCCGCAAATAAGCTAGCGAAATTAAGTTGCCATGGTAGAGTACCAATAGCAAACAAAAGTGCCCCAATCATTATCAACTTAAATAGAGCTATATGAGGCTTATGAAGCTGTTGCCAATGTGCATGTATTAGAAGGACAGCTAGTGATGCAACTACACCAGATAATGAGGCCAATGGACCCACCTGAAATTGTACAAGAGAATTAAATATTTTTTTGTTGTTAGCTATTGTTAAATTGCAAGGGTTGATTACGTATTTATTGGGGTATTCATTTAATCGGGATTTTGGCTTAATCGGTTAATCCGTCGATAAATTAACCGAGGATTTGGTTTAATCGGTTAATAATCGGTTAACCGATTAATAAAATTTTTTTTTTTAAATAAAGCAATTTCAATAAAAAAATGCATAAACTTTTTGGAGTTTATTAGTAAGAAAACAATAACATAACAAACAATTATTGAACTAAAACGAGCAAAAAAAAAAAATAATTCAAAAATATGTAAACATATTTATTAATTAATACATAAATAATATGTATTAAACCTAGATTATCATATCAAGATAATCATACGGAAAACTGGAGCATTATTTTAACCTAATATATGGTTGTATTTTTCGATTAATTAAGAACAAACTCATTTGGATTATATTTTTACATATATGGGGGATTCCATGTCAAGTGACCCATCTTTTGAAATCGAAAAAATTTAAAAATCCTCGTCCCGACTTCGAAATTATTATTTTTTATACACAACCCACTCGCGGCCCAAAAACCGACCAGAACTACCTTAAAGGAAAAGACCTAAGCTTTCTTTTGAGCAAAAAAAAAAGTTCCCGCTTAAAAAAAATAAAACAAAATTTTAAATTTAAAAAAAAAAATTTTAAAAATTAAAAAAAAAACAAAGAAAATGTTTCGAAAGATTCAAGAAAAAGCTATCTAATTTGTTTCGGATAAATTTTGCTAACACCAATAGATAATAAGTTACATGGATAAGAAGGAACACCTGTTTGGCCAAAATGTCAAATTTTTACAAACTCCACTCAAAAACTTTTTGATCGATCTTGTTGAAATTTGTGTCTAAACTACTATACAATGAACTACCAAATTTTATCCAAATCGGAAAACATCGATTTCAAAAGTTGGGTCACTTGATATGAAACCCCCCTATTAAATAAAAAGACCGACACTTTAAATATGTTTATATGATATTATGTTTATTAAATGTCTAAAGTGCACAGCAACGTATTCCTGCTAATTAAAAAGAAATATCAATATTTCGAAAGTGTATGCGAAAAATTTACGCAGATTGTCTTTCTAGGGTTAATTAAAAAACAAACTGTTAGTTAATAAAAAGACCGACACTTTAAATATGTTTATATGTTATTATATTTATTAAATGTCTAAAAAGCACAGCAACGTATTCCTGCTAATTAAAAAGAAATATCAATGTTTCGAAAGTGCATGCGAAAAATTTACGCAGATTGTCTTTCTAGGGTTAATTAAAAAACAAACTGTTAGTTTATTTTATTAGTTATAACAATAGTTTAAGAATATCTTAAAAAATAATCATTCTGCAAGATTTAAGCGATTCTTTTGTTTAATTTTGATGAAATTTGACTTGGAAAAAATTCTTTTACTTATCGTAGATGTTGGAGAATCAAAAGCAACCCATAATACAGAATATCTTATTTCTCAGTCCTCTTCTTGGATTTTTCTAAACATTTAAAAATTCCATTATGCCATTAAAGTTCTGTTTTATTTTGTTTAAATTTTTATTTCTTCTAATTGTTTCGGTTAATTCTGTTAAGGGATTGATATAAGAAAATATGAAAAGAAACAAATTACTCAACGCATACATAAAAAGGTACGTGAATCAATAAGTTGTTGGCAGCGAACACTTATTTAAAATGAAGATCACTAAACACCGTTTTTCTTTTTATGAAAAAGTATATTCTATATGAGACGAAAAAAATAATTAAAAACATATATGTTATGATACTTAAAAAAAATAAAAAAATTTTTAAGTCTTTTGTTAAGTAATCGACTGTAATTAATCGGTTTAATCGTTAATCGCAAATATCCAATTTTAAATTAACCAATCAGTTAACCGGGTAGTACTAAATCTGTTAAAGTTTTACCGAAAGAATACCCTTGAAAAGTTATAAGATTAGGTGAATTGATGCGATATCCTCTTTTAAGTAAATAACAATATTTTATTATAATATCCACACCAGAATAGAGTTTGTTCTGATGTTTGTAACATATTAGCTCTAAGCCTACTATTTAGTATACCGATCGACTCAGAATCAGCATCAAACCGTCCGTTTGACTTGCTGAGTCGTTTCATAATTTCACATAGCCCTCTTACAAGCTTCGTTTCGGAATAGAGTCTTGTGCATATAAACCATCCTATTATATTGGTATTTAGATTAAATTTGGTTCACACTTGTATTCTAAATCATCTTAACTCTCATACAAATACTATTCCCAAACAAAGCTTTTAATACCATAACTTCCTTATAAATGTTGGTATTGACATAAAAAACCTTTTACAGCTACTGTTGTGTTCGTTGGTAAAAAACTAACCACATTTTGTGAAGATCGGTCCATAATTGACTATAGGTTCCATATGAAGCCTCCTATCGGAAAAGAGTTAAGTACGCCTAAAACCGTGAAAAATTGCTACTGTAATAAAATTCGGTACACCACAGTCTTGTAAGACTAGAAATAACACTGACAAATTTGGTGAAGATCGGTCCATAATTTACCATAGCCACATATGAAGCCAACTCGCGGAAAACCGTTTAGTACGCCTAAAACTGCAGCAAATAATGCTGCACAGTTTTGTAAGACTAAGCATCACACTGTTACATTTCGTAAATATCGGTCCAAAATTTACCATACGACCTATATAAGGTATTTTCTTAGAAAACAGCTTAGCACGCCTAGGACCATAACAAATAAAGCTACAGTATTACATTTGGTAGGTCACAGTTTTATAGGAGTAGAAAGGACACTGTCAAATTTCGTGAAGATCGGTCCGTAATTTACCATATAAAGCACGCATTCGGAAAACCGCTTAGTACACACTAAAACCGAATCAAATAATGCTACTGTAATATTATTTAGTACGACACAGTTTTCAAGAACAATAAATCATAATTTAACATTTTGTGAAAATCGGTTCATAATATACATAGCCGTAACAATAATGTTTTTGCAATAATGTTTAAAGCAGAGTTTTCAATTGCAGATATTTGTGTCAACTCATAAAGAAGAGAAGCCAAGTGGAAAATCTAACAGTGAGAAATTTTAAATAATGTTTTTGCAGCAGAATTTGGTCTTTCGTAGTTTCATAAGTCTTTAAATTACTGTAGAGAATTTAATTTGAAAAAATTTTAATACGCCTTAAATCGTAGCATATATAGTTATTGTGGTAAAACGATTAGATTAGATTCGAGATATTGTGTAGTTTTTATTTTCAATATTTATAGTGTGCTTACAAAGAAATTTATTTAAGAAATAAAATTCTTTTTAGCGCAACGTAAATTCCCTATGCAAATGTGAAGAAGCTGCAGCTCGTTTCTGTGTTTCTCGCACAATAAAATTTCTCACATGAAGTACGTAACAAAAAATTTCATCCTTTCTCGATTTGTGAAAAAAGTGTTTCCGAATTTGAATGCGAAGGCAGTCAGCACTGTTATCAGGGGAATATTTCCAGTAGCTTAGTGTGAAATGCAAGCGAAACGTCAATGAAGGTAATAAATTATTAAACCAAAACTATGAAATACCAAAAATAATTTTAAGAACAAAATATAACAATTGTGTTTTATTTATTTTCATTATTTAAATTATTCATTCATTATTTAAATTCTTTCTATTTTGTATTAAAATTAAAAAAAAATGTGAACATTTTAAATTTAAAATACTCTGGATCCCCGATTAACGTCGTTAATGGGGATCGGGGAAATGCGACGCAAGCTAACAGGATGCGAATTCGATCACTTTTCTTCTATATTGGGGATTTCATGTTAAGTGACCCAACTTTTGAAACCGATGTCTTCCGATTGGTATGAAATTTGTACCAAGGTTAGTCCTATTGGATAGTAGCTTGGACACAATTTTTAACAAATTCGGCCAAGGACTCTCTGAGTTATAGAATGCCAAAAATTGACATTTTAAACAAACAGGGTGAAGATCCGAAACAACTCGATCACTACAGAACCATTGAGAGCTACCATCAAATAACAGAAGTGGTAATAAAATATATATATTATTATAAGTAACATTTTTTAGTAAAATGTTCCACCTTTATGATCTTAAAAAACTAATTACTCTCATTCTGAAGACATTCGGAAATAGTATTTTAGAAAAAGCGTTAAAGTTTAGACGTGTGCTATTACCATAACTACTTACACAATTAATCTTCGGAATGTCCACGGTCTAGTTTTCCAGTATAAGTGTTATTTTTATGATTTAAGAAATACTTACGTACATACAAATAGGAAAAAATTAAGAGTAGTGCTTTTGCAAAAAATCGAAGAAACGTTGTTTTGAGTTACAAAACATTTATTTTGATAGATATCCCACTCGCATCCCACTAAGCGACCAAAAAACGTTTTATGGACAAGACCTCAGCTTTCTTTTGAGCAAAAACAAAAAAAGCAAAGCTATGTAAACTACTTGGGACAACTTTTGCTAAGTACATAGGTAGTAGGTTGCATGGATGAGAACAACCACCTGTTTGGCCAAAATAACCAATTTTGGCGCGATGTCCCCTGAAACAATGAGGGACATGTCACCACTGCATCAAGTCAAACACAAAAAAACTCAAAGGCCTTCGCAACTAAAGTTAACAATAATAAAGAAAATATTAAAAAAACCAAATGAGAGGAAACTGTCATCTGATGATGATTTTCTGGCCTCTAGACAAGAGACCTTGATCGGACTCTCTGGCAGCAGTAACAGCCACGGTACTACCCATAAAAAATCAGGCAAACCTTGCTCAATCGGCTGCTTAGTCCGATGGACAATGCAGCTAGAAAATAAACAAAAAAAAAAAAAAAAGAATAGAAAAAGTCCAAGTGATATCCTCAGACAAGATTACAGTAAAGCGCAATTCATTCTCGACAAGATTAAAAATATTTCTGCGATCAGTACTCTGCCTGAACGCGATTAAATACTAGGCTGTGGTAGAAAAGTACCTTAAGTTTAAGGACAACATGCTCAGCACATCTAAGGCCGCTCAAGAAAGGTCCAAGGGGAATCGCTCTCAGGCAGAGAGTGATAAACCGCCAAAACGGAGGAATATCCGAAACAACTCGATCACTACCATCAAATAAGAGAAGTGGTCATTTTACCCCTGTGGTAGCAGAAAGGGGTGCCATCGAGTCTTAATTGGCTGAGCTTGTCATGGAAATAATACTTAGAAAAAAATTTTTCTATCCTTTTGTGTTGGAGTTGTTTCGAACGACATAAAAAATTCAAAAAAATGTTAACGTAAGAATAAAGAAATTGATTGAATTCTAATAATTATTAAAAGAAAATATTTTTTTTTTTTTGACTTCTAAATTGGCAGGATCGTAGTCTGCAGGATCGCCATATAATGTATTATTATTGTTTTTGCTAGATTTTTAGAATGTTGCTTCTAGCTGCAACACGTTTTAATTCTTCTAAGCACCTTTTGAGTGCTCGGGTAGAATATAATGAGAAAACTAGTTAATTCGTTTAAACTAAAAAGTATTCTGATTTTTATTTCCAAATCTTACAACTATTTATACCAAATTTAAATTATTTACAGTTCTTAATTCTATGTTATGTTCTACTCTTTCTAACCTACGGTGTGGCTTATTGAGTCAAAACACTAGATTTTGATTGGTCAATGTTTTAACTGAATTCTTGCTCAATCCCTTACTTTCATTTTCATTCAATCTTTTTTTACTTTAATGTTTACCCAAAATATTACTCAACTATCAAAGTGCATTGCCTTTTTCCTAAATGCTTGCATTTGTGTTTTGAAATATTATCCATCGTAATATTCCAAATGCAATGCATTTAGTTAATTTGCTTGCATTGACATATTTCTCAAGTGCAATGCCTTTTGCTTGTACACATAAACATTGTCATATGTGTGATCTCACTTAAGAGTGTGCCAAGTGGTTTTATGTTGCAGTAAAATTAAATAAAGAATTTTGTGTTGTTGTTGTTGGGTGGTTGTGTTATAACAAACACACTACACATTGTTTTTAGGTAGTTGTGATGCGTTTTGACAAACACACTACAATGTGGTCTCCAATTTGGATAGCCCTTCACCTCGTTTTGACTCCGGAGAGATTTACCGGGGCTGCAGGATAATGAAATGTTTGGACGCAGGGTTTCAGAACAAGTGCTAAGTTGAGGGCACCGAGATTGTCGGAAACACTCTCGAGTGCTGTAGATTAATCTGCACGACTGTCACCGCCATCAGGTGTTTTCTTTTTTGATTCGGAGAACTGAATTTCAGGGAGCAGGTTGTTTGTGACCTCGATCTCATCTGCTTCACCACTCGCCGGGATTCTTGGGCGGAACACTTTTACTCTAGCGTCCCGTACTCCAAAATAGAGCTTCAGGCCTGCCTTCTCTAGCTGGTTTGATGCTTCCTCCGTTATGACAAGCGTAAGGCATGTACTGTTATCCCCGTGATCTTCGGCCCTAAGAACAGTTCACTCATCCATCGGGTTTTGTTTCTTCAGACATCCCAGTATTTTCTGTCAGTCAGAACCTACATTAGGTACCCAACTTTTTGCCCTTGGTCTCATTGGAATTAAGATTAATCTGCAGCACTCGAGATGTGATTCCGACAATCCCTGGGTCCTTTTAGTTGAGAAGAACCTCGACTTAGCGCTGGATTAGGAACCCTGGACGGTAATCGGAGAAGTGAGAAGGTTCCCGGAAAAAACCTATAATACATATTTCGCAAAAGTTAAAAGTAATCAACTTAGCTCAGCAGACCTTTAGGGTTGTGATAGCAGGCAAGAGAAGCAAGTCGTGGCTGGAGGCTGGAAAACAGAGGGCATATAAGAAAGCAATAGCAACCACAAAGAGAAGATCATGAAAAAATTTCTGCGAATCAATCGAAAATACCGAGGAATCTGCCGGGCTTACCAGAGTTTTTGCTAGAGAACTCTCGAACCCAACTTATGTCAAGAGAGCGGATGATACATGGCCGGAATCATCGGCGCTACAAGAGGGAGTAGGGATTATATTGATATCACTGGAATATAAGCAATGTACCATGGCCGCCTTCCTGGATATTGAGAGTGCCTTTAACAACGTAACGATTATTGTGATCGAACAAGCTCTGTAACGATTCATTCGAGTATTTTTAAAGGAATGGGGCTACATAATAAACTCGGCCGTGCTCGTCGGTGGGAGTGTTTTTTCCAAAATTTATTATAATATTTAAATAAATTTTCCAAAGACTTTACTTTAGTAAGCTAGTATTATACACAAAACTGATGTACATAAACAAACAAAAAGTGGTTGATAATTGATATGTAACTTCCGATGGATTTTGCTACATATTTCCTAAGCCCTACCTCCATGCTGACGGGAATGTGTGTATGTTGTCAGTCCAAATAACGAAAGGAAAATAAAAATTACGATTACTCCATACATTTACCTTCACTTTTCGTAATTAATATAAAAGTTTCAAGAATTCATGTTAAAGAATATAATGTCAAAATCAAATTTTTATTAACGGTATAAAACAACAAAACAGTTGTGAATTAAAATTATTTTAATGTAAGCCAATTAAATAATTAATATATATAATCTAATAGTCACCCAAAATTTCGTTTTGTTTTGTAATAATTTTTTTATTATTTTATTGTAGTATTAAGTTATTTAATAAATTAAAATTTATCTATATATATAAAAATGTTTGTATGTTTGTTTGTTTGTTGGCTTATAGACTCCTCAACTACTGAACCGATTTTCCCGAAATTTTTACAGTAACATCATGTGAGCCCTAAAAATAAAATAGGCTATATTTTTTCGCTGCACGCATTTTGCTGAACTTTTGGTAGTAGGATCTTCTAAGCCCCATAATTTAAATAAAATAGTATCGGGGGAAGTGGTTCCCCCCATAGGACGCCAATGTTTAATATAGCATATCTTAAGAACTGTTATAGTGAGAATGTTCAAACTTTGTAGAAGTCACTCTTATGGTATACTACTCTATTGAGAATAAAAATAAAGCGGTAGGCGCAGGGGGGGAAATACCTCCCATAGGATGCATATATTAAATATCGCTCAACTGAAGAACTATTAAAGCGACAGTCTTCAAACGTGGTTAAAGCTACTATTATGGTAAAATATAAATTTCAATATAAAAATGACCGGGGTTGACAGGGGAGGAGCAGTACCCCTCATAGATAGAAATATAATTAAGATCCGCTGCACGCATTTTGTTGAACTTTTGGTAGTTGGATCTTCAGAGCCCCAAAATTGAAATAAAATAGTAGCGGGGGAAGTGGTACCCACCAAAGGACGCCAATGGTTAATATCGCATATCTTAAGAACTTTTATAGTGGTATACTACACTTTTGAAAATAAAAATAAAGCGGGTAGGCGTAGGGGGGGAAATACCTCCCATAGGATGCATAAATTAAATATCGCTCAACAAAATTGTTTTACCAGTGTAGCGAAGCGCACCTGATCGGATAAAAGCAAAACAAAATACATAAGGGATTTTTTTAAACAAGTTCGTTATTTTATTTTGCAATAAAAATGTCGAAATATCTGTCCTAAGTTAAACAAAAGTATGATTTCTTGTCGCATAAATATTTTTAATAATTTTAAATATCAACATTAATTAATAAATTTTGCAAAATTTCCTTTTTTAAAACTTCTTTTGGAAAAGTTTGTTTTGTAAACAAAACATGAAACAGCTGTTTAAAAAATTCTTGCAAGTAAAATTTTTACCAGTAAAAATTTGCAAGAATTTTTTTGTCTCTCAATTTTTTTCTCTCCTTTGGCGCTCTCAAATTGGAAATTTTTTGGGTTAATGAACACTTTCCAGTAACAATGGTTACAAATTCGTAACAATTTTTAGTAAATGAACACAGCTACTATCTGATGATAAAACAAAATCGTTTGAAGTGGCAACACTAGCTGCGAAATATAAATAAGTGCATTTCAATATTACACTATTTTTTTCCTGTTATGGTGGATACTAAATAAAATATTGCATAACATACGGTTTATAAGTCCATCAATGTCAGCCGGCGACGTATGACAGTAGATTGGTACATTGTAAGTCTTAATTATTTACAGTTTGATTTGTGAATATGGAAATGTGACATTATGTTAATAATGTTAATAACGAAAATTCATAATAAGACATTTTTAATATGATTCACCTTTATGTGACGGAATTAATAAGTTGGGAAATATATGGTAATCTTGTTCAATTTGTCATTATGTATGGTAAAATCTTAGGCAGGCAAATACATTTTATCTTAGGCCACTATATAAATTTAAGATTGACAAGACAATTAGAATCAACGTAAAACTTAAATGTTTACAAAAGAAAAATAACAGAATAGGGTTGCCGAACAAAATTATTAATTTTAGAATTTAGGAAAGGGAATTTAGCAGCAAAACATAAAATAATAGCACTTAGTTCTTTATTTTTAGTTAAACTAAACAACCCGGATATTATCAAACACTATTGCACGACTTTTGGAATTGCAGGAATATTAAATTCAATGAAATCTTATACTCCAACTTGGTTATGTTTCAGATCAAATTAAAGTTCAGTGATGATTTCTAGAGTTTTTTCAGTTGCCAATACCTTAGAAATGTTTTTTTAATTATTTATTTATTTTCAATTAATTATTTACCATATTACAATTTATTGCCTCAGCTCCGAATTGGATTTAAAGGGGCTAAGGGCAACTATTTACATTTGTTTACAGAGATATTATAAAAAGAAGATATGTTAACTACATGTCTAAATAAGTATGTACATATCAGAGATCAGCAATGAGTAGTGAAAAAGTGAGTAGAGCCGAATCATGACTCATAATTTCTTGTACTTATACGCACTCATACTTATTGTAATTCGATCGAAACTCATATTCACTCAGAAGTTTGATTTTACTCATCGTAATCATACTTAGAACATTTATGTAGTGGTTGACTTAGATTCAACAGATCTCAATGTGTATAAGCGAAGCAAAATGTGAGTCATACGTAAATATGATTCTCATACGAACTTATTTTAAGCAAGGCTGCCAGATTAAATATGTGTAGCAGGGATGATAAATGAGAAAATCAATATCGTACCAACGAACTTGTAAAATCGTACCTTATCGACCCTAATAGTACTAAGGAATTTTTTTATAATACTATTTTGCCAATTTTACAAAATGCACCCAAATGTGTTTGTTTTTGTTATTCTTGCCAATTTTGTTTGCACTCTTTACTAAATGAAGATACACTTTTTGTTTTATTAAACCTTCCAAAGTTAATGAAGGTTATATTCACTCTTATTCCATTTAACGTCGTCTCGAATTTCCGATAATTTAGCAATTTTCATGGAATTTTTTCTATTTCTTATATTTTTAGGAACTTTTAATCAATTTTTTGGCTTGTTTGAAATATAAAAAAATTTTCGCTATTTTTGCAATTTTCGCAAAGCTTTGTTGCTATTTTTACATAGACACTTATCGATAAAACTTTATAAATATTAACAACTAGCTTAACCCGGTGCGCTTCGCTACACTGGTAAAAAAAATAAATAAGAAAAAAATTGCAGTATTTTTTTAATGTGTAATTTATTTATTTTTGCTCCCCTGCACCTACCCCCTTTTTTTTTTGTTTTGAAAGTTGTTCTGTAAAGGTTGATAACTTTTGTGTTCAGATATATGGTATTTAATATTTCTTTATATGAGGGGTACTGCTCCTCCTCTGTCTACCCCGCCCATTTCTATATTGAAATTAATAGTTTACCATAGTAGTAGCTGTAACCACGTTTGAAGACTCTTCCTTTAATAGTTCTTTTGTTGAGCGATACTTAATTTATGCATCCTATGGAAGGTATTTCCCCCCTTGCGCCTACCCGCTTTATTTTTATTTTCAAAAGTATAGTATACCATAAGAGAGACTTCTGCAAAGTTTGAACATTCTCACTATAAAAGTTCTTAAGATATGCGATATTAACCATTGGCGTCCTATGGTGGGTACCACTTCCCCCGCTGCTATTATATTTCAATTTGGGGGCTCTGAAGATCCTACTACCAAAAGTTCAACAAAATGCGTGCAGCGGCTCTTAATTATATTTCTATCTATGAGGGGTACTGCTCCTCCCCTGTCAACCTCGCCCATTTTTATATTGAAATTTATATTTTACCATAATAGTAGCTTTAACCAAGTTTGAAGACTGTCCCTTTTATAGTTCTTCAGTTGAGCGATATTTAATATATGTATCCTATGGGAGGTATTTCCCCCCCTGCGCCTACCGCTTTATTTTTATTCTCAATAGAGTAGTATACCATAAGAGTGACTTCTACAAAGTTTGAACATTCTCACTATAACAGCTCTTAAGATATGCTATATTAAACATTGGCGTCCTATGGGGGGAACCACTTCCCCCGCTACTATTTGATTTCAATTCCGGGGCTCAGAAGATCCCACTGCAAAAAGTTCAGCAAAATGCGTGCAGCGGCTCTTAAGATATGCGATAATTAATATTGGCATCCTATGGGGGGTACCAATTCCCCTGCCCCTATCGAAAAAATAAGTAGCCTATTTTATTTTTAGGGCTCACGTGATGTTTCTTTAAAAATTTCAGGAAAATCGGTTCAGTAGTTTCGGAGTCTATAAAGCGACAAACAAACATACAAACATACAAACATACAAACATACATAATTCATTTTTATATATATAGATGGGCATACCGATTTACAACAATCGATACAAAACGATAACGTTTCGTATTGATGAAGTGAAATGGAATAAGGGTGAATGTTTTAATATACATATGTCAGCAATCTTATATGAAATATTTTTTTTTGTCATGCGTGGTTACCTAATGTACATCTTGCGAATAATAAAAATGAACTCACTTGCTTTTATGCGTATACCTAGGTCTGTATAAAGATTTAAAAAAAAAATCCGACAAATAACGCCACATTTGATTTTTTATATAATACTGCATTTTCCATATTATTACGTTATTTAAATAAAAAGTTCAATGAATCTTCTTTCTATATATATAAAAATGAATTATGTATGTTTGTATGTTTGTTTGTCGCTTTATAGACTCCGAAACTACTGAACCGATTTTCCTGAAATTTTTACAGTAACATCACGTGAGCCCTAAAAATAAAATAGGCTACTTATTTTTTCGATAGGGGCAGGGGAATTGGTACCCACCATAGGATGCCAATATTCGATTTTCCTGAAATGTTTACAGTAACATCACGTGAGCCCTAAAAATAAAATAGGCTACTTATTTTTTTGATAGGGGCAGGGGAATTGGTACCCCCCATAGGATGCCAGTATTAATTATCGCATATCTTAAGAGCCGCTGCACGCATTTTGCTGAACTTTTTGTAGTAGGATCTTCTGAGCCTCGGAATTGAAATAAAATAGCAGCGGGGGTATAGGAATGCCCCATAGGACGCCAATGTTTAACATCGCATATTTTAAGAACTGTAATAGTGAGAATGTTCAAACTTTCTAAAAGTCACTCTTATGGTATATTACACTTTTGAAAATAAAAATAAAGCGGGTAGGCGCAGGGGGGGAAATACCTCCCATAGGATGCATACATTAAATATCGCTCAACTGAAGAACTATTAAAGGGAGAGTCTTCAAACGTGGTTAAAGCTACTATTATAGTAAACTATAAATTTCAATATAAAAATGTGCGGGGTAGACAGAGTAGGAGCAGTACCCCTCATAGAAGACATATTAAATACCATATATCTGAACACAAGAGCTATCAACCTTTACAGGACAAATTTTAAAACAAAAATAAATGGGGTAGGTGCAGGGGTAGCGAAGCGCACCGGGTTAAGCTAGTTGTCAATAAAATTAACATTTGTCAACCGATTTTTTTTTTTTTTTTTTTTTTTTTGCAGTATTTATTTATTGAATCTTCATATATTAAATATGAACTAACAATAATTAATCAAATCTTATCCTAATATTTACTTAATGTCCTGCCAGTGCCAGACAAAAAGATTTAGTCATCACGGTTTCTGTTCACATATGTAGGTGTTTATCGCTCATCTGGTTGGGTGAGTGCTGCAGTGTCTCTTCTCCTTAATCGAGTGTGGCCGCCATTATTTAAAATATTTCGAGCTAAGGGATTTGGGTGCAGTTCCAGCCTTTTTAAATATTTTACTGCATATTTCATTATCATAGTTTTTACCAATGGCACATTGAGATCCTTGTGGATATTTGAGTTTTTGACATACCAGGGAGCGGCTGTTATTATTCGAAGAAGTTTATTTTTGCGCCTTTGAATTTTTTCGACATTAAAAGCCGAGGCAGTGCCCCATAACTGAATACCGTAGCACCAAATTGGCTTTAAGATAGGGGCAGGGGAATTGGTACCCACCATAGGATGCCAATATTCGATTTTCCTGAAATGTTTACAGTAACATCACGTGAGCCCTAAAAATAAAATAGGCTACTTATTTTTTTGATAGGGGCAGGGGAATTGGTACCCCCCATAGGATGCCAGTATTAATTATCGCATTTCTTAAGAGCCGCTGCACGCATTTTGCTGAACTTTTTGTAGTAGGATCTTCTGAGCCTCGGAATTGAAATAAAATAGCAGCGGGGGTATAGGAATACCCCATAGGACGCCAATGTTTAACATCGCATATTTTAAGAACTGTAATAGTGAGAATGTTCAAACTTTCTAAAAGTCACTCTTATGGTATATTACACTTTTGAAAATAGAAATAAAGCGGGTAGGCGCAGGGGGGGAAATACCTCCCATAGGATGCATACATTAAATATCGCTCAACTGAAGAACTATTAAAGGGAGAGTCTTCAAACGTGGTTAAAGCTACTATTATAGTAAACTATAAATTTCAATATAAAAATGTGCGGGGTAGACAGAGTAGGAGCAGTACCCCTCATAGAAGACATATTAAATACCATATATCTGAACACAAGAGCTATCAACCTTTACAGGACAAATTTTAAAACAAAAATAAATGGGGTAGGTGCAGGGGTAGCGAAGCGCACCGGGTTAAGCTAGTTGTCAATAAAATTAACATTTGTCAACCGATTTTTTTTTTTTTTTTTTTTTTTTGCAGTATTTATTTATTGAATCTTCATATATTAAATATGAACTAACAATAATTAATCAAATCTTATCCTAATATTTACTTAATGTCCTGCCAGTGCCAGACAAAAAGATTTAGTCATCACGGTTTCTGTTCACATATGTAGGTGTTTATCGCTCATCTGGTTGGGTGAGTGCTGCAGTGTCTCTTCTCCTTAATCGAGTGTGGCCGCCATTATTTAAAATATTTCGAGCTAAGGGATTTGGGTGCAGTTCCAGCCTTTTTAAATATTTTACTGCATATTTCGTTATCATAGTTTTTACCAATGGCACATTGTCCGAAGTATAAATTAAGTACAATAGAGGGCCCAGGATGCTGCCTTGTGGGACTCCAGCGTTAACTGGCTGAGGAGAACTTAAAAAATCGCCTTCTTTAATAATAAATTGACGACAGACTAAGTAGCTTTCTAACAGCTTGTGTATGTTTGCTGGCAAGTTTTGCTGCAATTTCAGTAGTAAACCTTCATGCCAGACTTTATCAAAAGCTTGAGACACATCGATAAAAAGTGCTGAGCAATATTTTTTTTCTTCAAAGGCTTTTCTTATTACATTTACTATTCGATGAGTTTGTTCAATTGTGCTGTGTTATCTTCTAAAACCGAATTGATGATTGGGAATACATCTGTTTTCATTTAAAATCGGCGTTAATTTTAACACTATTAGTTTCTCAAAAAGCTTTGATATATTAGACAATAATTATGCTTAAAATTTCATGAGTCAGTATGAGTAGCGAAAAGCGATTCATTTCTGATCTCTGGTACATATATACAGTGTTTTAATTATTGTATGTATTATAATTAAATCTAAGAAGTATTTCTTTAGTTTCCAACAAATGTTATTTTAATTTATTTTTAGAGGTTGATATTAACGGAATAGTCTTTAAGCTTTCTGGCAAGCTCTTATATTCAGTTGGACCACTTTAACCAATGCGTTGTTTGGTGAGTTCCAGACGACATTTTATATATATATTTTATATATATGCAAACTTCTTGACTGTCTGGTAAATGCTTGTGTTAAGGTACGTTCAGACTAATGAAATTTTTGACGAAAATATTTGTTCTGATATTTGCTTCAAACTGTGTGAAACAAAAAAATATTTTGTTTAATGTTCAAACTAAGCTCAAATATTTGACAATTTTTGTTTGATGAAACAGTTGGCAAACAGTGTTAAATAAAATAAATGAATTCATGTTTTCCATGCGTTCAGACTAAAAGAAATATTTGCATCAAATAATTATTTAATGAAAGTGTTCAAAAATAAAAATATATTTCTCAAATAGTAAAAATGAGCGCAAAAGCTAATTTATTTATTTTATTCTGTGGATCAGCATCTCTTATAGTGTTAGAACAGGAGAATTTAAAAGAAAAATAAATGGAAGCCACTGGGTAACGGGAACATGGCTAAAATTTGCGAAAAATTGAAAAGTAGGAAACAAACCCTAAAATATATTTGAAGTCGCTAAATCGGTTAAAAACAAAATGTCAAGAAAAAAACACAAAAAAATGTTGCAAAAATAGCGAAAATTCGCGAAAAATTTAGATATTTCAAACAAGCTATAAAATTTATTAAAAGTGCCTAAAACTAAAAGGAATGGCAAAATTTCGATAAAAATTGCTATATTAGCGGAAATTCGCAAAAATTTGGAAATAGCGGTATGATAGCAAATAATTATTATAATAATGATAGCCTAATAATTATTAAAAATCGTTAAAGCTCTAAAGATTCACAGTGAAAAATCGCTACTTTGCGAGCATGGCTAAAATTCGCGAAAAATTGCAAACTTAGAAACAAACCCTAAAATTTATTTGAAATCGGTAAAAAAAAACAGATTGTAGGAAAATAACAAAAAAATTTTTTTTTCAAAAAATAGCGAAAATTCGCGAAAATTTTTGATATTTCAAACAAGCCATAAAATTGATTCAAAGACCCTAAAAGTATAAGGAATGGCGAAAATACGGTAAAAATTGCTAAATTAGCGAAAATTCGCAAAAATTTGCTATAGCCGGCATGATACCAAAGTTTAGTACTTATAATTATTAAAAATAGTTAAAGCTGCAAAGAATCACAGAAAGAAATTGCTTCTTTTGCGAACATGAATAAAATTCGCAAAAAATGGCAAACTTTGAAACAAACCCTAAAATATATTTGAAGTTGCTAAATCGGTTAAAAAACAAAATTTAGAGGAAAAACAAAAAAAAAAATTTTGCAAAAATAGCGAAAATTCGCGAACCATTTTAATATTTCAAACAAGCCATAAAATTTAGTAAAAGTGCCTAAAACTATAAGGAATGGCAAAAATTCTATAAAAATTGCTAAATTAGCGGCAATTCGCAAAAATTTGCTATTAGCGGCACGATAGCAAAGTCTAATAATTATAAAAAATCTTTAAAATTGTAAAGAATCCGAAAACTTACAGAAAAAATAGCTTCTATCCGGAACATGGCTAAAATTATTTGTCGTTGTTTGCTCTTACAATTTTTTTGTAATATCAAATAAATGTTTGCTCAAAAATTACTAAAATATTTGATTTTTTGTGTTCACACTATGTTCACATTGGACAAATATTTGTTTGCCGGCAAATACTTTTATTTGCTCAAAATCAGCTGTTATTTTATTTGATACCCAAAAATATTTTGTGTTCAGACTACGTTAATGAAATATTTGATGTTTGCTTTCAAATATTTCATCAGTCTGAACGTACCTTTATTGATGTATTCCGAGGAAATGAAATAGTATGTGACCAATTCCTTTTAAACACTTAAAAACATAAAGTAGCAACAAGCAACCGTCCTCTTACAGGAAGTATATTGTTAGCATATTCTTGATATAGTTTTATTGTCGAAACACGTAACTTTATTTTGAGGTGATTGCAAGGTCTTTAAGCTAGTATTTGTTCTAAATCCATAAATCATAGGAAGATATGTTAAATGCGAATGAATTAAGGACTGGTAAAGTAGAAGTTTGGTTTTAGTATAATTTTTTTTTTTAAATTTGTAAAGAATTCCAATTTCTGAAAACATTTTTGCCTTTAATAAAATGCCCATAATAAATTTTGACTTAAATGTATGCCAATATATGTAACATTTGCAGATTAACATACTAGGTTGCCATCAACTTGTACTTTCATATTGGGCGGGATACCGACCACCAACCCGCACCAATTGTTGGGAGGATTGCTAGTTGTGAGACAGGCATTATTGTGCGTAACGGAAGTGCTTGCCAATGCGGGTATCTCGAATAACATTAGTAGGAACGCTAAAGCTTGCCTCAGCCACTCAGAGAGGCAAAGGGTGTATAAATGGCTAGCTGCACATAGGTTTTCAGACGCCTTCTCGGTTTCTCGTATTAAAGACCACTTCCTGCTTTTTCAATAACGTTTTTGGCTTATTTCCTTTATAATAAACCTCTTGAGTTCTATTCTTGTATTCTTGCAACTTCAATCAAATATATAAAACACTTTATTTATAGCTGATACCATAAGCTATTCACACAACTTAATTTTGAAATTAGTCACTTTAACAACCTTTAATCGCAACCTCTACTGCGATCTGCACACTTAAACGTTTGTACTAATACTGATTTACGATGCCCACCTTCAAGAGTATTTATACTCTGCTCGAGCTCTGACGTCTAGATGACTCTAGAACATTCGACGTTTTCGAACTATCTGTAACATTTTCGAACTATCTGGACCATTCAAGCTTTATTTTCTTAACAGCTAATATCATTAACACTTTACACTATGGCTGAATTTGAATTGAGCTATTATACATAAAAAAAAGTAAAGCATACTTCAAGGATTAACAATAATTTTAACATTATTGTCAAATATTCGAGAATTACAGTGGGGTTGAAGTACAATTATGTATAACAATTTTAATATTACATTTGAACTAGAAAATTCTGTATAGTGATTTTTATATTAGAAATATGCATAAATAACAATTAAAACTCATAAAATTACTAACAAATACAAAATAACTAATAACCTTATGTTGCCACAAGCAAGTAATTACTTTCAAGTAGTGTATACATATTACTGACGAAAATCGGAAGAAATGTCAAAAAAAAAACAGGTTAGAGTGCTATATTCGGCTGTGCCGAATCTTTGATACCCTCCACCGACAGGAGTGAGCTCTATATGATAAATACATATATATTATTAACTAAGCTTCACAAAAACGAGCGTCAGCATTAAAATTAGTTGCGGTTTAGACATGAATTAAATTATTGACCGACAATAAGAAAATTTTATGCGTTTCTATTTAGGTCTTTGAACATGCTTGAGTAAAATATCATTATTCGTAAAAGTTTTAGCCGAACTAAAATAATTTTTAGGAGGGTAATTTGTATTGGACCTATGGTAAATTATGGCCCAATCATCCCAAAATTCTGAAAACTTATTTCTAGTATTACAAAATATAAATTAGAATAAATTTCAATACAGCAGCGTAATTAGTTTTAGCGTTAACAGAAAATTTCACAAATTTGCATGATATTTTTTCTGGCCATATGAATTTAAGTAAGACATTTTACCGCAATATCTATATCTGTGATGGTTTAAGGCGAATTTTATTTTTTTCCCAAAGTGAGCTTTATTTGGTTTTAGGCGCAATTAACTGTTTTCCGAGAGTAGGGTTTATATGTGGCCTAGGGTAAAAAAAAAACCTTCACGAAATTTGGCAATGCGATTTCTCGTCCTATAAAACTGTGACGTACCGAATTTAAGTATGCTAGCGTTATTTATTGCGGTTTTCGGCGTACTAAACTGTTTTCCGGAAGTAGGGTTTATATGGGGCCTAGTGTAATTTATGGACCGATCTTCTAAAAATTTTACAGTGTGATTTCTGGTCCTATAAAACTGTGACGTACCAAATTTAAGTATGCTAGCGTTATTTATTGCGGTTTTAGGCGTACTAAACTGTTTTCCGGAAGAAGGGTTTATAAGGGGCCTAGTGTAAATTATGGACCGATCTTCAAAAAATTTTACAGTGTTATTTCTGGTCCTATACAACTGTGACGTACCAAATTTTAGTATGATTGCGTCATTTATTACGGTTTTAAGCGTACTAAACTGTTTTCCGGGAGTAGGGTTTATATGGGGCCTAGTGTAAATTATGGACCGATCTTCAAAAAATTTTACAGTGCGATTTCTGGTCCTATAAAACTGTGACGTACCAAATTTAAGTATGCTAGCGTTATTTATTGCGGTTTTAGGCGTACTAAACTGTTTTCCGGAAGAAGGGTTTATATGGGGCCTAGTGTAAATTATCGACCGATCGTCACGACATTAACCAGTATGATTTGCAGTCGTACAAACCAAATTCGAGCAAAATTTTATGTCATTCCGTACATTAATAAACCATTTATGTTTGTTTTGGTATCAAAATAATCAATTTTTTCAGGGTGGTGGTTCCACATTTTGATTCATAGTTCTGATCCTACTGAACCAATGTTGCTGGATTTCAATCCCAAACTGCTTAGGTTAACTACAGCAATTTGAGACCAAGTTTGTTCTTTTCTTTTGCGTTTTTCAAAAGTGAGCGTGTTTTCAACAGACGTACAGACGGACAGACAGACGGACATGGCTAAATCGACTTAGAATTACTCAAGGAGCCAGAATATATATACTTTTTGGCGTCTTAGATGTATAATAAAAAAGTTTCACACGGAATGACAAACTTAGTATACCCTCATTCACCACAGTGGTGGTGGAGGATATAAAAACACATGAATTTTATGATTGGCTGCACAGCACAGTGCAAGCTCATTTTAAAAATGTCGTCAATAACTAAACTGATAGCAAAACTTCAATTTCTCAATTGTTAACGAAGTGCTGAAAAGTAGTCAATATTTACCGTTACCTGTGGACACATTATTTGGTAATATATTTTGTTTTTATAAAACGGTGATAACAAACAAATTAATTAAATCAAAAAAAGTAAATATTGGTCATTTCAGTAATTTGGTCATAACTCGGGCATTTTCCAATCGATTGGATAGATTTATATACCTACGTCTTAAGGAAGAAATTTACCATTTACTACGGTTCCTGAAAATAGGTATTTTTCTTAAAAAAATTATATTTTGGTAATAAATTTTTTGTATCTGAACCGATTTTTCCGAGTTTTTCAGCAAATATGTTCTACTAAAAATTTCCAATCTTTTCATATATAAGACGTATCAATAGGTCATGTAACAGGTCTAAAAATTTAGTTTTTATAAAAATGTTGATGCTTTTTAGCCCATTTTTTGAGTATTTTCCTAATAAATTAACCATTTCTTAACCGATTTGGCAGATTTATATACCCACGATTTAAGGAAGAAAAAACCATTTACTTAGATTATAAAACTTGGACTCGGGAAGATCTATTGTTCCCGAAATGGGTATGTTTAAAAAAAAATTGTTATTTTGGGCATTACTCTTCCATTTTTGGAGAAAAGTTTCAGGGTTTTCGGGAAATATATGCTGCTAGAATTTTCTGATATTTAAGTATATAAAACGTGTTCATATGTCATACTAGAGCCCTATAATTTAAAATTTTGAGTATTTGCAATAACGTCTTTGTACGGGTGGTACCACGCCCACTTTTCCAATCGCGCCCATATTTTGTGGGATACTGTGTATTGATAACCGATATGTTTGTACCTAATTTGGGAACTTTAGCTCGTTTCGTTCTCCAGATATACAGAAATGTATAACGTCTTTGTATGGTAAGTGCCACACCCACTTCTCCAATCCCGCCCATTTTTTTTAAAGAGTTTGTGTATTGGCAAGCAACATGTTTGTACTAAATTTGAAAGCCGTAGCTCTTGCCGCTCTCGAGATATGCAGGAAAAACGAATTTAAAAAACAACAACAACATGGGATTTATGGAAAAAATTAGAGGTAGTCGTGGTTTTTTGCTCATATCTCAGCCATTTATGAACCGATCTTCCTGAATTTCAATAGCAATTCCGGACTACAGTGACATAAATGTATAAAAACCTAGCCTCCATCATATCTGGGATCTTCGGAAAACCCATTTCTACGGACGGACAACCGGATTTGAGCTTCCCTTCTCATAAGAAGCCAGAATATATATTCTTTATATGGTGTTAGATCAATATTGTAGAAATAACAAACGGAATGACAAAGTTATATATACCCTTTTACCTTCGGTGAAGGGTATAATAATACATACAACGATCAAAATCTGAGAAACAATCGGCAATAAACATCAAGATCACACATTGTGAATTGAAAACTTTACTGTACATAACTGTATTGTAGACACACAATTGTTGTGTGTTGTTTTTTCGTTCAAATCAAATTGTGGATTGAGTTGGTTTATTTAAATCCAACTACTGCTTTACACTGATTTGTTTGAAACGAACTTCTGTTTTAACATTGATTTGGTTTTTCATAATGGATCATTCGAGCTGATTTAAAAAAAAAATTACATTAGTTGACACAACAATAATTTGGTGTTGACAACTGTGTACAAGAAACAAATGCATTCATGCAGAGGTTTAATACATACACAGAAAATTAGCTAGAAACATAATTTTTAATTTGCTAAGTACTAGTAAATTGATACAAATGGCATCCACGGTAACACTGTTCCTATATTTGTTATTTTATTTGCTGCAATTGTCAAAAATTTAGTTGCAAGCAAATTCTCTTGCAAATTGAGCTGCAAGTACTAAAAATGTGATGGTTTTAGTAAAAAAGTGTGAGTGTGTTGAGTTTTTTTCACTTGCATGTGGCAAAACATAGTAAATACAAGATAACTGATAAATTAAACTAATTCGTAACTAAAGTTACTTTCGTAACACTGTGTTTAAGCATTGTGTTTTAATCTACATATGTTGCTTGCTACTGCACGACTACATACCTCTATTTCTTCTTTAACCTCGAATTCGTGGCTAACAATGTCAATATTGCATCGCTCGAATTCATCTATTAACCTCTTCTGTAGCTCTGCTTTCATACATACATACATACAAACATACATACATACATACATACATACATACATTCATACATAAATACATACATTCATGCATACATACAAACATACATACATACATACATACATACATACATACATACATACATACATACATACATGCATACATACATGCATATATTCATACATACATGCATACATACATACATACAACTTAACACAATCTATTTCACACGAGCACAATACATTTTCAAGAAATAATGCTGACGTTGCACACGCGCCGTCTGAAGGAAATTCAACACCAGATCACATTTCGTCTGGATAAGTGCAACGTGGGAATGGAATGCGAATGGCTTAATAAACAAATTGATAAGATATAAAGAATTCTATTTTTAATTATTAAGTAAGTCTTACATGGGTTGCGAACCAAAACGCTTAATAAAACTTATAACGAATTATTTGAGTTGTTTCATTTAATCAAGTGGACAGTGGCGGTCCACAATAATTTAGTTTTTTATATAAAGTGAAAGGAAGAATTTAACTGGCGCCCGAGCAGGGACCTGACTGTGAAAAAGGAAATTTTTTAAATAAAAAGAAAACCCTGTGCATTTTTAAATAAAAAAACCGTACGAATTTTTAAATAAAAAAAAACCCTTTTAATAAGATCCTGGGAATTTTTAAAAAAAGAAAAATCCTTCGATCCTGTGAAATCTGGAATGAAAAATACTGTGAAACACTTCAATAAAATATCCTGTGAACTTAATAAAATATACTGTGAGCTACCCGAAGAAGTGTTAAGGATAAAATAGAAAACGATTAAATAAAATATTATATCCTGTGCCCTTTTTAAAAACAAATATGCTGTGAAATAAAATATATAAAAAAAAACAAATTCCTAAAGGTATATTAAAAGTGTGACTACTTTTAAAAATAATTTATAACCGCGTAAAACTGGTCGCGCAAAAACATTAAATAAAAATAGGGAACTTTATTCGGAAGTCGAACCTTGTATGCACTTCTTCAAATCTTCTATATTACCACTGTAAGTATGGAAACCTTGCAGACTAAAGGAACTGAATAAACAGGCGCTCTAAATGCGGTCCTTACACAATTAAAGACCCTTAATCAAAGAACCCAAAAATTAGAAAGTAGGCCTGAAAATTCCCCAACTTTCGGGGAAAGGGGACCCTCATCCTGTCCCCCTCCACTGCATGCCCAGGCAACAGTGGAGGAATTAAATCGGGAGGTTGCCCGACTGTGTAAAGGATCTTCAGCCTTTCGAAGGCGATCCTACGGAATATGTATCTTGGATACATTGCGTAGAAAATATCCTAAACGATTACGAAATTGTGCGGCATAAGCAAATATATAGAGCCATAATTCAGGCGATACGCCGAAAATGTAGAGAAAGCGCTGACGCAGCTCTTACCTACTACAACATTTTTGATGACAACTGGTCGCTAATCAAAAATTGCTTCTGTGTGCATTATGCAGATAAGCGTGATGTTCGAACTCTCGAGCATCAACTAACGCAATTAGCCCAAAGATCAATGAGTGTAGATGCGTTTTACGCCAAAGTAAATCACCAATTCTCTTTAATTATTAATAAGTTAAAAACCGAAAGCTCTTCCGAAGAGACCACTGCCGTCCTGATTGAAACATACAGGAATAGGGCCTTAGATGTTTTCGTTAGTGGATTAAACGAAAAAATGATTATGCTCATGAAGCCGAAAACCCTCCCAGAAGCGTATTCCCAATGCATAGAATTTAGAAATAACAATTATAGAAGCCAAGTTAACCTACACCCGGCTAATTTTCAAAATGGAATTCAAGTCCCAATTGGTTTCGCTTCCTCTGACCCGAGTAAGACTCAACAAAACAAGAATTCTTCCAGGAAATTTGAACAAAAAAACCGCTACCAGCCCCACATTTACCCATTTGTCAATCGACAATATGGTCCACAGCGACCTACACAGCAGCCTGGTCTCGATAGACCTGAACCCATGGACGTAGATCGCAGCCCACAATTCAGGAGTAATGCTAACCATGCATGGCATAACAAAAGACGGGCCTTTTCAGAAGAAGTGCGCTCTGGATCAGCCCAACTTCCAATTAAGCAACAGAGGATATTCCACATATCGCAAGAGCCGGGGGTAGACGATAGTAGAAATATCCAAGCAATCGATGAAGATATTAATTTTATGACTCATGCCTCTCCGGCATATTATTCATAAGCCACAAGTTACAGGATGGCTTTACTTTTAAATTTCTTATAGATACCGGGGCCACAAGAAATTTCGTCGAGCCAGCCCTACGACCTGTTTCAACTAAGTTAGAGAAACCATTTTTTGTCCGCACTGCGGCAGGAAGTATACAAATTAAAGGAAAAATAACTGGAACATTTTTTGCACCATTTGGCAATGATACTGAAATTACTTTCTACGTGTTACCAGGATTCACAGCTTTTAACGGTATAAATGATACTCTGCGTGAGCTCAAAGTCATAATCGGACACAAAAGCAACATTTTAACCATCAGTCCGGGAGTCAGCATTCCCTTTAAAATTCAGAAAGTAAATGGATTGAATAAAGTTTCCTTAGTAGAAAATTCTTTAAGTAAACTAGTCCCTTAATTTAAGGACATATTTGGCCAAATAGACGCTATAAAAACCTCAATTAGGGCTGAGATTCGGTGTACCACCGATTAGCCGATATACTCGAAACAATATCCTTACCCGGCATGTATGTGTTTAGAGGTAGATAGGCAGATAGAGGAACTTCTACAAAATAATATAATCCAACCATCCAGGAGTCCTTACAATTTCCCAATCTGGGTGGTTCCAAAAAAACCAAAACCCAATGGGGAAAAACAATATAGGATGGTGATAGATTTCAAAAGACCTGATACCTGATACTTATCCTATCCTCGACATCAATTCAACACTGGCAAGCCTCGGAAAGGAAAAATTTTTCACAACTCTTGACCTCACTTCGGGATTTCAGCAAATTCCCATGAACCCCAAAGACATTCCGAAAACAGCCTTTTCTACAATGAACGGCAATCATGAGTTTCTAAGGCTACAATTCGGCCTACGTAATGCACCTGCCATATTTCAACGTATGGTCGATGACGTTTTCCGAGGTTGAATAGGAAAAATCTGCTATGTATATATAGATGAGGAGGGTATTCCAGTGCCTACAAGAATTGCACATCAGAGTGAATTTAAAAAAAACAGCGTTTATGAGAACCGAGGTCGAATTTCTCGGATATGTAGTAACAGAAGAAGGGATCTTGCCCGATAGAAAAAAGGTAAAAGCAATCCTTGACATTAAACCACCCGCAACTCTAAAAGAGCTAAAATGTTTCCTCGGGTTGACATCATATTACAGAAGGTTTATTAGGGATTTGCGAAAGTAGCCAAACCATTAACCAACCTAACTCGCGGCGAGAGAGGCACAAGTGAAAGCCAATCAGTCTAAAAATGTTAAAATTATTCTCGGAGAAGATGAGTTACAAGCATTCAGTGACCTTAAGGAATTACTAACATCATCGGAGGTATAAGCTTTTCAGACTTTGACAGGCTGTTTAATTTAACGACAGATGCATCCAATAGTGCACTAGGCGCCGTATTTTCCCAAGGGGAGATGGAAAAGGACAAACCCATATCCTTTATTTCCCGCTCTCTCAACAAAACAGAAGAGTCATATGCCACAAACGAGAAGGAAATGTTGGCGATAGTCTGGGCATTGTACAACTTACGTTCCTACCCATACGGCGCTAAGAAAATACGCATTTTCACTGATCACCCACCCCTGACCTTCGCCCTCAGTAATTGGAATTAAAATGCGAAACTGAAAAGATGGAAGGCCAGAATAGAGGAGTATAACTTCGAACTGGTATACAAACCTGGGATATCTAACGTAGTAGCGGACGCCCTATCACGTCTAAGAGTAGACTCAACTGACTCAGTGAAAGCTGAACGGGGTTCAAGAGCTACATCTATTGATTTTTGTGCCCACATTGCAGATGAATCTTCTACTGCCACAGCTAGTGAGGGCAGGGTAGAACATGAAGATTCGGATACAATAATAGCTAGTGAAGGTAGAATAGACACCGAGGCCTCCAATACAGTAATGGCTAGTGAAGGCACCGTACACGGTGCCGAACAGGATAGCACAGATTTAATTCCACATGTCAAAGCCCCCATTAATGTTTTTCGTAACCAGATTATAATTCGACCATTTAAATCGGATATGGTGAAGAGATTAACAAGGAAAATCTCACTCGAATTCTTTAAGAAAAACTCAGGCCCGATGTCCTTAACGGAATTAAAATTCCTGACAAATATTTATGACTACTACAACAGGTTTATTTAGAAGATTTTTCGCGTTATAGGCTACGAGTCACTCAAAGATTCGTGGAGGATGTGACCTGCCCAAATAGAGTATGTTCCTTGATAGAGGAGGAGCATAAAAGGGCTCATAGAAATAAAAACGAAAATAAATTACAACTCTTGGAAAAATACTATATTCCTAAAATGAATAACCTTGTTGGAAGGTATACAAGAAATTGTGAAATCTGCAAAGCTAACAAGTACGACCGACACCTCCTAATGCCTAAGCTCCAGGCAACACCAATTCCTTCTTATCCTTGTGAAATATTGCATATGGACATTTTTGTTAAACAAGGAGATACAAAAATCTTTAAGGGAAAAACGAAAGGCCACCCTGGAGCGGCACAATACCAGACGCCGGGTGACGCCAAAAGAATATAAGGCAGGTGAAGTCGTTCATTTTAGGAACAAGCAGATTAAAGCAAAACATCAACCACTTTATGAAAAAGCGGTCGTTAATAAGAACAATCGGGTCACAGTGCAAATAAACACTGGGAAAAAGATTCACAAGACCCACATTAAGAAGTAATAGCTTTCCTAGTCCGCTTTCTCCTATTTGGGACAACGGTCTATTTCAGTGATGTTCTTACTGTTACGGGTCGTAGTAGATCTTCGTACCATGAGTAGGTTTCTTTCAATTAAACCATCAACGATTGCGACTAAAAGGGATCAACACGGAATCTACAGTCCATACAAAGATTGTAACAAATGGGTCCAAAATTTCAGTGAAACCGTATATTTGCGGAGGGGTTCAATTCCCCATGGGTGCAATGAGAGTAAAGAAATCGTAATGGTGGAAAAGTCTCAAAGTATTTAAAAATAAAAACGATAACTATTAAATATAATTATAAATGAAATAAAAAATATTAACTGCAAAATTTTAAATGTCAGTGGAAAAATAATTTAATGTTCGTAGCTACTTATAAAAAGGCAAAAAATGTTTAAATTGAAAATATTAAAAATATAAGCGAAATATCTAAAAAACTAAATTTAAAAAAGAAAAGCTTAAGCATAAATACATGTATAAAAATAATTGAATTACTCCTAGTAAAAAAACATTGCAATTAATCAAATATATTTCAGAGCAAGCGCGACCCATGTCGGTTGTGAAATGCAAAAGAGGTCCGTGGCTTAAGAGACTATCGTTTGTCATTTAGCAGATGGCAGACAATCACACCTTACTCAAATGAAATAAAAATAAAAAATAAACAATTTATAAAATTTCTTTATTTTTTAAGAAAAATGGAAAAATATGGCCTTCAGCCACAAAAATGCGCATAAAGGAAAAAATTATATAAAATAAGGTACCTAACATAAGAATAATAAAGTAAAAATACAAAGTAGCATAAAACCTGGCCAGCACTAACTTAGAATAAGATTCCTTACTAAAAGAGTGAAAACAAAAAGAAGAGAAGTTAACATGGTTAAAATAAAAAAGATTAAATTCAAAAAACCATGTACAAAACACTAACTTAGAATAAGGAATTTTTCTAACCAAAATTATCCACACTAATCTACAAAGTAGAATTAAGTAGCTACTAAACATACTAACAGTAGAATTAGAACAAACGACATTTATCATTCCAGTCTCATGTGGTTCACTGCTGTGACCAGCCTACAAATTTTCGAATACCACTCGCCGTTGGTTACATTCAAATATGGCAAGGGTTGGCTGGTTGATGGAAGATACAACCTTGTTCATATCATCAACCTGGGGAATACGAACGCTTGTTACACCAGACGATGGCAATGTTAAGCAAAATCACTGTGGACGAGAAAGAAAGAATGGTAATTGATTTCCATGTTAATGCAATTTCTTCCCAACTAGATACGCTTATGGGTAAATACAAGAAGCAGGAACGCTCTATTAACTGGATTGGTTCGGCCTAGAAATGGTTGGCTGGCAACCCAGATGCGGCTGATTGGGACAGCGTGTTGAGGTCTGAGCAAAACATCATTGAAAATAATAACCAGCAGTACGTAATTAATGATCGGCTATTTAAAGCATCGCAGAGGCAATATCTAAGGTTAATGCGATGGTGGCACGATTCCACAATGAAGTCACTGCGACGAGTGTCGAAAAATGTATTAGTCAAGTCTTACGTCAAATAATGGTCATTAAGGACGAAGTCAACGAGATGATGAGAGCTTGCCAGATGGAAAAAGGTGGCATAGTAAACTCTAATCTACTCGACAGAGAAGAAGTTCACCGAATAATTGATGAAATTGCAACGCTTCCTTACTCCAACGAGTTAGAGGCCATCGAGTATGCTGCTCCAAAAATATACACAAATGTTCTGTCACTGCCTAAAGTAAGCAAAGCCGAATATAATTACTTAATCGCCAAACCATCCGTACAAGAAGGGAAGGTTATAGACCTACAATATGGAACGTTATTGGTTAATGAGAAAGAGACTTATGGCATCATCGAACCATGTCTGTGAATGAACAACAAAGAATTTGAAAACACTCCCCGAAAATGATTGCGTTCCAACCTTAATCAAGGGAGGCGAAGCGAAATGCTCTTATCGATCCTGTGAAGAGGAGCTTGCCGAACTTGTCATGGAGGATACCACCTTCGTCACCAACTTTAAAGGCAACCTGCAGAGCGGTAATGCCACTAAATTCCTGGCAGGAACGTACGCAGTTCGTCTTAATAACCAGGAGGTTCGAATAAACAACATAACTTACACGAGCAGAAGCGAAATGTCTGTACAGATCCAACCCCAAATCGCTGCAACTATCTTATAAGGAAAAAGGCAGCTTGACATGGGTTATCTTCATAACATCAGCCTACAAAACATAAAAGTATTAGTAAATCTGGGCGAGAAATACCATTACTTCGTAGCAACAGATGGCACAATTTTCCTCCTTATAATTATTTAAGGATATCTATGTTGGAAAGCTCTTAACTCTCATGTGCGTCTTCCCCCAATACAAAACATGGCCAACGCTGAATCAAAAACGCAATCTGCGGGACGCACATTTTTGGCAAGGAAGGAGTTACACAGTCTATTTTACACAAGCACAATAAATTCTCAAGAAATAATGCTAACGTTGCACACGCGCCCTCTGAAGGAAATTCAACACCAGATCACATTTCGTCTGGATAAGTGCAACGTGGGAATGGAATCCGAATGGCTTAATAATCCAATTAATTAGATATAAGAAATTGTATTTTTAATTATTAAGTTAGTCTTATTTGACCTGCGAACCAAAATGCTTAATAAAATTTACAACGAACTAGCTTAACCCGGTGCGCTTCGCTACACTGACCCCGCACATTTTTATATTGAAATTTATAGTTTACTATAATAGTAGCTTTAACCACGTTTGAAGACTCTCCCTTTAATAGTTCTTCAGTTGAGCGATATTTAATGTATGCATCCTATGGGAGGTATTTCCCCCCCTGCGCCTACCCGCTTTATTTTTATTTTCAAAAGTGTAGTATACCATAAGAGTGACTTTTAGAAAGTTTGAACATTCCACTATTACAGTTCTAAAGATATGCGATGTTAAACATTGGCGTCCTATGGGGTATTCCTATACCCCCGCTGCTATTTTATTTCAATTCCGGGGCTCAGAAGATCCTACTACAAAAAGTTCAGCAAAATGCGTGCAGCGGCTCTTAAGATATGCGATAATTAATATTGGCATCCTATGGGGGGTACCAATTCCCCTGCCCCTATCGAAAAAATAAGTAGCCTATTTTATTTTTAGGGCTCACGTGATGTTACTGTAAAAATTTCAGGAAAATCGGTTCGATAATTAATATTGGCATCCTATGGGGGGTACCAATTCCCCTGCCCCTATCGAAAAAATAAGTAGCCTATTTTATTTTTAGGGCTCACGTGATGTTACTGTAAAAATTTCAGGAAAATCGGTTCGATAATTAATATTGGCATCCTATGGGGGGTACCAATTCCCCTGCCCCTATCGAAAAAATAAGTAGCCTATTTTATTTTTAGGGCTCACGTGATGTTACTGTATAAATTTCAGGAAAATCGGTTCGATAATTAATATTGCCATCCTATGGGGGGTACCAATTCCCCTGCCCCTATCAAAAAAATAAGTAGCCTATTTTATTTTTAGGGCTCACGTGATGTTACTGTAAAAATTTCAGGAAAATCGGTTCGATAATTAATATTGGCATCCTATGGGGGGTACCAATTCCCCTGCCCCTATCGAAAAAATAAGTAGCCTATTTTATTTTTAGGGCTCACGTGATGTAACTGTAAAAATTTCAGGAAAATCGGTTCAGTATAATATTGGCATCCTATGGGGGGTACCAATTCCCCTGCCCCTATCGAAAAAATAAGTAGCCTATTTTATTTTTAGGGCTCACGTGATGTTACTGTAAAAATTTCAGGAAAATCGGTTCAGTATAATATTGGCATCCTATGGGGGGTACCAATTCCCCTGCCCCTATCGAAAAAATAAGTAGCCTATTTTATTTTTAGGGCTCACGTGATGTTACTGTAAAAATTTCAGGAAAATCGGTTCGATAATTAATATTGCCATCCTATGGGGGGTACCAATTCCCCTGCCTCTATCGAAAAAATAAGTAGCCTATTTTATTTTTAGGGCTCACGTGATGTTACTGTAAAAATTTCAGGAAAATCGGTTCGATAATTAATATTGGCATCCTATGGGGGTACCAATTCCCCTGCCCCTATCGAAAAAATAAGTAGCCTATTTTATTTTTAGGGCTCACGTGATGTTACTGTAAATCGGTTCAGTAGTTTCGGAGTCTATAAAGCGACAAACAAACATACAAACATACAAACATACATAATTCATTTTTATATATATAGATTATTTGAGTTGTTTCATTTAATCAAGTGGACAGTGGCGGTCCCCAATAATTAAATTTTTTATATTAAGTGAAAGGAATGCATACATATATACATACATACCTAATTGGCATAATCGACTCTAAGTTTATGTTATTTATTAACCTCCATAATCATAAAATATATTTTTGATTTATAATAGGTTTATTGAACATACATAACAAATTCGTTTCATAAGCCTGCAATAAACCTTAAATATTTTTAATGAATGGGGGGGGGATAATTCTTTAATAAATGTAAACAAAAACATAAAAAGCAAATTGACGGTAGGGTTACCAACATGCTGGAATTTCTTAAGGCTGGAAGCTTACGCTTAAGCTGAAACACCATATAGATATATACTATATGAATGATACTTGAACTGTAAAAATCATTGGATAATGCCAACCATTTGTAAATAAAACTTTGTAAGAGGTTAAAAAATATATATACATACTGCATTATCCCTCCAATGTAGCGAATGTAAGGAATATCTTATTAAGTAAACCAACGGACTGTATCGTAAAAATAAAATTGTATTGTGACCTTGCTATAAACTGTTATTGGTGTGTGATCTTGCTAGTATACCGTTTAAGTTGGAGCTAGGGGTGCCAGTCGTGCTGTTTTTTGCAGTACGTGTACTTATTTTTTTAATTGTACTGTTTTATGCAGAACACCCAAAAAAGTACGCAAATATACTGTTTTCTACACTTTGTACTGATTTTTGCGCTGTTTTTTTTTTGGCTCAGTCAGCCATTTTTACATCTGCATATTGATTAGACTTATGACGTCCACTTTGCTATTTCTTGGCTAAGCAAATATAACAGTCGACGTCGTAGTTCGTAGGTTAACGCCTAATTGCAGAATAATAAAATGGCATATACCTACTGCGGTATAGGCAATTAACATACAATTCTGAAGGCAAATTTTTTAAACATAAAATTCAGAAATGCATACTAACTTTGCGCCCGACATCCACATTAGAGATGAGCGATCCCGTGATTTTTAAAGATCATCGTGATAAGTGAACGTGATTTAAAAATCACTGCTCCTTTAAACTGTTATTGTACTGTTTACTTGCATATACATACATTCATACTTGAACAAATAAAATTTGGCTGAACAAAATTACTAATAAGATAGAAAAGAGAATGAAAGGAACAGCAATATTATTCGCCAATTCATTCAAAAAACGCTATGATCCAAACAAACAGTAAAATATCATAAATTTGTATATGTAACAAAATACAAAAAGAACGACTTAGAAAGTACATACCTGTTACTTGACAAATTTGGTCACACCTGTGATTCTTGATTTTTCAGTGATTAAATCACAAGTACAGAAATATCGTTCATCTCTAATTCAATTATAATAGTTAAATGAATTGCATAAAGTATTTGTGGTCCAAGATTTGAAATATTTTCCGGATTGTTTTTAAAATACAGCCAAAATGCATTTTGTAATTGCCACAAGCATAACAAAACTTATTTTGATTATTCTTGCAGATATGTAAAGACACGTTCTGCATTATGCATTTTGTTCTTGTTAGATCGAATTCTACGTTACTAGAAAATCAAACGCTTACCAAATAATTTGCAATTGTAAGCTGTCCATAAAAACAATGTCAGCAAAAAAGGCAGTGCCGTCAAAAATCTTTAATGAATGGAGCTTTTTACCCTTTTCCATTCTTAGAAATATTTTCTCGCGCATTATTTTTATTAACATAAGCTTTTTTAGTGATTTTTTTTTTACAATATTCAATGTTTCTAATATTTACAGCGTTCGTTTTTCAAATTCTGCGTTTTTACTTCCTTTGCGTTTTTGATTCGATAAAAAGCGAAAAGTTGGTTAATTCACTAAATCTTCTGTAGCTTTGTAATTTTTGCACAGAAATTAGTCTCGTTGGGCGCAAAATGTTCATATCAAAACAAACTAATGTCCCATGAAATAAAACATTAAATTTGTCATTTGTTTGGTTTAGAAGTTATTTCTTAAGAACAAAATTGCAAAAAATCATAAAAATTTTTCATAAATTTTCCAATTTTGTCCACTGTAACTCTGTAATTTCTTGACCAATGTTTACAAGCGGTTATTTTAGTAATTTTATTGTCTTTCATAAAACATACATAATCCTTCTAACTTTTTTGAAAATATTTGCATTTAAGTGACATGGCCTTTTTTAAAAACACTAATAACGGTTTTTCGGATTCAGCGGAAATTTTACATAAGGATTAGGTATCAGATTCATTTGGTCAAAAAACTGTCACGTAGTGTAATTTATACCCTCCACCACCACTAGTGGGTATACTAAGTTTGTCAATCCATGTGAAACTTTTTTATTATACATCTAAGACCCCATAAATTATATATATATTCTGGCTCCTTGAGTAATTCTAAGTTAATAAAGCCATGCCCGTCTGTCCATCTGTAGAAAACATGCTCACTTTAGAAAAACGCAAAAGAAAAGAACGAACTTGGTATCAAATTAAATGCAGTTTTCCTAAGCAGTTTGTAAATGAAATCCAGTAACATCGGTTCAATAGGATGAAAACTATGAATCAATATGTGGAACCACCACCCTAAAAAATGAGTGCTAATTACACTGTGAGACAAATGGTAGGGGTCAGTGATCGGGAAGGGTTCAAACTACCGGGGAAAGTTATATCGGTAAAAAAGAAGTTATACGTGTCCCGGCGTTTCGCTGGGTCACGTCCAGGAATCTAGATATATCGATTTGAAGTTAGTAACTATCATATAGGGGAAATTGTTACCTTTGGTGGTCTTTTTTTTGACATAACTCGAGAACCACTAGTCCGATATTGCTAAAACAAATTTAGAAAAAACTATTTTTTGCCTAAAAAATAGAATTTTTTTATTTTTAACTCATAAAAAATCCAAAACGGTAAAAAAAAGTGTCAAGTCCTATTACTTTCACGTAAAGTCACATAACCTTTAAACGAAATGAGACATAGATCATGAAAATCGATGGACGCGTTTCGCTTTTATTCACAATTATATGAATTTCAAAAATTTGCTCGAGATGTGCTCAAAATTCCTTGGAAAAAACATTGATGACTTTTTTTTATGATTGTCAGAATTAAAAAAAAAAGTAATATACAAAAGGTTATTTGATTTTTATGGTAGCGTTAACAAACTAAAAAACGGTCATAAATGTGCGTGGACAATAAAAAGGAAAAAAGGAAAGTGCACTTTTTTAATTATTTGGGTTTTTTTCCGTTGGCTACCTGCATGATTTTTTTACACAAATTGCACCCACATTTATGAGTGGTCATGTTTTAGAACGTTTCGAAAAATTTAAAAAGCACACGAATCAGATATATAGCCACACATTTCACCTATAAACCAACACCAGAAGCCGGCCCATCGAACAAAATAATTCCAATATCACAAGCAAGAATGGACAAGATTGTTGCAGAATCAAACCTTTCTCAACGTGAAGCAGAAAACCCTTCCCAGCTTTTAAAAGAAGGCAACAATTTGGAGCCTAATGTCAAAGTCACCGGATATCGAAGACGACAATTGCTATTCCAACGGTACTACACACTCAACGAAGGGAACACATTTGTTTACTGCCATGATATAAAGGGACTGATGGAGGCGATGGCCATTAATTATGTCGCAGCTGATTGGCGAATGTTCATCGATTCTTCGAAATCAAGCCTGAAAGTCGTTTTGCTACATAAATATAATAAAAAACCAAGCATTCCCATTGGCTACAGCACAGACATGAGCGAAACATACGATTCCATGAAAATAATTTTGGATAAAGTTTGCTACGCTGATCACATGTGGCGGATCAGTTGTGATCTGAAAGTCGTGGCGTTGCCAAGAGGTCTCCAAGGAGGCTATACGAAAAACATGTGTTTCTTGTGTCTTTGGGATACCCGATTTAAAGGAAACCAATACAAACGCATGACTGGCTTGCGCTAGATCCAACGGAGAAAGGACACAACTGCGTAAATGATCCACTGGTGCCAATGGAGAACGTCCTCGTGCCCCCTCTCCATATCAAACTGGGAATCGTAAAAAATGTCATCAAGGCCATTGTGAAGCAACCGAAAATTCTTGATTGTTTGGAAAATATTTTCCCACGAATCAGCGAAGCAAAATTGAAGGAAAGTGTTCTGAATGGGCCGGATATACGAAAGCACATGAAATCAAAGGAATTTAAAGGTTTTTATGAATACTTCGGCAACCAGCTAGCCTCAGAGTCGGATGAACATGGCGAGCGCTTCCATCAAGTGGCAATGCCAATGGAAACGCGACATAAAGGCTCGATTCGCTGGTGGCTGAAATTTGTTGGTGGTCGCAAAAGACGTACGATCCCGACAATGAAGATGAAGAAGAAGAATATACAATGGGAGTTTCCTCCGAGGGTAAGTCACAAAAATGAAGTTAACTGACTGATTAAAAACAATTGATTTTTTCCAGATGAAGACAGATCCTCATCTGATACAGACTCTGAACAAGTGGGCAAACCACCACGCAAGAAAGTAAAGGGCGCAAACAAACGAAAATAAGTTTTGCGTTGATCGATTTTTATAACCTATGTATCTTTGTAATAACCTAATAATTACCTGTAATAATTTTTAATTTTACGTGTTAATAATTATAATAAATAATATATAATAAATATTATCCAAATGCATTGAAACATAAAATCAATATTCTTGTCAAAATGAGATACCTTCACTTAATTGTGAATAAAAGCGAAACGCGTCCATCGATTTTCATGATCTATGTCTCATTTTGTTTAAAGGTTATGTGACTTTACGTGAATGTAATAGGACTTGACACTTTTTTTTACCGTTTTGGATTTTTTATGAATTAAAAATAAAAAAAAATTAAATTTTTTAGGCAAAAAATAGTTTTTTTCTTCATACATTTATTTATAACTGCGAAACTGTTGTTTATGTAGCGAAACGTTGTATGAACAGATTAAAAATTAATTGTAACTTCTAATTTTTTTAAATTTGTTTCAGCAAAATCGGACTGGTGGTTCTCGAGTTATGTCAAAAAAAGACCACCAAAGATCACAATTACCCCTATATGATAGTAACTAGCCTCAAACCGATATATCTCGATTCCTAGACGTGACCCAGCGAAACGCCGGGACACGTATAACTTCTTTTTTACCGATATAACATTTCCCGCTGGTTTTATCCCATCCCGATTTTGACTGTCGCATAGTGTTATTTTGAAGATTTTATTTTCATAAGGAACGTATCTCGTTATATTATTAAATGCCACGTTTAGCGTAGATCTGCTTTTTGCGTCACAATTTGAAAATATATCACAGGCATATTTCACCTTAGGAATCAAGTATGTTTTCGCCAGAAGAATCCAGATCCCAAATGGAGTACACAATTGTGTTGGTCACAAGCTACGGAGCATAGAGAACTTTTTCCCACAGGCTATTGAAATGTGGCCTGACAAGGTTAACGTGTCATTGAAAGTAATGCCCAAATTCTTCACTTTTCGGTTGCAATACAATATTTTATGAAGCAACACACATTTAGATTTTTTGTCGGTGTAAGCTTAGATGACAGCCCATACCGCAACTTGTTCGAAGTTGCATTAAGCTTATTTAATTTATTTATTTATTTAAATATATTTAATCAATGGACATTATCCTTACTGACTAATAACAAGATTGACTTAAAATTAAAGAATTGCATGAGGGATTTAAAAATGTACATAAAAAATTACTAGTTAAGATAAACAATTATTTTATGCTTTATAACATTTAAATTTAAAGAAAAATCAACAAATTGAGACAAAGAATTAAATTGTCGACATAACCTTGAAAAAGGATCAGCAATAGCGTAATTTACTCTACAAAACTTTACAAAAAGCAGATTATAATGACGAGTATTGCGACAAGGTATATTAAATTTAACAGAATTTAACAGAAATTCACAACAAATATTACCATTAATAAGATTAACCATAAAAGATACATTTAACATTGTACGACGACTTTTGAGCGATGGTAGTTTTATTAAAGCCAGTCTGCTAGAATAGGAAGGAAATCTTGTCGTGTGACTCCATTGAAGACCACGTAAACAGAACAACAAAAATTGTTTTTGGACAGATTCAATATGAGAATTATGAATGTTGTAATATGGATCCCAAATGATTGACCCGTATTCTAAGATAGGTCTAACGAGTGACACGTAAAGTTGCTTCGTTATGTATGGATCGGTGAACTCTTTAGCCCAGCGTTTTATAAAGCCAAGAATACCTCTAGCTTTATTTACAGTTAACTTTATATGTGAAACAAAGTTTAATTTATGATCCAGTAGGACTCCGAGATCAAGAAATGAATCAACCAACTCGAATTGATGACCACCCAAAGCATAGTTAACAGCAATACAGTTATTTCTATAAAAACGCATGCATTTGCATTTCAATAGATTCAACTCCAACATATTATGATTACACCATAACAAAAAGTTTTTAAGATCCGATTGAAGATAAAAATGATCAACAAAGCAATTAAAAGAATGGAAAATTTTTACATCATCAGCATACATCAATATATTGGCGAAGTTGATAACATTGGGCAGATCATTAATAAACAGCGTAAATAAAAGTGGGCCAAGATGACTGCCCTGAGGAACACCGGACGAAACATATATGTACTTGGATATACAATTATTGAATTGTACTTTTTGCTTTCTGCCAATTAAATAAGAACTTAACCAGCTTAAACTTCTACGGGATAAACCTAACAAATCCAACTTAGTAAGAAGAAGTTGATGGTTAACTTTATCAAATGCTTTACTGAAGTCAGTATAAACAGCATCAGTTTGTTTCCTTTGTGTAAATGCAGAGTTGATCAAAGTTGTTAAATGAAGTATATTGGTTGTAGTTGAACAGCCTTTCCGAAAACCATGCTGGCATGCTGCCAGCAATGACGATGTGTGATGGCATAGGAAATCAGCAACAAGTTTTTCAAATAGTTTTGGAATAGCACTTAATTTGGCTTATCTTCGAATCTGTTCAAGTTTGTGAAGATCGGTCCATAATTTACGCTAGCCCCATATAGGTTTGCCAATTTTGAAATCAGAGAAATCAGTGCATAAGAGAAAAAATCAGTACAATTGCATAAAACAGTACATATACTTTTTTAATATAAAATTGCATATTAATATGCTTTTATTGTTGTATTAGGTCCTTTCTTAAGCTACGGTCACACCTAGCAAATATTTGAAGAATAAAAAAAACCTGACCAACTTGTGAACTAAAATTCTTTAATCTATTATAATTTTTTAATATAGGTTAACATAAAATTAAATAAAAGTAGATTTTTGCTATATCTACCAGCATAATTAGTTTAATTTTGCAATTAAAAGGTCATGCTGAATCTCTTTTATTTTGCGAAAACAGCCAATGTCTAATTTCCACTAAGAACTCTTCTATAAAAAAAACTAAAATTTAAATTTTCTCAAAAATGAATTATTTGACATTGGCCTTTTTAACACCAAGCTACAGATATAGGGACACCAATTTTATAAAACCAATTCAACACTTGAAATAACGAAGCTTGTTATGTATTTATCTTCAAAATAATTTAAAAAAATTATTTACAAGTGTTTAACAACTAATTACTATTAATAATTGTAATTATTGCAAAAGGCACATTCGTATATCAGACGATCGTATGTATACTATTTATTTTTATAAATAATATATTTACATCTGTATGGACATAAATACTTACAATGTAACAAGTTTAAAATATTAATGGCCTTTTTGTACATTATCCACAATTTCTTTCCTGTCTTTAAGAAATTACAACTATAACTAAAGTTTGTCTTTATCTGCAACTCACTTTCTTGGTTTTGTATTAAAAGCCTGTTTCTCTCTTTTCTCCACTTTGAAAACTAAAGACTCGTTCTGTAAAAGCGTTTGAATGTGGAATGGAAGAAATAAAATTACACATTTCCTCAAATTCGTTAATGCACCACCATTTAGAAACACTTTCCATTTTTCTTCTACTGTCTTATATTTTCGTACTGACTCGGCAAAAATCTTTAATGTTAATAACTCATCGATAAGAACATCTATATTAATATTTGTATATTAATATTTGTATTTCCCTCAATAAATAACGCTATCATATTCAAGTTTGAAACATCATAGTTTCAGAAGACTATAAATCACAGTGTCACATATCGTGAAGATCGGTCCATAAATTACACTAGGTCCATATTAACCTTACTCCCAAAAAACAGTTTAGTACTCCTAAAACCGTAATAAATAATACTATCATAATTAAATTCGTTGTGGCACAGTTTTATAGGATTAGACTTAAAGTGCTACATTTCGTGACGATCGGTTCAGAATTCACCCTAGACCCCATATAAACCCTTATGCCGGAAAACAGTTTAGTACGCCTAAGACCGTAATACATAATGCTATCTTAATAAAATTTGGTACGTCACAGTTTTATTTGACTAGAAATCACACTGCCTAATTTCGTGAAGATCGGTCAATAATTTACTCTATATCCCACATAAACCATACTCCCGGAAAACAGTTTAGTACGACTTAGGCCGCAATTAATAATACTATCATAATAACATTCGATATATCACAGTTTTATATGACTAGAAATCGCAGTGTAAAATTTCATGAAGATCGGTCCATAATTAACCCTAGGCCGCATATAAACCCTACTCTCGAAAAACAGTTTACTACGCCTTAAACCTTAATAAATAATGCAATCATAATTACATTCGGTATGGCACAGTTATAGAGGCATTGAAATAACACTACTAAATTTGCTGAAGATCGATCCATAATTTGCCCTAGGTCCCATATAAACCCTACTCTCGGAAAACAGTTAAGTACGCCTAAAACCGTTATAAATAATGCTATCATAATAATATTTAATACTTCACAGTTTTATAGGACTAGAAATAACACTAATAAAGGTCAGTCCATAATATTCCGTAGGCCCCATATAAAGCCAACTTTGGGAAAATAATTAAATTCGCCTAAAACGTAGCAGATAAAGATACTTCGGTAAAGTTTCATCCGACTTAGATTCATATGGCCAGAAAAAATTTCATGCAATTTTATGATATACGCTCCATAATTAACCTTAGATCCCATATTAAGCAGCCTTCTGAAATTCACTGTTAACGCTTAAACTAATGTTACTGCTATTTTGAAATTTATTCCAATATATTTTTTTAATAACAGAAAACACTCTTCAGAATTTTGCGATGATTGGTCCATAATTAACTTAGGACCAATACAAATTACCATCCTGAAAATCATTTTAGTTTGGCTAAAACTGTTACGAATCATGATATCTTACTCAAGCCAGTTCAAAATTCTAAAAAGAAAAGCATAAATCTCGGTCAATAATTAAATATAGGTCAAGTTCTTAGTGACGTATACTTAGCTCACTTTATTTCATATAAAATAAGAATCACCCAGAGACTAGTTGAAGATGTTACTAATCCAGAAAGAACTTGCGAAATTATAGAGAGCGAGCATAGGCGAGCTCATCGGAACGATAGGGAAAATTGCTTGCAGATATTGAGATATTCGGACTTACACTCAAAACTGTGAAATATGCAAACTCAATAAATACGAAAGACACCCTACTAGGGTTGCCATTCGAACTGTTTTTGTCAGTACCTACATATACTGTTTAAAGTACTTATTTATGCATTACAAGCAAATCAGTTCGCCAATGTACTGATTTTTTCATTAATGTACTGTTTTTGTACTGTTATTATATATTAATTTTGTTCAGTATATAGTTTGTCATATTGACAAATTGTTTGCGATACAAATATTAATATAGATGTTCTATTAATATTAAAGATTTTTGCCGAGTCAGAAGAGAGTAGAAGAAAAATGGAAAGTGTTGCTAAATGGTGGTGCCTTTACGAATTCGAGTTAATGTGTAATATTATTTCTTCCACTCCACATTGAAACGCTTTTACAGAACGAGTCTTTAGTTTTCAAAGTGTAGAAAAAAAGAAACAGGCTCCTAATATAAAACCTAGAAAGTGAGAAGACAAACTATGGTTATAGTTGTTATGAGTTTTACAGTTTGTTGAAGACTGAAGAAAGTAAAGAAATTGTGGACAATGTACAATAAAGCCTTAATATTTTGAACTTGTAACATTGTAAATATTTATGCCCATACATATGTAAATATATTATTTATAAAAATAAATTGTATAAGATCGCCTGAAAAAAGATTGTGCCTTTTGCAATAATTACTATTATTAATAGCAATTAGTTGTAAATCACTTTTAAATAATTTTATTAAATTATGTTGAAGATAAATACATAACAAGCTTCGTTATTTCATGTGTTGAATTTGTTTTTTAATACTGTTGTCCCTATATCTGTAGAATGGTTATACAAATGCCAATGTCAAATAATTCATTTTTAAGAAAATTTAAATTTTAGTTTTTTATAGAAGAATTCTAAGAGAAATTGGTTAAATTAGACATTGGCTGTTTCCGCAAAATAAAAGAGATTCAGCATCACCTTTTAATTGCAAAATGAAACTAATTATGCTGGTAGATATAGCAAAAAACTGTTTATATTTCCTTTTTATTTAATTTTATGTTGAAATATAATAGAATACAGGAAATAAAGTTTTTTTGCTTTTAATAAAACTAATGTTTCTTTGAAAAAGATTAAACCAAGTAAATAACATAAGAATCGAATTTTTAACAATTTGTTGTGTTTAAGATTTTTTTTGTTTTCACTTTGTATTCCCGCTAAAAATAAATACGGAATTGAATTATTGTTTTCAAAAAATTTATTTTTATTAATAAAATTTTATCACTGTTCAAAATATAGAATGAATTCAAGTTTTGGTATAAAACGATTAAAGCTTTTTATGTTATTAATATGCAATTTTATATTAAAAAAGCATATGTACTGTTTTTTATGCAATTGTACTGATTTTTTTCTCGTATGTACTGATTTCTCTGATTTCAAGATACAGCCAACACATGTCCCTACGTACCCCTGTGAAATTCTGCATATCGATATCTTCGAGATTCAGGGGTTCAATTTCATAAGCTGTGTCGATATGTTTTCAAAGTTCGCTAAACTCTTCTGCATTAAGAACCGCTCTGCTATCCACCTGAGGAGCAAATTAGCCAAAGTTCTGCATTATTTTACGGTACCACGTATAATTGTATCGGATAACGAAAGGGGCTTCTTGACAGCTACTATATTGAACTTTTTTAGATCTTTAAATAACGAAATTTATATTACTCCCACTCAGAAAAGTGAAATTAACGGCCAGGTTGAAATATTTCACTCAACGTTAATAGAAATATATCGTTGCGTATCTAGGGAAATAAAAAATCTCAGCCCTAAGGACTTGAGTAACCACGCTGTAGATCGTTACAACAACTCGGTACACTCGGTTATAAAAAAGAAACCGTCTGACATATTTTTTAATAGAGCCGAAAGATTAACTAATACTTAATTACTTAAGATCTTTCTTACTACTCCACGTCGCTGGCGCTTATCATGTCTTCGAGTATAATTCCCCAATAGTAACAGTCAAAACTGGTGACGGATGGATCATAAATTGTTACCTCAATGTCTTACATGTGATAAACATAGAAAGATTGGAGGAGATGCTTCGCGCCACAGCAGATGGGTTTTCAACAATTAAAAGCAGTGAGTTGAACAAAAAAAGCATTCGAGTTTTATCTGCAAAAAGCCCACGATCGAATTAATTCAATGAAGGGAATAACAAGAAGTAGAAGATCCATAGATTGGATCGGTTCAGCATGGAAATGGATTTCCGGAAATCCAGATGCAGCTGATTGGAGTCAAGTTTTGGGAAGTCAAGAAAAGCTCGTCTCCAATAACGAGCAGCAATACGTCATAAACAACAAACTGTTCGAAACGACAAACGAAGTAGTGAAACAAATGAATAATTTGATTAATAATTTCACTAATAAAATTTTCAAATCTGAGTTGGAGGAAATTACAAAGGAGTCCTTGAACCAACTACTCATAATAAAAAATTATATTGAAGAGGTAGTACAAGCCTGTCAACTAGCAAAAAGTGGCGTTATTAATACTTATCTTTTGTATATGGAAGAAATTCACCGTATAGTGTCTGAAGTAGACTCATTACCATATAACAACGAAATCGAAGCTGTCGAATACGGGAAACCATCAACAAACGGTACATCATTGCTATATATTTTATCAATACCTAAAGTAAACCCGAAAAAATTCGAGAAAATAATAGCAAGGGCAGCCATAACGGAAAACCGACAACTTGACCTAAGATATAGCGCAGTACTTCTCAATCATGAGGATGCTTATGGTATCAAGGATAGCTGCGCATCAATGGGTAATATAACGTCTGCAGTCCTAACCAATTGAAGAAACTGAAGAATGCCTGTTAAAAATCCTAAAGGGCATTAACGCAAATTGCACATTCTTGTCCAATAAGGAGACTGTAATTGAAGAGCTAGGAGACGATTTGATTTTAGTAACAAATTTCAAGGGGGTAATTTCTTCACAAAAAAATAATAGAAGCCTAGATGGTACATATTTAATTAAATTTTTCAATGAAACAATAAGAGTCGCGAACAGGAAATTCGTAAATGAAAGAATGACGAACATACAAGCTTTTCCCCCTTTATTATCCAATATTTACGAAAAGAAGCGAAAACTGGACTTAAATTTCTTGCATGAACTTCAGGAAAAACTGCAGGACACATTAAACACCTGAAATACCACCCGAACATATCCCTTTGGTCTCAACTAATGGGTTATCTTTTAGTAGCAATTACTGCAAGCATCGTAGTTGTTTTATGGAAAAAACAGGGGGGAGTTAACACCTTAGTTAATGCGAACACTTGTTGCGAAACCATACTGCAACTTATCATATTTTATGTCTGAGCGTGTTGTAACATGATCCGCCTTTACTAACACCTAATTTAATTTCAATAATACGTTGTCTTCGGAGCTACAGCAGAGTTCGCAAACATCCGATTCCCTCTTCCCGAAACGTTTTAGGTATGTTCCAAAGTTGCCATGCCCACTAAATACCTGGGTAAGAAAGAAGTTAATTTCCCCATGTTTTCTATCCATCCAAGCCGCTATGTTCGGAATAAGAGTGTGGGTATATCTACCCTTATCCGTTTCATCCCATAGTACTTGCCAAGTTTGGAGCAGCCTTTCCCTTGCATCATCCTTTATACGTGTCCTTTCTCTACCATCGAAGTTTTCACCCGCATGTGTTATATTTTCTCGTCTTTCATATATTTCCTTTCTTTCGGTCAGTAACAGATCGATCGGTGGTACACCAGCGAGTACAGCCACGGCCGCGCTGGATATAGTCCGGTATGCTGACGTTATTCGTATCGAGCAAGTCCTATGCACTTTTTCCAGGATATCCCTTAGTTTCCTGTTTTTTTTGACAGCATCACTGAAAGCAGGAGCTGCGTAAAGCACCTGTGAATATGCTACCGTGGCAATTAATCGTCTGGTGGTTTGTCCTGGACCCCTAATATTTGGCATTATTCTGGCTAGCTTCGCCGCTGTTCCCAGAGCTTTTTCAGTTACCATCCTAATGTGTGGTTCAAAAGATAACTTGTTATCCAAGATTACTCCCAAGTATTTCAAGTTTTTGTTGATAGTCAGCTCATATCCTTCGACCTTTAGTCTCGGATACCCGAAAGATCTTCGTTTGGTTACAAGAATCACTTCCGTTTTATTTGCCGCAAGTGTCAGACCCTTAGATCTCAACCACCTACTAACTCTCGCTAGACAGTCATTTGTCACTATCTCTATCAACGGTGTAGAGGGTTGGTCAACTAACAGAGCCACATCATCTGCATAACCCACTAGTTTCGAACCCCCTGGTAAGTTTATACCCAACAGCCCGTCATACATTAGGTTCCATAGGAATGGACCAAGAATAGAGCCTTGGTGGACACCAGCAGACACTTCGTAATAGTTTACTCCACCTTCTATTTCATATTCCAGTATTCTGTCCTGCAGATAACTATCTACCATCCTGATCAAGTATTCCGAAAAATTTCGATCTCGCATTGTTTGACGGATTACATTCCAGCTCGCAGAATTAAAAGCATTTTTAATGTCCAGAGTTACGATGGAACATAATATCATATTCTCCATGGCCCTCCCTGCAGTATTTACAACCTCACGGATAGCACCAATAGTTGATTTTCCTTTTACAAACCCAAACTGCATGTTTGAGAATCCGCCGTTTCTATTTATTTCAACCTCAAGTCTATTCAGCAGTAATTTCTCCAAGAACTTTCCACAGGTATCCAATAGACATAGGGGTCTATATGAAGATGGATTATTCAATGGCTTGTCAGCTTTACGTAGCAATACAAGGTATTGTTTTTTCCACGCCCTTGGAAAGATTCCCATTTTAAGGCAACGGTTGAAAGTATCCTTAAATATATCGGGCCAAAGCTCACACACCAGGGACACGATCTCGTTCGGGATCCCATCTGGTCCTGGTGCCTTGCGTTTTTTTAATGTGCGACTTACATCAATTACCTCTTTGTGCGAGAAAAGGTCACAATCCTCTGCGCATTGAGGTAAGGAAAAGTTATAACCGTCCCTATCAATTTTGGGGAAAAGTGTGGTCACTATAGTATATGCCCAAGTTGGGTCTTTTATGCCTGGAATTGTGTTTCGATTTCCTAGTTTCCTCATTATTATTCGATACGGAAGTCCCCAAGGGTCCTTATTTATTTCGTCACATAGAAGTTCCCACGATTTTTTCTTCGAATCTTTGATTGCCATTCTAAGGCTTTTTCTAGCTCTTCTATACGCTTCTATTACCGGTAGGTCACCTTTGCTTCGCGTGGCTATTCGTTTTGCCCGGTGGCACTCTCCTCTGAGTTTATCAATTTCCTGATTCCACCAGTAAGCATGCTTCCGTGATCGACCAAGAACTTTGGTTTTGGTCATTCCAGCATTACAAATCTCGGTAAGTATATTGGTAAGTTGAGCGACAACAACTTCTATATTCAGACTATCTCCCATTTCTGTTGTAGTTTTGATCCTCGTAAGGGTTTCTAGACATAATTGCTTGTCTATCTTTCGAGTGTTCCATCTGATTCGAGTTTGGTTCGTAGTTATATTGTGACACGATAGATCTATTTCCATTTCTATATATTGGTGATCACTTAGTGTTTCCTCCTCTAGGACTTCCCATTTTGATGCTTTAACTGCTATTGACGCTGACGCAAAAGTTATATCTATAATCGATCTAGATTCCCCTCTTCTGGAAGATAACGGCCCCCTGTAGGTCGCGGACCTTTCCTTATTCAAGACAATCAGTCCCAAAGATTCAATCATTTCACTTACCGTAATACCTCTTTTATCTGTCTTTGCTGAAAGCCATTCTGATGACTTGCTGTTAAAATCGCCTCCTATCAGTACCGGCCTATTGCCATTCTTTATGTGTTGCTCCAGTTTGTCAATGCTATGCTGAAATTCTGATATCTCCATGTTCGGTGAAAAGTAGCAACTATATATTCGAACATCCTTAGTGTGTAGGACAACGAAATTTTCATTTGTTTCCTCAATTCTATTTACTGTGATCTGCGGGTTACGCAGATATATAGATGTCTTGCCCAGAGCATCTTGGTACCAAGCACTTCCTTCAATTCTGGCATAATATTCACTTATTAATACTATATCTATTCCTTAATTCATAGCATTACTTATCATCAGCTGTTGAGCTTCGCGGCCTCTACCTAGATTGATCTGAAGTAACTTAATTGCCATTTTTATAGCTACATGAACTGCTAGCACCTATAAAGTGGTTTACATCCTGTCGGCCAGCTTCCAAGCAGATCAAGCATCTCGGATCGTTTTTACATCCGTTTAGTTTATGTCCATCTATACCGCATTTCATGCATGTCTGCCTACGATCTTTACCACGACAGTCC
>OX031011.1:19682194-19739694 GCA_943735925.1 Pollenia amentaria
ACTGTAAAAATTTCAGGAAAATCGGTTCGATAATTAATATTGGCATCCTATGGGGGGTACCAATTCCCCTGCCCCTATCGAAAAAATAAGTAGCCTATTTTATTTTAAGGGCTCACGTGATGTTACTGTAAAAATTTCAGGAAAATCGGTTCAGTAGTTTCGGAGTCTATAAAGCGACAAACATACATAATTCATTTTTATATATATAGATGTATGTCTGGAAACCCTAGATTACGATAGTGATCACAATGCAATTAAAATTCAGATTTTAAAAGTAGAAAATGATACCCCACTAACCCTTTTAAAAGAACAAATTGATGAGAAATTTAATTATAACAGAGCTAACTGGAGGAAATTTAAAAACAATATGTCATCTGAATTGAAAAATACCGGACTGATACCAAATGACAGAAACCTGACAAATTCGGAATAAGATTTTTACCTTCTACGGCTAATCAATTTTTCCATAACTCAATCGCAAAATCTGTACCCAAATATAAGGATCATAATACAATAGAAATATACTAATTCGATCATATAGAAACTCCAATCTGAAAAAAGTAAAATAGTCACCATTATCAAAAAACAAAATAGGCTAGAGATTAGTTTGTCACAGATAGAATTAAATCTTATAAAAACTAAATTAAAACTCATTAAAAAGATTATAGCTGATAATTTTACACTGGCGGTCAATAAACATTTCCAAGATAGACTTACAAAAATTAGAAGAAACAACCCATCGGAAATGTTTAGTAAAATTAAAAAAACAATTTAAAAACTCACAACCTCTTAAGGTGGATATTATTAAAATACCACAGGGAAATGAAAATATAATAAAAAATGCGGGATTAAAACCTGAGATATTGGAAACAGATAAGGGCAACTTTCTAGTGAAAGATGCTACTCAGAAATTGAACGTTATTGGAGCGTATTTTGAATCAGTTCACTCTCATAAGGAGATCGATATTGATAATAGCTTGCATGTACAAGTGGAAAATTCTTTCTATAGATTTCTAGAAAACAAAAATCAATATGAATGCAATGAATCAACTATTACCACGTTTACAGCATTTAAAAAAATTTCAGCTGGTCTGGACAATATTCCCAATATTGTTTTGAGAAATACCCCAGAAAAAATTGTTCTGGAATATAATACTCTCTTTAACAATATGCTAAATAATTCATACTTTCCGTATGCATGGAAAATAGCTAAAGTGGTTGTTATACCCAAAAAAGACAAAGACCCCAGTAACCCCAAAAATATGAGAGCAATTAGTCTACTCCCAAACATAAGTAAAGTTTTTGAAATTTGCATTAATAACAACATAAAAAATATGTGCAAAGAAAAAAAGCTAATAAATGAGAAACAGTTTGGTTTTAAACACAATCATTCAACAATTCATGCAGTACATCTGCTTATTTCAAATGTTCACTGGAATTTTATCAAATCTCTGGTAACAGGGGCTTGCTTAATTGATTTTGAGAAAGCCTTTGATAATGTGTGGATACCCGGATTAATTTATAAGCTTTTGAATTATGGATTTCCATTTCATTTAATTTGCTTAATATACAATATGCTAAATAACAAGTCTTTTCAAGTTTCTGATGGAAAAAAAATTAGTGAAAAGAAATTTATCATTGTTAATGGTCTTCAACAGGGCACTGTTAATGCGCCAATACTTTTTAACTTATTTATACACGAACTCTTGAACCAAGTTGAGAATATCATTGGTTTTGCGGATGATATCATAATTTATCACTCAGATAATAAAATTGAAAAAATTAACGATAAGTTACAAAAGTATTTTTATATCATTGAAAAATATACAATAGAATGGCACATGAAAATTAACTTGAATAAATGCGAAACAATACTTTTCCGCCACCCCCCTATGGGAAAATGCAATAACAACACTAGACGTTATTGGAAATCCTTAAACGTGAAGTCCACAAATAACATTATTATTCCAAATAAACAAGTCGTAAAGTATCTGGGTATACATCTGGATAAGTTCCTTTATTTTAAAGACCACATTAATCTTCAAGTAAACAAGGCTAAAAATGCCTTTTTTATGTATAAAAAATTATTTTATTCAAAATTTTTGAATTCAAGGGTTAAGTCATTAATGTATCAGTCCCTAGTTAGGCCTATACTTACTTATGGTTGCCAAGTTTGGTACAACATTTCCCCATCTTATATGGAAAAAATTAGACTTTTTGAAAGAAAATGCTTTAGAAGCTGTACCTCACTTTACAGATCAGCAAATGGCAATTACAAAAAATTCATATCAAATCAAAGATTGTACAACGAGGCTCAAGTTAGCAGAATTGACATTTTTATTATCTATTTAATTAGAAACCACATTTTAAAGAGTGCTAAATGTAACGAGAATAATCTAATCTTAGCCCCCTATTATGCTAGTAACGATTACATATCAAAAAGCCTTCAGGAGGGTTTCCTCCCACCAGAAGCATTCATTTTTATACCCTTCACCGAAGGTAAAAGGGTATATATAACTTTGTCATTCCGTTTGTAATTTCTACAATATTGATCTAAGACCATATAAAGTATATATATTCTGGCTTTTTATGAGAAGGGAAGTACAAATCCGTCTGTCCGTCTGTCCGTCCGTTGAAATGGGTTTTCCGAAGACCCCAGATATGATGGAGGCTAGGTTTTTATACATTTATGTCACATATAGTCCGGAATTGCTTGCTATTGAAATTCAGGTAGATCGGTCCATAAATGGCTGAGATATGAGCAAAAAACCACGACTATCTCTAATTTTTTCCATAAATCCCATGTTGTTGTTGTTTTTTAAATTCTTTTTTTCTGCATATCTCGAGAGCGGCAAGAGATACAGCTTTCAAATTTAGTACACACATGTTGCTTGCCAATACACAAACTCTCTAAAAAAATGGGCGGGATTGGAAAAGTGGGCGTGGTACCTTCTGTACAAAGACATTATTGAAAATACTCAAAATTTTAAATTTTAGGGCTCTAGTATGACATATGAACACGTTTTGTATACCAAAATGTCAGAAATTCTTAGCAGCATATATTTCCCGAAAACCCTGAAACCTTTCTCCCAAAAATGGAAGAGTAATGCCCAAAATTTTTTTTTTAAACATACCCATTTTCGGGAACAATAGATCTTCCCGAGTCCAAGTTTTATAATCTAAGTAAATGGTTTTTTCTTCCTTAAAACGTGGGTATATAAATCTGCCAAATCGGTTAAGAAATGGTTAAGTTATTAGCAAAATACTCCAAAAATGGGCTAAAAAGCATCAAAATTTTTATAAAAACTAAATTTTTTGAGCTGTTACATGACCTATGGATACGTCTTATATATCAAAAGATCGGAAATTAGTAGAACATATTTGCTGAAAAACTCGGAAAAATCGGTTCAGATACAAAAAAGTTATTACCAAAATAAAATTTTTTTTAATAAAAATACCTATTTTCGGGAACCGTAGATCTTTTCCGAGTCCAAGTTTTATTAAATGGTAAATTTCTTCCTTAAGACGTAGGTATATAAATCTATCAAATCGATTGGAAAATGCCCGAGTTATGACCAAATTACTGAAATACCAATATTTACTTTTTTTTATATAATTAAGTTGTTTTATTTGCGTCCCCTCCCCCCCCCCCCCCCCCCCCCTCCTTTTCCATTTGTTTACAGGCACTGGCATCATGTCCAATATGACTTTCGTTATCAATCTGCTTTATACTGATCTATTTAACAAAATAATTTCTACAAATAGAGATTGGGAATTTTTGCATCTTAAAAACTTGCAAAAACAGATAAATCTATTGTATGGCAACACGCACGTGGTGGTGGTGTGTTTCCCTTTTTCGCATATTCACCTTTCATACTCAAACAACAAACTCACACAAAGATATTTGCTTATATGAAAAAAATATTCCACGGCCTATTTACTTATATTAAAGTTAAGTTCGCATGCGTACCAGTGGTCGAGTGGTCTAGCCGTTATGTCACAAGTAATCGTCTGAGTGTTGACGGGTTCAAATCCCATTCGATAAATTTTTTTTTTTCTTGGTATTTATAAATTATTTTTAATTAAATAAAAAATCTATCCGTTTTTGCTATTTTTACTTTTATATACTTAAAAAAAACACTTTTTTTTTATAAAATTTAGACTTTTGTTCTAAATAAATGCGCATTTTTTTATGTGGCTAATAATTTTATATAAAAACCAAACAATTTATTTTTGGTAATACCCTTAATATCTCAAAACAAGAAATTCCGACTTAAGCCATTATTATTTAATGCCACAGATATATTATACATGTAGATTATTCTTATCGCACCATGGTGAAGGGTATATAAGATTCGGCATAGCCGAATATAGCACTCTTACTTGTTCTTGATAGAAATGGTTTTATTCAAAACGAAGTAGGCATACCTATAGTTTATCACATCTATAGACGAGCTAACATTAAATCAATTACAAATAAACAATTAACAACGGAGAACAGTAGATTTGACACTAGCTTATACGTAACAGATAAAAATAAACAAAACTTATATAATAAAAAATATTGGTGGCTCACCGAATAAGTTTTTTCTTTATTTTTAACCTAGGACCTTAACTTTTATTTTATAAAATATTGTAGTGAGATTTCTTCCAACTTTTTTCCTCGCATTGAATATTTGATTTTTCAATACATAAATTGTAAATTAAAAAATCAATATTACCAAAAAAAAAATTATATTTATATTCTAATACTGGCTGTACTTGAGTGCCCTTTTTATGGGACAGTGTATTTATATGTTACATTTATAAGTATGTACTATTGTTTATTTATAGTTGATTATATAACACATACAATTTTGATTAAATAAACAAATTTAAAAAAAACAAGTAAGAAAAAGATAGCAAAATAGAAAAAATAGCAAAAACTGATATATTTTAATTAATAAAATAAATAAAAAAAAAATTTATCCTGTAAAGGTTGATAGCTCTTGTGTTCAGATATATGGTATTTAATATGTCTTCTATGAGGGGTACTGCTCCTACTCTGTCTACCCCGCACATTTTTATATTGAAATTTATAGTTTACTATAATAGTAGCTTTAACCACGTTTGAAGACTCTCCCTTTAATAGTTCTTCAGTTGAGCGATATTTAATGTATGCATCCTATGGGAGGTATTTCCCCCCCTGCGCCTACCCGCTTTATTTTTATTTTCAAAAGTGTAGTATACCATAAGAGTGACTTTTAGAAAGTTTGAACATTCTCACTATTACAGTTCTTAAGGTATGCAATGTTAAACATTGGCGTCCTATGGGGTATTCCTATACCCCCGCTGCTATTTTATTTCAATTCCGGGGCTCAGAAGATCCTACTACAAAAAGTTCAGCAAAATGCGTGCAGCGGCTCTTAAGATATGCGATAATTAATATTGGCATCCTATGGGGGGTACCAATTCCCCTGCCCCTATCGAAAAAATAAGTGGCCTATTTTATTTTTAGGGCTCACGTGATGTTACTGTAAAAATTTCAGGAAAATCGGTTCAGTATAATATTGGCATCCTATGGGGGGTACCAATTCCCCTGCCCCTATCGAAAAAATAAGTAGCCTATTTTATTTTTAGGGCTCACGTGATGTTACTGTAAAAGTTTCAGGAAAATCGGTTCAGTATAATATTGGCATCCTATGGGGGTACCAATTCCCCTGCCCCTATCGAAAAAATAAGTAGCCTATTTTATTTTTAGGGCTCACGTGATGTTACTTTAAAAATTTCAGGAAAATCGGTTCAGTATAGTATTGGCATCCTATGGGGGGTACCAATTCCCCTACCCCTATCGAAAAAATAAGTAGCCTATTTTATTTTTAGGGCTCACGTGATGTTACTGTAAAAATTTCAGGAAAATCGGTTCAGTATAATATTGGCATCCTATGGGGGGTACCAATTCCCCTGCCCCTATCGAAAAAATAAGTAGCCTATTTTATTTTTAGGGCTTACGTGATGTTACTGTAAAAATTTCAGGAAAATCGGTTCAGTATAATATTGGCATCCTATGGGGGGTACCAATTCCCCTGCCCCTATCGAAAAAATAAGTAGCCTATTTTATTTTTAGGGCTCACGTGATGTTACTGTAAAAATTTCAGGAAAATCGGTTCAGTATAATATTGGCATCCTATGGGGGGTACCAATTCCCCTATCGAAAAAATAAGTAGCCTATTTTATTTTTAGGGCTCACGTGATGTTACTGTAAAAATCGGTTCAGTAGTTTCGGAGTCTATAAAGCGACAAACATACAAACATACAAACATACAAACACACATAATTCATTTTTATATATATAGAAGAAGATAGAAGATAGAAGATAGATAGATAGAAGTAAATATTGGTATTTCAGTAATTTGGTCATAACTCGGGCATTTTCCAATCGATTTGATAGATTTATATACCTACGTCTTAAGGAAGAAATTTACCATATACCTTGGTAATAAAACTTAGACTCGGAAAGATCTACGGTTCCCGAAAAAAGGTATTTTTCTTAAAAAAATAATATTTTGGTAATAACTTTTTTGTATCTGAACCGATTTTTCCGAGTGTTTCAGCAAATATGTTCTACTAATTTCCGATCTTTTGATATAATAGATGTATTCATAGGTCATATAACAGCTCTAAAATTTTAGTTTTTATAGAAATTTTGATGCTTTTTAGCCCATTTTTGGAGTATTTTGCTAATAACTTAACCATTTCTTAACCGATTTGGCAGATTTATATACCCACGTTTTAAGGAAGAAAAAACCATTTACTTCGATTATAAAACTTGGACTCGGGGAGACCTATTGTTCCCGCAAATTGGTATGTTTAAAAAAAAAATTTTATTTTGGGCATTACTCTTGCATTTTTGGGAGAAAGGTTTCAGGGTTTTCGGGAAATATATGCTGCTAAAAATTTCTGACATTTTGGTATATAAAACGTGTTCATATGTCATACTAGAGCCCTAAAATTTAAAATTTTGAGTATTTTCAATAATGTCTTTGTACGGGAGGTACCACGCCCACTTTTCCAATCGCGCCCATATTTTGTGGGATACTGTGTATTGATAACCGATATGTTTGTACCTAATTTGGGAACTTTAGCTCGTTTCGTTCTCCAGATATACAGAAATACATAACGTCTTTGTATGGGAAGTGCCACACCCACTTATCCAATCCCGCCCATTTTTTAGAGAGTTTGTGTATTGGAAAGCAAGATGTTTGTACCAAATTTCAAAGCCGTAGCTCTTGCCGTTCTCGAGATATGCAGAAAAAAGAATTTAAAAAACAACAACAACATGGAATTTATGGGAAAAAACAACAACAACATGGGATTTATGGGAAAAATTAGAGGTAGTCGTGGTTTTTTGCTCATATCTCAGCCATTTATGGACCGATCTTCCTGAATTTCAATAGCAAACAAATCCGGACTATATGTGACATAAATGTATAACAACCTAGCCTTCATCATATCTGGGGTCTTCGGAAAACCCATTTCAACGGACGGACAGACGGACAACCGGATTTGAACTTCCCTTCTCATAAGAAGCCAGAATATATATACTTTGTATGGTCTTAAATCAATATTGTAGAAATTACAAACGGAATGACAAAATTATATATACCCTTTTACCTTCGGTGAAGGGTATAAAAAAAAAAAAGAGTAACTTTGGTATTTCAGTATTTTGGTCATAACCTGGGTATTTTTTAACCGATTTGATAGATTTATATACCGATGTCCTTATGATGAAATTTACCATATACCTTGGTAATAAAACTTAGACTCGGAAAGATCTACGGTTCCCGAAAAAAGGTATTTTTCTTAAAAAAATAATATTTTGGTAATAACTTTTTTGTATCTGAACCGATTTTTCCGAGTGTTTCAGTAAATATGTTCTACTAAAAATTTCCGATCTTTTGATATAATAGATGTATTCATAGGTCATATAACAGCTCTAAAATTTTAGTTTTTATAGAAATTTTTATGCTTTTTAGCCCATTTTTGGAGTATTTTGCTAATAACTTAACCATTTCTTAACCGATTTGGCAGATTTATATACCCACGTTTTAAGGAAAAAAAAACCATTTACTTAGATTATAAAACTTGGACTCGGGGAGACCTATTGTTCCCGAAAATATTTTGTGGGATACTGTGTATTGATAACCGATATGTTTGTACCTAATTTGGGAACTTTAGCTCGTTTCGTTCTCCAGATATACAGAAATACATAACGTCTTTGTATGGGAAGTGCCACACCCACTTTTCCAATCCCGCCCATTTTTTTAGAGAGTTTGTGTATTGGAAAGCAAGATGTTTGTACCAAATTTCAAAGCCGTAGCTCTTGCCGTTCTCGAGATATGCAGAAAAAAGAATTTAAAAAACAACAACAACATGGGATTTATGGGAAAAAAACAACAACAACATGGGATTTATGGGAAAAATTAGAGGTAGTCGTGGTTTTTTGCTCATATCTCAGCCATTTATGGACCGATCTTCCTGAATTTCAATAGCAAACAAATCCGGACTATATGTGACATAAATGTATAACAACCTAGCCTTCATCATATCTGGGGTCTTCGGAAAACCCATTTCAACGGACGGACAGACGGACAGACGGACAACCGGATTTGAACTTCCCTTCTCATAAGAAGCCAGAATATATATACTTTGTATGGTCTTAAATCAATATTGTAGAAATTACAAACGGAATGACAAAATTATATATACCCTTTTACCTTCGGTGAAGGGTATAAAAAAAAAAAAGGTACGTACTGCTAAAGAAAAAACCCTAAATTAATAAAACCCTATAATTTTTTAAACCCATAAATTAACCCCGTGTTTTTCTCATTTTTTTCCCATATTTTCGAGAAAATATTTCAAGAAAACATTTTGGTCCTTCAACCCGGATTTGAAACTCCGAGTCCTTGAAATATTTTTAGGAAAATATTTTATTTTCAGAACCCCCAGCGTCTCATTTATGCGATCATCACAACATCAAACTCATTTTTTTAATTTCAACCCCCATTTTTTTAAACTTTGGAAAAAGATAAGTTGTGTGATTTTTTATTTGTAAGAAGTGCGAAATAATAAGTGATAATATAAAAAACAGCCCTTTTTGTGATAAAACAAAACCAAGAAGTGCGCGATTCAATTTGCCGTCCGCAAAACACCACAGTGGAATTTGCATTTTTGCTTTATTTCAACCCTAGTACGAATAAATATCATTTGTTAAATAAGTGTTAAAGAAGTAATTTACTCGATTTTAAATAAAAGAAATTCTAATAATTTCTTCTTCATCCATTTTTACTCCATTTATTTAAAAGTGATATTTATTACAAATAAAGTGTTTGTTTTATTGTTAACCCGTGATTTTATTTTCTGTTAACAAAAGCTTTTATTTGTTTCCCCCGATCGTGCTCTAAAGAGAATAAATACTCGCTACTTTTACTCGTTAATTTTGCCAACGAGAATTTACGGACATTCGTGAATTTTTTAATAATTTATTTTAAATAAATGATTGTTTAAATTAACCCCTTAAACTATTAACAAATTAAATTAAATAATGAAAAATTAAATAACCCTGTGCGCAATAAGTGAGTGCAATATTTTTATTTTTGTTAAAAGCATAACACTGTATATTTACTGTGTGTTTGTTGGTTTGTTTTGTTTTCTTTTATATTGTCACACACACAACATAGACTAGTGCTGCAACATTTTTATCGTTCGGAAACCCGGTTACTATTAAATTGGTTGTGAAAAGTGATTATTTTGACTCTTTTTTTTATGGAATTTGCCCTGAAAAATTAATTTATTAATTAAATTAATGGATAATCGCTATTGACAACTAATTTTTTAGTAAATATAAAATATTCGAATAACCCAAAGAGGGTACCCGTTAATATATCGTAGCAGCACAAGTGTTTTTAAACTATTTTTTTTACCTTTTTTAGTCCACAAAGCTTTTTTACGCTTGGAGAATTCCATATTAAGTAAAGTTCAACCCGATTTTTTCATAAAATCGCAAATTTAACCCGGGTTTTTTTATCGTTTTACTCGTGATATTTACCTATTTTATTAAACAAGGAATCCGATTGTAGAAAATTGACTTTGGTTATACAAATATTTTATTTACCCATTATTTTATATATTATTATTTAATAAATTTATAATTATAAATATAAAAATACCCCTTTTTGCAACATTTTTTATTTTTTTTGTTGAAAATCAAATGTATTTAATTAACTTGAAAGTTTAGTGATCGCTCTTTTCCTATTCTTAGAGCAATTTTTATCGGTTTTGCCCCTGACTTTGAGCTTAAATTGTTTTTTACTTGAGTTTTTTTTATAAATTTCTTAAAAAATTTCTTCAAATCGATTGAGATTAAAGATGGATATGACTACATATATCCGCAATGCCGACCGTATGGCAGATTTCGAGGCATATATTGCCACTATACCCGTAGCTGAACACCAACTCGGTTCTTTAAGTAGTCATGAGAATGAGCTCAATCGGTTATGGGAAGCTGTTCGATTAACATATGACTCCTTGTTAATTGAAGCCGAAAAGTTAAAAGATCCCCAAATTAGAGTATTGAAAGCCAAGTACTTCCAGTCTTACGGCACCTTTACCCGGGGGATATCTCTTATTACAGGTCACCTAGAACGACTTAAATTAGCGATGCAGGTCGAGAGGTCAATTGCGCAATCCGCGCCAATGATGAACTTACCCCGCTTGTGACACCCCAATATTCTATGGTGACTATAAGAGTTGGCCCTCATTTCGAGACATGTTCTCAGCTTTGTATGGTAATAACCCCCGTTTGACCCCAGTACAAAAATTGTACTACCTGTTGCAGAAAACTGCAAAAGATGCACATGATACCATACAAACTGTGTCACTTACCAACGATGGTTATGAGGTCGCATGGAAAAAGTTGGTTGACACATATGAGAACAAAGATGCTCTCAAAAACGAACAGCTTCGAGCCCTATTAAATATTAAACCGCTGTCACAAGAGTCAGGAGCGAATATTAAAAATTTGCAAAGAACGAAAAATGATTGCATTACGAATTTGTCGTTACTCGAAGTAACCCCCGAAATATTTTACCATGTAATGCTAGTGTATATTTGTGCTACAAAGCTACCCGAAAACACTCTGAGTCTCTGGGAACAATCCAAAAAACATTCTAAAGATTCCCCTTAATGGGATTATAAGGACGCTTTTTTGACAGCGCATTTTAAAACTCTCGAGTCAATTTCTGACATAAGGCAGTCTCATTTAAACCCCGTTCAAAACCCGAACAAATACCCCACAACTGCCAATACCCGAAATACCCCTAATATAAACGCTGCCAAAAAATCGTCAAATGATAGTAGAAGGATTCAAAGTTTTGCGACCAAAACTGGTCCCACCCCAACAATTTGTCGCTGTTTCCTTTACCAAGGTTCTCACCCCATTAGACTTTGCCCTAGTTTTTTGAGTCAGAATGTTGATCAGCGAATGTCAACAGTGAAGCGACTAAAGTGTTGTTCAAACTGTTTGGCAACCTCCCATGAGTACAAGAATTGTAAGAGTATTCATGTGTGTTCACTTTGTAAGCAGAAGCACCGCTCCCTGCTTCATAGAGATGTAAAGTCACATATGTCTGCCAGTAATTCACCCCAGATCCCTATAGCAACTGGCGTGACTGTGTCTTCATCTCAACCCTCCGTTCATTCAAACCCTAATTCAGCTAGCAGTCACTCTCAACCCCCGCTTAATTTTGCCCCTTCAACTTCTACCGCGGCTAATAATTTGCACACTTATTCCGCACATCTCACGTCGAACCCCCATTCAGCAGTTCTTTTAGGTTCTGCAGTTTGCATAGTACACTTAAGCGACATTAGATGTGCGGCCCGAGCTTTAGTTGACCCCGGTTCGCAAGGTACCTTTATTTCAAGGAGGTTACAAAGGAAGCTTGCTATTCCCACATTTTCCGTGCATTCGACAAGTGTCACAGGAATGATGGACTGCTTAGCTGGAAAATCCTCTACAATGTGCGCTCTTACGGTCGGTTCGCCGATCGACCCCGGCTTTAAACTTGAAATAAATGCGTACGTTGTTGAGAAAATCATCGGTCGGTTGCCCTCGTGTAATATCTCTGATATTGTAACCTCAACATTCCCCGACATTACACTGACCGACGTCATGTGTACCCGTATGGATATACTTTTTGGAGGAAATGTGTATTATAAAATTTTAACTACGGATGTTCGAATACATCAAAATGGCAACCTGATCGCCCAGAGAACCGTGTTCGGGTGGATAGTCACAGGTGAAGTTTTTCAGCCCCAACCCTTACAGTCTATAGCATCGTTTTGTACCCATCTCGAGTTAAACACTCAACTATCGCGTTTTTGGGAACTTGAAGAAGTACCACAAGCGACACAGTTATCTGAAGACGAGGAATATTGTGAAACACTTTACCGGACCACCACTTGTAGAAACCCCGATGGCCGTTACGTGGTTTCTCTCCCATTTCGTCGAGAATTTTCTAATGAATTGTTATTAGGAGATTCTCGTAAAAGCGCCTTTTCCCAGTTTGAGACACGCTTGTTAAACACCGAATTGAAATTACAATACGATAATGTGGTTCGTGAGTATTTCGATATAGTTACGAATAGTTACTATTTACCCCATCATGCAGTGTTTAAAGCTGATAGCATTACCACGAAACTAAGAGTGGTATTTAATGCTTCAAACCCCTTCTCCAATGGCGTGAGCCTTAATAATGTCCTATACCCCGGTCCTGCCTTACAGACAGATCTTACAATTTTATTGCTGCGTTGGCGGTTCTTCCGTAACTCAATGCAGACATTGAGAAAATGTATCAAACACAATATCAACGGATATTGTTTCGTGATGATCCTGTAGCTGAAGTAAAGGACTATGAGCTAAGTACGGTCACGTTTGGAGTAAACTGTGCGCCGTACTTAGCGTTACGTACTCTTTTGCAATTGGCTGACGATTTAAAACCCCTGAGTCCTGCGGCATCCGAAATTTTGAAAACCCAGATTTACGTCGACGACGTGCTGGCTGGCTCTCATGAGCTAGAAGATGCTTTCTAGAGACGAATTGAACTAACCCACGTTCTTGGCTCTGCTGGTTTCGTTTTGCGAAAATGGACAGCCAATCATTTCCGACTCTTGGAAGATTTACCCCCTGAGAATCTGCTTAATGCAGACTTCTTGAAATTTACGGATGCCAGTACTACCAAAACCCTAGGCTTGCGATGGGATGTGACTAAAGATAGTTTCTTATTCAAAATTGCATCGCAGCCACGCCAGGACATTGTCACGAAACGTGCTGTCTTGTCCGAAATAGCGAAGTTGTTTGATCCAGCCGGGTGGTTATCGTGGCTAACATTATAATGCAACAAGTTCGGAAGGACAAGACAGACTGGGATGAAGTTTTGCACCCCCTTACCCTATCTCAATGGCGCGCATTTTTAAACGACTACCCTAATGTCGAGAAAATCAATATTCCAAGATGGGTTGATTTTCTCTCCGAAAATGAAATTGAACTTCATGCTTTTTGCGATGCCTCTGACAAGGCGTACAGCACTGCTCTGTACATCCGAAATAGGTCATCGATGGTGATCACGACGCATTTACTCGCGTCAAAACAAAGGTACCTCCCGTGTAGACTGAAACATTACCCCGATTAGAACTTTGTGGAGCGGCTTTGATGGCAAAAATGGTAGAATCATTATGCTCCCAATTAAATCTAGACAGGAGGAAGGTTTATCTGTGGACTGATTCTACTATTGCTTTATCCTGGCTTAAAAAACCCCTGTGCCATTAGCCGACCTTTGTTAAAAACAGAGTAGCGTTGATTGTAAATAAAGTTGGTAATGAAAATTGGTCACATGTAGATTCCAAGGACAACCCCGCCGATTTGGCAAGTCGTGGAATGCTTGCAAGAGATTTGATTGATAGTTCTCTTTGGTGGCATGGCCCTGCGTAGTTGAGACAACCTCGTGAATGCTGGTCGCATCACTCCCCTATCGACCACCAACACCTTGAAGTTTAATCATTTTCTGTTCAGCTCGAACGCCCGTATGACATATTAGAGCGAATTTCCGATTTACCCCGTGTAATGCGAATTATTTCGTATTGGTTCAGGTGTTTACAGTACTTGAGAACCCGAAAATGCTCGTACATTACCTTGAATTTAACCCAGTCCGAAGTGAAATTAACTCGAAATCGCTTGATTCGTATATGTCAACAGAATTTTATACCGGAGTATAGTCAGCTTTCAAAAGGTATACCCTGATCCTCACAGAGCAGCCTGCTCACTTTAAACCCGTTTAACAATCCAAATGGTCCGCACAGCGGATGTGAGAACATCTTCAGGCATTTTCACCCGGCCTATCGTGAAGCTTGTTCTCTTACCCAGCTCAGAAACACACTAACTCTTGTTTTTCTTTTTTTTTTCTCTTTTTATTCTGTTTTACCCTATCGAGTGCATCACGGCGCCCATTTAAGGTCCCTCCAATCCTAAGGCTACTCCCCAACCTGAGACGGATAAAAGGAAGTGGGACAATCGCAGCCAAGCCCAGCCTGCAAACACACGACAACAGCAACCTACACGACGACAGCAACCCACACAACCACAAACACAGCACGCCGTCCAATCCCGGCTATCAACGTTCCCGGATACACCTCCAAGACCGTCTACATGGTCTACAAAAAAAAATTATTTTCTGTGAATTTTCAACCCGCGTGATCCTTAGCCCTCGTTGTTGCAGTATAGCAAGGGGGGCGGGATGTAGAGTGTAAACGGGCCCTGATTATTGTTCAGTGGACTAATTACTGTTTTTCGTTAAGTTTTAGTTGTTGTTATTGGTGTCGTTGTTATTATTATTATTTATGTATACTTACTTACTTTTGTAAACCCATAGTGTACGGTACGTACTGCTAAAGAAAAAACCCTAAATTAATAAAACCCCAATAATTTTTTAAACTCATAAATTAATCCCGTGTTTTTCTCATTTTTTTCCAATATTTTCGAGAAAATATTTCAAGAAAACAGTATGTATGTATGTATGTTTGTATGTATGTATATATGTATGTATATATGTATGTATGTATGTATGTATGTATGCATGTTTGTATGTATGTATGTATGAATGTATGTATGCATGTATGTATGTATGTATGTATGTATGTCTGTATGTATGTATGTATGTATGTATGTATGTATGTATGTATGTATGTATGTATGTATGTATGTATTTATGTATGTATGTATGTATGTATGTATGTATGTATGTAAGTATGTATGTATGTATGTATGTATGTATGTATGTGTGTATGTATGTATGTATGTATGTATGTATGTAAGTATGTATGTATGTGTTTACATTAGAAATTACTTTGCCCGCATTCAAATGCACCGGAGTGTTTACCCTAATTATATGGTGGATGGTGTTGTTTATTTACATATTTTTTTTATACATACCATCCACGCACATTAAAGTTCTTTGACTTTTTTTACTCTCTGTGTTTTACTTTTGCTTACTTACGTTTGAACTGTTGCAAAAGCTGGTGGTTTTTTTGAGTGCTCTAAAAATTAAAAACTCTTTTATCTAAAAATTAAAATACTATTTTATCATAAGCTTATGTATTATCTGAAACCGAATTAAAAACGGTGAATTAAAATTATTTTAAAGCTAATAAAGAAATTGTGAAATAAAAACCTTACTATACATAAATAAACTTAAGACTTAAAACTTCCAATAAATAAATAAAATACACAAATAACTAGTGCTAAACCGAAAACCTATAATTAGTGCTTAAACTTACAACTAGTGTTAAAATCTAAAGCCTTAATACTATAAAATAAATATTTGAACTCTAAGCCTAAAGTGAAACAAGTGTTTTTTTATACCTCAAAGCCTTAACACCACCAGGAAGGTAATTACCTTATTATAAAGGAAAGGTTTCGCAACCCAACACAAGGTGAGCCAAAACCTTTAAGGACTAGTGTCCGGATCCCTCTAGCCCCTACATGTTGGTCCTTCGAGCCGGATCTTGATCCACCCGAAAATTTCAACTCCAAAAGGATTTTGGCCACAAACCCCCTCATCTACTGTCGAATTACCACAGTAAGCATACCCAAACAAATGTAAGTCAAGCAATATATTATAAACATTATCGTAAACAATTGCAAACATAATTTTCAACAAATTATTATAAAACTTAATAATCAACCCCCTCTCATGATTTTTGATTTTTTTATATGCACTTATGTATGTACACATTTATTTCAGTGCATCTCAAATACATATGTACATACATACAGATCAACAAAATCAATATTGTAGAAATTACAAACGGAATGACAAAATTATATATACCCTTTTACCTTCGGTGAAGGGTATAAAAAAAAAAAAGGTACGTACTGCTAAAGAAAAAACCCTAAATTAATAAAACCCTATAATTTTTTAAACCCATAAATTAACCCCGTGTTTTTCTCATTTTTTTCCCATATTTTCGAGAAAATATTTCAAGAAAACATTTTGGTCCTTCAACCCGGATTTGAAACTCCGAGTCCTTGAAATATTTTTAGGAAAATATTTTATTTTCAGAACCCCCAGCGTCTCATTTATGCGATCATCACAACATCAAACTCATTTTTTTAATTTCAACCCCCATTTTTTTAAACTTTGGAAAAAGATAAGTTGTGTGATTTTTTATTTGTAAGAAGTGCGAAATAATAAGTGATAATATAAAAAACAGCCCTTTTTGTGATAAAACAAAACCAAGAAGTGCGCGATTCAATTTGCCGTCCGCAAAACACCACAGTGGAATTTGCATTTTTGCTTTATTTCAACCCTAGTACGAATAAATATCATTTGTTAAATAAGTGTTAAAGAAGTAATTTACTCGATTTTAAATAAAAGAAATTCTAATAATTTCTTCTTCATCCATTTTTACTCCATTTATTTAAAAGTGATATTTATTACAAATAAAGTGTTTGTTTTATTGTTAACCCGTGATTTTATTTTCTGTTAACAAAAGCTTTTATTTGTTTCCCCCGATCGTGCTCTAAAGAGAATAAATACTCGCTACTTTTACTCGTTAATTTTGCCAACGAGAATTTACGGACATTCGTGAATTTTTTAATAATTTATTTTAAATAAATGATTGTTTAAATTAACCCCTTAAACTATTAACAAATTAAATTAAATAATGAAAAATTAAATAACCCTGTGCGCAATAAGTGAGTGCAATATTTTTATTTTTGTTAAAAGCATAACACTGTATATTTACTGTGTGTTTGTTGGTTTGTTTTGTTTTCTTTTATATTGTCACACACACAACATAGACTAGTGCTGCAACATTTTTATCGTTCGGAAACCCGGTTACTATTAAATTGGTTGTGAAAAGTGATTATTTTGACTCTTTTTTTTATGGAATTTGCCCTGAAAAATTAATTTATTAATTAAATTAATGGATAATCGCTATTGACAACTAATTTTTTAGTAAATATAAAATATTCGAATAACCCAAAGAGGGTACCCGTTAATATATCGTAGCAGCACAAGTGTTTTTAAACTATTTTTTTTACCTTTTTTAGTCCACAAAGCTTTTTTACGCTTGGAGAATTCCATATTAAGTAAAGTTCAACCCGATTTTTTCATAAAATCGCAAATTTAACCCGGGTTTTTTTATCGTTTTACTCGTGATATTTACCTATTTTATTAAACAAGGAATCCGATTGTAGAAAATTGACTTTGGTTATACAAATATTTTATTTACCCATTATTTTATATATTATTATTTAATAAATTTATAATTATAAATATAAAAATACCCCTTTTTGCAACATTTTTTATTTTTTTTGTTGAAAATCAAATGTATTTAATTAACTTGAAAGTTTAGTGATCGCTCTTTTCCTATTCTTAGAGCAATTTTTATCGGTTTTGCCCCTGACTTTGAGCTTAAATTGTTTTTTACTTGAGTTTTTTTTATAAATTTCTTAAAAAATTTCTTCAAATCGATTGAGATTAAAGATGGATATGACTACATATATCCGCAATGCCGACCGTATGGCAGATTTCGAGGCATATATTGCCACTATACCCGTAGCTGAACACCAACTCGGTTCTTTAAGTAGTCATGAGAATGAGCTCAATCGGTTATGGGAAGCTGTTCGATTAACATATGACTCCTTGTTAATTGAAGCCGAAAAGTTAAAAGATCCCCAAATTAGAGTATTGAAAGCCAAGTACTTCCAGTCTTACGGCACCTTTACCCGGGGGATATCTCTTATTACAGGTCACCTAGAACGACTTAAATTAGCGATGCAGGTCGAGAGGTCAATTGCGCAATCCGCGCCAATGATGAACTTACCCCCTTGTGACACCCCAATATTCTATGGTGACTATAAGAGTTGGCCCTCATTTCGAGACATGTTCTCAGCTTTGTATGGTAATAACCCCCGTTTGACCCCAGTACAAAAATTGTACTACCTGTTGCAGAAAACTGCAAAAGATGCACATGATACCATACAAACTGTGTCACTTACCAACGATGGTTATGAGGTCGCATGGAAAAAGTTGGTTGACACATATGAGAACAAAGATGCTCTCAAAAACGAACAGCTTCGAGCCCTATTAAATATTAAACCGCTGTCACAAGAGTCAGGAGCGAATATTAAAAATTTGCAAAGAACGAAAAATGATTGCATTACGAATTTGTCGTTACTCGAAGTAACCCCCGAAATATTTTACCATGTAATGCTAGTGTATATTTGTGCTACAAAGCTACCCGAAAACACTCTGAGTCTCTGGGAACAATCCAAAAAACATTCTAAAGATTCCCCTTAATGGGATTATAAGGACGCTTTTTTGACAGCGCATTTTAAAACTCTCGAGTCAATTTCTGACATAAGGCAGTCTCATTTAAACCCCGTTCAAAACCCGAACAAATACCCCACAACTGCCAATACCCGAAATACCCCTAATATAAACGCTGCCAAAAAATCGTCAAATGATAGTAGAAGGATTCAAAGTTTTGCGACCAAAACTGGTCCCACCCCAACAATTTGTCGCTGTTTCCTTTACCAAGGTTCTCACCCCATTAGACTTTGCCCTAGTTTTTTGAGTCAGAATGTTGATCAGCGAATGTCAACAGTGAAGCGACTAAAGTGTTGTTCAAACTGTTTGGCAACCTCCCATGAGTACAAGAATTGTAAGAGTATTCATGTGTGTTCACTTTGTAAGCAGAAGCACCGCTCCCTGCTTCATAGAGATGTAAAGTCACATATGTCTGCCAGTAATTCACCCCAGATCCCTATAGCAACTGGCGTGACTGTGTCTTCATCTCAACCCTCCGTTCATTCAAACCCTAATTCAGCTAGCAGTCACTCTCAACCCCCGCTTAATTTTGCCCCTTCAACTTCTACCGCGGCTAATAATTTGCACACTTATTCCGCACATCTCACGTCGAACCCCCATTCAGCAGTTCTTTTAGGTTCTGCAGTTTGCATAGTACACTTAAGCGACATTAGATGTGCGGCCCGAGCTTTAGTTGACCCCGGTTCGCAAGGTACCTTTATTTCAAGGAGGTTACAAAGGAAGCTTGCTATTCCCACATTTTCCGTGCATTCGACAAGTGTCACAGGAATGATGGACTGCTTAGCTGGAAAATCCTCTACAATGTGCGCTCTTACGGTCGGTTCGCCGATCGACCCCGGCTTTAAACTTGAAATAAATGCGTACGTTGTTGAGAAAATCATCGGTCGGTTGCCCTCGTGTAATATCTCTGATATTGTAACCTCAACATTCCCCGACATTACACTGACCGACGTCATGTGTACCCGTATGGATATACTTTTTGGAGGAAATGTGTATTATAAAATTTTAACTACGGATGTTCGAATACATCAAAATGGCAACCTGATCGCCCAGAGAACCGTGTTCGGGTGGATAGTCACAGGTGAAGTTTTTCAGCCCCAACCCTTACAGTCTATAGCATCGTTTTGTACCCATCTCGAGTTAAACACTCAACTATCGCGTTTTTGGGAACTTGAAGAAGTACCACAAGCGACACAGTTATCTGAAGACGAGGAATATTGTGAAACACTTTACCGGACCACCACTTGTAGAAACCCCGATGGCCGTTACGTGGTTTCTCTCCCATTTCGTCGAGAATTTTCTAATGAATTGTTATTAGGAGATTCTCGTAAAAGCGCCTTTTCCCAGTTTGAGACACGCTTGTTAAACACCGAATTGAAATTACAATACGATAATGTGGTTCGTGAGTATTTCGATATAGTTACGAATAGTTACTATTTACCCCATCATGCAGTGTTTAAAGCTGATAGCATTACCACGAAACTAAGAGTGGTATTTAATGCTTCAAACCCCTTCTCCAATGGCGTGAGCCTTAATAATGTCCTATACCCCGGTCCTGCCTTACAGACAGATCTTACAATTTTATTGCTGCGTTGGCGGTTCTTCCGTAACTCAATGCAGACATTGAGAAAATGTATCAAACACAATATCAACGGATATTGTTTCGTGATGATCCTGTAGCTGAAGTAAAGGACTATGAGCTAAGTACGGTCACGTTTGGAGTAAACTGTGCGCCGTACTTAGCGTTACGTACTCTTTTGCAATTGGCTGACGATTTAAAACCCCTGAGTCCTGCGGCATCCGAAATTTTGAAAACCCAGATTTACGTCGACGACGTGCTGGCTGGCTCTCATGAGCTAGAAGATGCTTTCTAGAGACGAATTGAACTAACCCACGTTCTTGGCTCTGCTGGTTTCGTTTTGCGAAAATGGACAGCCAATCATTTCCGACTCTTGGAAGATTTACCCCCTGAGAATCTGCTTAATGCAGACTTCTTGAAATTTACGGATGCCAGTACTACCAAAACCCTAGGCTTGCGATGGGATGTGACTAAAGATAGTTTCTTATTCAAAATTGCATCGCAGCCACGCCAGGACATTGTCACGAAACGTGCTGTCTTGTCCGAAATAGCGAAGTTGTTTGATCCAGCCGGGTGGTTATCGTGGCTAACATTATAATGCAACAAGTTCGGAAGGACAAGACAGACTGGGATGAAGTTTTGCACCCCCTTACCCTATCTCAATGGCGCGCATTTTTAAACGACTACCCTAATGTCGAGAAAATCAATATTCCAAGATGGGTTGATTTTCTCTCCGAAAATGAAATTGAACTTCATGCTTTTTGCGATGCCTCTGACAAGGCGTACAGCACTGCTCTGTACATCCGAAATAGGTCATCGATGGTGATCACGACGCATTTACTCGCGTCAAAACAAAGGTACCTCCCGTGTAGACTGAAACATTACCCCGATTAGAACTTTGTGGAGCGGCTTTGATGGCAAAAATGGTAGAATCATTATGCTCCCAATTAAATCTAGACAGGAGGAAGGTTTATCTGTGGACTGATTCTACTATTGCTTTATCCTGGCTTAAAAAACCCCTGTGCCATTAGCCGACCTTTGTTAAAAACAGAGTAGCGTTGATTGTAAATAAAGTTGGTAATGAAAATTGGTCACATGTAGATTCCAAGGACAACCCCGCCGATTTGGCAAGTCGTGGAATGCTTGCAAGAGATTTGATTGATAGTTCTCTTTGGTGGCATGGCCCTGCGTAGTTGAGACAACCTCGTGAATGCTGGTCGCATCACTCCCCTATCGACCACCAACACCTTGAAGTTTAATCATTTTCTGTTCAGCTCGAACGCCCGTATGACATATTAGAGCGAATTTCCGATTTACCCCGTGTAATGCGAATTATTTCGTATTGGTTCAGGTGTTTACAGTACTTGAGAACCCGAAAATGCTCGTACATTACCTTGAATTTAACCCAGTCCGAAGTGAAATTAACTCGAAATCGCTTGATTCGTATATGTCAACAGAATTTTATACCGGAGTATAGTCAGCTTTCAAAAGGTATACCCTGATCCTCACAGAGCAGCCTGCTCACTTTAAACCCGTTTAACAATCCAAATGGTCCGCACAGCGGATGTGAGAACATCTTCAGGCATTTTCACCCGGCCTATCGTGAAGCTTGTTCTCTTACCCAGCTCAGAAACACACTAACTCTTGTTTTTCTTTTTTTTTTCTCTTTTTATTCTGTTTTACCCTATCGAGTGCATCACGGCGCCCATTTAAGGTCCCTCCAATCCTAAGGCTACTCCCCAACCTGAGACGGATAAAAGGAAGTGGGACAATCGCAGCCAAGCCCAGCCTGCAAACACACGACAACAGCAACCTACACGACGACAGCAACCCACACAACCACAAACACAGCACGCCGTCCAATCCCGGCTATCAACGTTCCCGGATACACCTCCAAGACCGTCTACATGGTCTACAAAAAAAAATTATTTTCTGTGAATTTTCAACCCGCGTGATCCTTAGCCCTCGTTGTTGCAGTATAGCAAGGGGGGCGGGATGTAGAGTGTAAACGGGCCCTGATTATTGTTCAGTGGACTAATTACTGTTTTTCGTTAAGTTTTAGTTGTTGTTATTGGTGTCGTTGTTATTATTATTATTTATGTATACTTACTTACTTTTGTAAACCCATAGTGTACGGTACGTACTGCTAAAGAAAAAACCCTAAATTAATAAAACCCCAATAATTTTTTAAACTCATAAATTAATCCCGTGTTTTTCTCATTTTTTTCCAATATTTTCGAGAAAATATTTCAAGAAAACAGTATGTATGTATGTATGTTTGTATGTATGTATATATGTATGTATATATGTATGTATGTATGTATGTATGTATGCATGTTTGTATGTATGTATGTATGAATGTATGTATGCATGTATGTATGTATGTATGTATGTATGTCTGTATGTATGTATGTATGTATGTATGTATGTATGTATGTATGTATGTATGTATGTATGTATGTATTTATGTATGTATGTATGTATGTATGTATGTATGTATGTAAGTATGTATGTATGTATGTATGTATGTATGTATGTGTGTATGTATGTATGTATGTATGTATGTATGTAAGTATGTATGTATGTGTTTACATTAGAAATTACTTTGCCCGCATTCAAATGCACCGGAGTGTTTACCCTAATTATATGGTGGATGGTGTTGTTTATTTACATATTTTTTTTATACATACCATCCACGCACATTAAAGTTCTTTGACTTTTTTTACTCTCTGTGTTTTACTTTTGCTTACTTACGTTTGAACTGTTGCAAAAGCTGGTGGTTTTTTTGAGTGCTCTAAAAATTAAAAACTCTTTTATCTAAAAATTAAAATACTATTTTATCATAAGCTTATGTATTATCTGAAACCGAATTAAAAACGGTGAATTAAAATTATTTTAAAGCTAATAAAGAAATTGTGAAATAAAAACCTTACTATACATAAATAAACTTAAGACTTAAAACTTCCAATAAATAAATAAAATACACAAATAACTAGTGCTAAACCGAAAACCTATAATTAGTGCTTAAACTTACAACTAGTGTTAAAATCTAAAGCCTTAATACTATAAAATAAATATTTGAACTCTAAGCCTAAAGTGAAACAAGTGTTTTTTTATACCTCAAAGCCTTAACACCACCAGGAAGGTAATTACCTTATTATAAAGGAAAGGTTTCGCAACCCAACACAAGGTGAGCCAAAACCTTTAAGGACTAGTGTCCGGATCCCTCTAGCCCCTACATGTTGGTCCTTCGAGCCGGATCTTGATCCACCCGAAAATTTCAACTCCAAAAGGATTTTGGCCACAAACCCCCTCATCTACTGTCGAATTACCACAGTAAGCATACCCAAACAAATGTAAGTCAAGCAATATATTATAAACATTATCGTAAACAATTGCAAACATAATTTTCAACAAATTATTATAAAACTTAATAATCAACCCCCTCTCATGATTTTTGATTTTTTTATATGCACTTATGTATGTACACATTTATTTCAGTGCATCTCAAATACATATGTACATACATACAGATCAACATATCTACAAACATTCTAACATACTAACAAATAATCTTCAACCGGTTTTGTCGTACTGTGTTTTCTTTAATGCAAACAAAATATAAATAAATAAATGTATGTATGTATGTATTCCCAGTTTGTTTGTTACTTATTGCAAATAACTAAACAGCATTAATATACGTGGTTCGTCTTAAAAGTTTTCGGTTGATATTGTTTATAACCGAAAGAATACAAACCCCCTATTTTTATGTTTTTTAATACATTTTACTTATTAAAAGTATATTAAACCCCACGTTACGTATATACGAGGCTCAAAGAAATATATAAGTTTCTTTCAACTTATTATATATTTCTTCTATTTGGAAAATACTAACCCCCTATACACTCTTCTTATATACGAGGCTCACTGTATAAGTTTCTCTAAACTTATTATACATTTCTATTCGGAAAATATAAACCCCCTACGCACTCCCCACACGATACGTGATAAAACTTGGAAATTTGCTTTGAACTTTTTTATATCTTGTGTACGAGAATATTAACTCTATATACGTTTATACCACATACGTGGCTGAACTTGAAAGTCATTTAAAATTTTTTTAATATTTTTGAAATCCAAAAAAAAATATAATAAACCCCTATTTTACACATATCAACTACTTGGCATTAATATACGAGGCTGGTCTGAAAAGTATTAAAAAAAGAAATAAAAGAATTTTGCTGAATCTACAACATCGATTCTCGAATCACCAAGAAATAAATTTACCTCAAAATTTATATGAGAGGCTCTTTTACATATTAGTAGTAGGGAAATGGGGAGGCAGCAAAAATTCTGCCTTCTATATACCACAGAGGGATCATTTTGCTTTTTATTTAAAGCAGAAAAATTCTGCCTCCCCATTCCATATACCACAGAGGGAGCATTTGGATTTTATTTAAAGCAGCAAAAACTCTGCCTACCCATTCCATATACCACAGAGGGAGCATTTTGCTTTTTATTTAAAGCAGCAAAAAATTCTGCCTACCCATTAGATTTTTTCCTATATACCACAGAGGGAGCATTTTGCTTTTTATTTAAAGCAGCAAAAAATTCTGCCTACCCATTAGTTTTTTTCCCAATGTATTTTTCCATAAGGAGGAGTTTTGAATATAAATAAAATAAAGAATTTTTTGAGTAGTTTTAAATATAAAATAGAGAAATATTTAGTTGATCATACTTATATTTTCTTCAATGAAGAGAAATTTAAAAAATTCTGTAATATGTTTTAATGTATTATTTGAGTATTTTAAAATAAGATAGAGTAATATGTAATATAGTTTAAATTTTCAACATATGTAAGTATATAAAAAAGCTCAATTTGTACTCTAACCTAAGCAAGTATGCCATTAATATAAAAAGGCTAAGGGAGTATATTCCACATCATTACCCTAATTGCCACTTTAAAGGAAACTTAATAAAAATGGTAAGTAATTCCTATATAATAATGTTATATTTAATTATTTATTTTTATTTTTTTTTCTTGTTTGTTTTAGATGTATAAAAAAATTGTAAATATTGCCCAAGGTATTAAGCCCGAGTATATTAGAAGAGATGATATACCTTTAAACCAATCTTTGAAAATTGTGAATTTTGAATGGAAAGAAACACAATATGGTCTAGAAGTCATTGCCAATTTAGATGATAATAAATGGTTTTATCTTCCCCATAGAATGATGAAATTTTTAAACAAGGAGGATCCATACTTAACTTAAATGAATGATAAAGTTTGGAAAATTATTTACAAGGGGCGTCAATTACCAAATGGACCTGCAATATTCGATTTAAATTATATCTAAACTCTGAAAAAGAAATCCTTACAATAAAGATAATTATAATAAAACAAAAACAAGATATTTTCTACAATTTTTTATTAATTTTTATTTAAAAATAATTTACATTTTAAAATTTGATTTGTAATAGAAAGGAATCCTCTTCCTCCATAAATTCTGTTACATGACCTATGGATACGTCTTATATATCAAAAGTCGGACATTTTTAGTAGAATATATTTGCTGAAAAACTCGGAAAAATCGGTTCAGATACAAAAAAGTTATTACCAAAATAAAATTTTTTTTAATAAAAATACCTATTTTCGGGAACCGTAGATCTTTCCGAGTCCAAGTTTTATTACCGAAGTAAATGGTAAATTTCTTCCTTAAGACGTAGGTATATAAATCTATCAAATCGATTGGAAAATGCCCGAGTTATGACCAAATTACTGAAATACCAATATTTACTTTTTTTTATATAATTAAGTTGTTTATGGTTTTATTCAAAACGAAGTAGGCATACCTATAGTTTATCACATCTATAGACGAGCTAACATTAAATCAATTACAAATAAACAATTAACAACGGAGAACAGTAGATTTGACACTAGCTTATACGTAACCGATAAAAATAAACAAAACTTATATAATAAAAAATATTGGTGGCTCACCGAATAAGTTTTTTCTTTATTTTTAACCTAGGACCTTAACTTTTATTTTATAAAATATTGTAGTGAGATTTTTTCCAACTTTTTTCCTCGCATTGAATATTTGATTTTTCAATACATAAATTGTAAATTAAAAAATCAATATTACCAAAAAAAAAATTATATTTATATTCTAATACTGGCTGTACTTGAGTGCCCTTTTTATGGGACAGTGTATTTATATGTTACATTTATAAGTATGTACTATTGTTTATTTATAGTTGATTATATAACACATACAATTTTGATTAAATAAACAAATTTAAAAAAAACAAGTAAGAAAAAGATAGCAAAATAGAAAAAATAGCAAAAACTGATATATTTTAATTAATAAAATAAATAAAAAAAAAATTTATCCTGTAAAGGTTAATAGCTCTTGTGTTCAGATATATGGTATTTAATATGTCTTCTATGAGGGGTACTGCTCCTACTCTGTCTACCCCGCACATTTTTATATTGAAATTTATAGTTTACTATAATAGTAGCTTTAACCACGTTTGAAGACTCTCCCTTTAATAGTTCTTCAGTTGAGCGATATTTAATGTATGCATCCTATGGGAGGTATTTCCCCCCCTGCGCCTACCCGCTTTATTTTTATTTTCAAAAGTGTAGTATACCATAAGAGTGACTTTTAGAAAGTTTGAACATTCTCACTATTACAGTTCTTAAGATATGCGATGTTAAACATTGGCGTCCTATGGGGTATTCCTATACCCCCGCTGCTATTTTATTTCAATTCCGGGGCTCAGAAGATCCAACTACAAAAAGTTCAGCAAAATGCGTGCAGCGGCTCTTAAGATATGCGATAATTAATATTGGCATCCTATGGGGGGTACCAATTCCCCTGCCCCTATCGAAAAAATAAGTAGCCTATTTTATTTTTAGGGCTCACGTGATGTTACTGTAAAAATTTCAGGAAAATCGGTTCAGTAGTTTCGGAGTCTATAAAGCGACAAACATACAAACATACAAACACACATAATTCATTTTTATATATATAGAAGATAGAAGATAGATAGATAGATAGAAGTAAATATTGGTATTTCAGTAATTTGGTCATAACTCGGGCATTTTCCAATCGATTTGATAGATTTATATACCTACGTCTTAAGGACTTCGGTAATAAAACTTGGACTCGGAAAGATCTACGGTTCCCGAAAATAGGTATTTTTATTTTCGTAATAACTTTTTTGTATCTGAACCGATTTTTCCAAGTTCTTCAGCAAATATGTTCTACTAAAAATTTCCGATCTTTTGATATATAAGACGTATCCATAGGTCATGTACCAGCTCTAAAAATTTAGTTTTTATAAAAATTTTGATGCCTTTTAGCCCATTTTTGGAGTATTTTGCTAATAACTTAACCATTTCTTAACCGATTTGGCAGATTTATATACCCACGTTTTAAGGAAGAAAAAACCATTTACTTAGATTATAAAACTTGGACTCGGGGAGACCTATTGTTGCCGAAAATGGGTATGTTTATTTTGGGCATTACTCTTCCATTTTTGGGAGAAAGGTTTCAGGGTTTTCGGGAAATATATGCTGCTAAAAATTTCTGACATTTTGGTATATAAAACGTGTTCATATGTCATACTAGAGCCCTAAAATTTAAAATTTTGAGTATTTCAATAATGTCTTTGTACGGGAGGTACCACGCCCACTTTTCCAATCGCGCCCATATTTTGTGGGATACTGTGTATTGATAACCGATATGTTTGTACCTAATTTGGGAACTTTAGCTCGTTTCGTTCTCCAGATATACAGAAATACATAACGTCTTTGTATGGGAAGTGCCACACCCACTTATCCAATCCCGCCCATTTTTTTAGAGAGTTTGTGTATTGGAAAGCAAGATGTTTGTACCAAATTTCAAAGCCGTAGCTCTTGCCGTTCTCGAGATATACAGAAAAAAGTATTTAAAAAACAACAACAACATGGGATTTATGGGAAAAAAACAACAACAACATGGGATTTATGGGAAAAGTTAGAGGTAGTCGTGGTTTTTTGCTCATATCTCAGCCATTTATGGACCGATCTTCCTGAATTTCAATAACAAACAAATCCGGACTATATGTGACATAAATGTATAACAACCTAGCCTTCATCATATCTGGGGTCTTCGGAAAACCCATTTCAACGGACGGACAGACGGACAGACGGACAACCGGATTTGAACTTCCCTTCTCATAAGAAGCCAGAATATATATACTTTGTATGGTCTTAAATCAATATTGTAGAAATTACAAACGGAATGACAAAATTATATATACCCTTTTACCTTCGGTGAAGGGTATAAAAAAAAAAAAAGGTACGTACTGCTAAAGAAAAAACCCTAAATTAATAAAACCCTATAATTTTTTAAACCCATAAATTAACCCCGTGTTTTTCTCATTTTTTTCCCATATTTTCGAGAAAATATTTCAAGAAAACATTTTGGTCCTTCAACCCGGATTTGAAACTCCGAGTCCTTGAAATATTTTCAGGAAAATATTTTATTTTCAGAACCCCCAGCGTCTCATTTATGCGATCATCACAACATCAAACTCATTTTTTTAATTTCAACCCCCATTTTTTTAAACTTTGGAAAAAGATAAGTTGTGTGATTTTTTATTTGTAAGAAGTGCGAAATAATAAGTGATAATATAAAAAACAGCCCTTTTTGTGATAAAACAAAACCAAGAAGTGCGCGATTCAATTTGCCGTCCGCAAAACACCACAGTGGAATTTGCATTTTTGCTTTATTTCAACCCTAGTACGAATAAATATCATTTGTTAAATAAGTGTTAAATAAGTAATTTACTCGATTTTAAATAAAAGAAATTCTAATAATTTCTTCTTCATCCATTTTTACTCCATTTATTTAAAAGTGATATTTATTACAAATAAAGTGTTTGTTTTATTGTTAACCCGCGATTTTATTTTCTGTTAACAAAAGCTTTTATTTGTTTCCCCCGATCGTGCTCTAAAGAGAATAAATACTCGCTACTTTTACTCGTTAATTTTGCCAACGAGAATTTACGGACATTCGTGAATTTTTTAATAATTTATTTTAAATAAATGATTGTTTAAATTAACCCCTTAAACTATTAACAAATTAAATTAAATAATGAAAAATTAAATAACCCTGTGCGCAATAAGTGAGTGCAATATTTTTATTTTTGTTAAAAGCATAACACTGTATATTTACTGTGTGTTTGTTGGTTTGTTTTGTTTTCTTTTATATTGTCACACACACAACATAGACTAGTGCTGCAACATTTTTATCGTTCGGAAACCCGGTTACTATTAAATTGGTTGTGAAAAGTGATTATTTTGACTCTTTTTTTTATGGAATTTGCCCTGAAAAATTAAATTATTAATTAAATTAATGGATAATCGCTATTGACAACTAATTTTTTAGTAAATATAAAATATTCGAATAACCCAAAGAGGGTACCCGTTAATATATCGTAGCAGCACAAGTGTTTTTAAACTATTTTTTTTACCTTTTTTAGTCCACAAAGTGTTTTTACGCTTGGAGAATTCCATATTAAGTAAAGTTCAACCCGATTTTTTCATAAAATCGCAAATTTAACCCGGGTTTTTTTATCGTTTTACTCGTGATATTTACCTATTTTATTAAACAAGGAATCCGAGTGTAGAAAATTGACTTTGGTTATACAAATATGTTATTTACCCATTATTTTATATATTATTATTTAATAAATTTATAATTATAAATATAAAAATACCCCTTTTTGCAACATTTTTTATTTTTTTTGTTGAAAATCAAATGTATTTAATTAACTTGAAAGTTTAGTGATCGCTCTTTTTCCTATTCTTAGAGCAATTTTTATCGGTTTTGCCCCTGACTTTGAGCTTAAATTGTTTTTTACTTGAGTTTTTTTTTATAAATTTCTTAAAAAATTTCTTCAAATCGATTGAGATTAAAGATGGATATGACTACATATATCCGCAATGCCGACCGTATGGCAGATTTCGAGGCATATATTGCCACTATACCCGTAGCTGAACACCAACTCGGTTCTTTAAGTAGTCATGAGAATGAGCTCAATCGGTTATAGGAAGCTGTTCGATTAACATATGACTCCTTGTTAATTGAAGCCGAAAAGTTAAAAGATCCCCAAATTAGAGTATTGAAAGCCAAGTACTTCCAGTCTTACGGCACCTTTACCCGGGGGATATCTCTTATTACAGGTCACCTAGAACGACTTAAATTAGCGATGCAGGTCGAGAGGTCAATTGCGCAATCCGCGCCAATGATGAACTTACCCCCTTGTGACACCCCAATATTCTATGGTGACTATAAGAGTTGGCCCTCATTTCGAGACATGTTCTCAGCTTTGTATGGTAATAACCCCCGTTTGACCCCAGTACAAAAATTGTACTACCTGTTGCAGAAAACTGCAAAAGATGCACATGATACCATACAAACTGTGTCACTTACCAACGATGGTTATGAGGTCGCATGGAAAAAGTTGGTTGACACATATGAGAACAAAGATGCTCTCAAAAACGAACAGCTTCGAGCCCTATTAAATATTAAACCGCTGTCACAAGAGTCAGGAGCGAATATTAAAAATTTGCAAAGAACGAAAAATGATTGCATTACGAATTTGTCGTTACTCGAAGTAACCCCCGAAATATTTTACCATGTAATGCTAGTGTATATTTGTGCTACAAAGCTACCCGAAAACACTCTGAGTCTCTGGGAACAATCCAAAAAACATTCTAAAGATTCCCCTTAATGGGATTATAAGGACGCTTTTTTGACAGCGCATTTTAAAACTCTGGAGTCAATATCTGACATAAGGCAGTCTCATTTAAACCCCGTTCAAAACCCGAACAAATACCCCACAACTGCCAATACCCGAAATACCCCTAATATAAACGCTGCCAAAAAATCGTCAAATGATAGTAGAAGGATTCAAAGTTTTGCGACCAAAACTGGTCCCACCCCAACAATTTGTCGCTGTTTCCTTTACCAAGGTTCTCACCCCATTAGACTTTGCCCTAGTTTTTTGAGTCAGAATGTTGATCAGCGAATGTCAACAGTGAAGCGACTAAAGTGTTGTTCAAACTGTTTGGCAACCTCCCATGAGTACAAGAATTGTAAGAGTATTCATGTGTGTTCACTTTGTAAGCAGAAGCACCGCTCCCTGCTTCATAGAGATGTAAAGTCACATATGTCTGCCAGTAATTCACCCCAGATCCCTATAGCAACTGGCGTGACTGTGTCTTCATCTCAACCCTCCGTTCATTCAAACCCTAATTCAGCTAGCAGTCACTCTCAACCCCCGCTTAATTTTGCCCCTTCAACTTCTACCGCGGCTAATAATTTGCACACTTATTCCGCACATCTCACGTCGAACCCCCATTCAGCAGTTCTTTTAGGTTCTGCAGTTTGCATAGTACACTTAAGCGACATTAGATGTGCGGCCCGAGCTTTAGTTGACCCCGGTTCGCAAGGTACCTTTATTTCAAGGAGGTTACAAAGGAAGCTTGCTATTCCCACATTTTCCGTGCATTCGACAAGTGTCACAGGAATGATGGACTGCTTAGCTGGAAAATCCTCTACAATGTGCGCTCTTACGGTCGGTTCGCCGATCGACCCCGGCTTTAAACTTGAAATAAATGCGTACGTTGTTGAGAAAATCATCGGTCGGTTGCCCTCGTGTAATATCTCTGATATTGTAACCTCAACATTCCCCGACATTACACTGACCGACGTCATGTGTACCCGTATGGATATACTTTTTGGAGGAAATGTGTATTATAAAATTTTAACTACGGATGTTCGAATACATCAAAATGGCAACCTGATCGCCCAGAGAACCGTGTTCGGGTGGATAGTCACAGGTGAAGTTTTTCAGCCCCAACCCTTACAGTCTATAGCATCGTTTTGTACCCATCTCGAGTTAAACACTCAACTATCGCGTTTTTGGGAACTTGAAGAAGTACCACAAGCGACACAGTTATCTGAAGACGATGAATATTGTGAAACACTTTACCGGACCACCACTTGTAGAAACCCCGATGGCCGTTACGTGGTTTCTCTCCCATTTCGTCGAGAATTTTCTAATGAATTGTTATTAGGAGATTCTCGTAAAAGCGCCTTTTCCCAGTTTGAGACACGCTTGTTAAACCCCGAATTGAAATTACAATACGATAATGTGGTTCGTGAGTATTTCGATATAGTTACGAATAGTTACTATTTACCCCATCATGCAGTGTTTAAAGCTGATAGCATTACCACGAAACTAAGAGTGGTACTTAATGCTTCAAACCCCTTCTCCAATGGCGTGAGCCTTAATAATGTCCTATACCCCGGTCCTGCCTTACAGACAGATCTAACAATTTTATTGCTGCGTTGGCGGTTCTTCCGTAACTCAATGCAGACATTGAGAAAATGTATCAAACACAATATCAACGGATATTGTTTCGTGATGATCCTGTAGCTGAAGTAAAGGACTATGAGCTAAGTACGGTCACGTTTCGAGTAAACTGTGCGCCGTACTTAGCGTTACGTACTCTTTTGCAATTGGCTGACGATTTAAAACCCCTGAGTCCTGCGGCATCCGAAATTTTGAAAACCCAGATTTACGTCGACGACGTGCTGGCTGGCTCTCATGAGCTAGAAGATGCTTTCTAGAGACGAATTGAACTAACCCACGTTCTTGGCTCTGCTGGTTTCGTTTTGCGAATGGACAGCCAATCATTTACGACTCTTGGAAGATTTACCCCCTGAGAATCTGCTTAATGCAGACTTCTTGAAATTTACGGATGCCAGTACTACCAAAACCCTAGGCTTGCGATGGGATGTGACTAAAGATAGTTTCTTATTCAAAATTGCATCGCAGCCACGCCAGGACATTGTCACGAAACGTGCTGTCTTGTCCGAAATAGCGAAGTTGTTTGATCCAGCCGGGTGGTTATCGTGGCTAACATTATAATGCAACAAGTTCGGAAGGACAAGACAGACTGGGATGAAGTTTTGCACCCCCTTACCCTATCTCAATGGCGCGCATTTTTAAACGACTACCCTAATGTCGAGAAAATCAATATTCCAAGATGGGTTGATTTTCTCTCCGAAAATGAAATTGAACTTCATGCTTTTTGCGATGCCTCTGACAAGGCGTACAGCACTGCTCTGTACATCCGAAATAGGTCATCGATGGTGATCACGACGCATTTACTCGCGTCAAAACAAAGGTACCTCCCGTGTAGACTGAAACATTACCCCGATTAGAACTTTGTGGAGCGGCTTTGATGGCAAAAATGGTAGAATCATTATGCTCCCAAATAAATCTAGACAGGAGGAAGGTTTATCTGTGGACTGATTCTACTATTGCTTTATCCTGGCTTAAAAAACCCCTGTGCCATTAGCCGACCTTTGTTAAAAACAGAGTAGCGTTGATTGTAAATAAAGTTGGTAATGAAAATTGGTCACATGTAGATTCCAAGGACAACCCCGCCGATTTGGCAAGTCGTGGAATGCTTGCAAGAGATTTGATTGATAGTTCTCTTTGGTGGCATGGCCCTGCGTAGTTGAGACAACCTCGTGAATGCTGGTCGCATCACTCCCCTATCGACCACCAACACCTTGAAGTTAAACATTTTCTGTTCAGCTCGAACGCCCGTATGACATATTAGAGCGAATTTCCGATTTACCCCGTGTAATGCGAATTATTTCGTATTGGTTCAGGTGTTTACAGTACTTGAGAACCCGAAAATGCTCGTACATTACCTTGAATTTAACCCAGTCCGAAGTGAAATTAACTCGAAATCGCTTGATTCGTATATGTCAACAGAATTTTATACCGGAGTATAGTCAGCTTTCAAAAGGTATACCCTGATCCTCACAGAGCAGCCTGCTCACTTTAAACCCGTTTAACAATCCAAATGGTCCGCACAGCGGATGTGAGAACATCTTCAGGCATTTTCACCCGGCCTATCGTGAAGCTTGTTCTCTTACCCAGCTCAGAAACACACTAACTCTTGTTTTTCTTTTTTTTCTCTTTTTATTCTGTTTTACCCTATCGAGTGCATCACGGCGCCCATTTAAGGTCCCTCCAATCCTAAGGCTACTCCCCAACCTGAGACGGATAAAAGGAAGTGGGACAATAGCAGCCAAGCCCAGCCTGCAAACACACGACAACAGCAACCTACACGACGACAGCAACCCACACAACCACAAACACAGCACGCCGTCCAATCCCGGCTATCAACGTTCCCGGATACACCTCCAAGACCGGCTACATGGTCTACAAAAAAAAATTATTTTCTGTGAATTTTCAACCCGCGTGATCCTTAGCCCTCGTTGTTGCAGTATAGCAAGGGGGGCGGGATGTAGAGTGTAAACGGGCCCTGATTATTGTTCAGTGGACTAATTACTGTTTTTCGTTAAGTTTTAGTTGTTGTTATTGGTGTCGTTGTTATTATTATTATTTATGTATACTTACTTACTTTTGTAAACCCATAGTGTACGGTACGTACTGCTAAAGAAAAACCCCTAAATTAATAAAACCCCAATAATTTTTAAACTCATAAATTAATCCCGTGTTTTTCTCATTTTTTCCAATATTTTCGAGAAAATATTTCAAGAAAACAGTATGTATGTATGTATGTACCCTGCAAACAATTTCGATCGAAAAATAATCTAAATAGTTTCCCCATTTAGCAAAAACCTATCGCTCTTATTCTTATTGATGTAGTTACATCGTTCGGGAAGAAGTGTCCCACTATGGTAATATTTACTTTAAGAATCCGCTTAGTGACTATATTTAATGACGAATAAGAGTGCTTTGGAAGTTTAATATCAATTAAATTTAGTAGTATCGCTTTTGGCTCCAAAAATTACTCTTTTGAAGTTACATTTTTTCTTATTGTTCGTTATAATAAAAAATGGGCCATTTTACTGTTTATCTTTGTTTGAAATCTAAGTAAACAAATATTAAAAAATCTATAGTACATTTAATCAAAATAGCTAATAATGTTTTAAAGTTAAAAACCTAATGAGGACAAATTTTGTTAAAGGAAATTACACAAAATCACAAATTTGTTGAAACACTAACTTTGTACACTTTCATCATATTATAACTAGCATTTCTTTTTATTGCTTTACAAGACTTATTTAACAAATTTTCTTCACTAATAACGTTGATCTTCACTAGAAAAATTTAACAAACACACAAAATTTTACACAAAAATTTTTAAAGTCATTAAATAAACAAACAGTTTAAAAAAATCACTAATATCCTTTAAAAAAAGATTATTATCAAATTATTATTTTTAATTTCATCTTCATTTGCTCTAAAAAATATGCATGAGAAATTATTAAACATTTAACCAATCTAACCGAAGATTAAGTTTGGGCTGTTTTGTGCACTCATTTATACAACTTTCGTGAACTAGAACACTTTTCGGTAGCATTTTGATTCCGCGGAATCCTAATTTTAAGTACAATACTATAACTATTTCATTTTTCAAATATTAAACATTTCACTTTATTTTACATAATTTTTTAAATTTATATTATTTTACACGCACGTAGCACCGATCACATGGCAACTTATATACAAACTGTGCTCTTTTACGCATTTTGCTTTTGAAATATTCACTACTAAACAGCAAATCGTTGCGAAGAAGTCAATATAATATGTGAAATGTTCAATTGTGCCATTGTTGCAGTTGTATAACTGTTAAATTTATCTGAACAACTCATTAAAGTGACGGAAAAGTATAATTTAAGAACTCATAATTTGATTCTAACGTATTTTGTTGTTACTAAATTCTGAAAAATCTACTGTTTAACTACCAAATGTGACGATGTAGTTAAAATTCGTAGAAAATCGAAAAACACTCTACTAATTGCTTGGAGGGTATGTTTGTATGTATGTATATATGTATGTATGTATGTATGTACCCTGCAAACAATTTCGATCGAAAAATAATCTAAATAGTTTCCCCATTTAGCAAAAATCTATCGCTTTTGCTATTCAATTCTTATTGATGTAGTTACATCGTGCGGGAAGAAGTGTCCCACTATGGTAATATTTACTTTATGAATCCACTTAGTGTCTATATTATATGACGAATTACAGCGCTTTGGACGTGTAATATCAATTAAATTTAGTAGTATCGCTGTTGGCTCCAAAAAGCACTCTTTTGAAGTTACATTTTTTCTTATTGTTCTTTATAATAAAAAGTGGGTCATATTACTGTTTATCTTTGTTTGATTTTGTAAGGGAAATCTAAGTAAAATATAAAATAAATGAGCTTAAAGTTAAACAAATATTAAAAAATCTACGTTACATTTAATCAAAATAGCTGTTAATGTTTTAAAGTTAAAAACCTAATGTAGACAAATTTTGTTAAAGAAAACTACACAAAATCACAAATTTGTTCAAACACTAAGTTTGTAAACTTTCACTAACTAGCATATCTTTTTATTGCTTTACAAAATTTCTTTTACAAATTTTCTTCACTCAACGTTATTGTTGATCTTCACTAGAAAAATTTAACAAAAACACTAATTTTCACACTAAAATTTTTAAAGTCATTAAATAAACAGACAGTTTTAAAAATCACTAATATCCTTTAAAAAAGATAATTATCAAATTATTATTTTTAATTTCATTTTCATTTGCTTTAAAAAAAATATGCATGAGAAATTATTAAAACTTTAACCAATCTAACCGAAGAATAAGTTTGGGCAGTTTTGTGCACTCATTTATACGTGAACATTTTTTTTCGGTAACATTTGGATTCCGCGGAGTCCCAATTTTAAGTACAATACTATAACTATTTCTATTTTCAAATATTAAAAATTTCACTCTATTTTACATAATTTTATAAATTTATATTATTTTACACGCACGTAGCACCGATCACATGGCAACTTAAATACAAACTGTGCTCTTTTACGCATTGTGCTTTTGTAATATTCACTATGAAACAGCAAATCGTTACGAAGAAGTCAATATAATATGTGAAATATTCAATTGTGCCATTGTTGCAGTTGTATAACTGTTACAATTATCTGAACAACTCATTAAAGTGACGAAAAAGTATAATTTAAGAACTCATAATGCGATTCTACCGTATTTTGTTGTTGTTAAATTCCGAAAAATCTACTGTTTACCTACCAAATGTGACGAAGTAGTTAAAATTCGTAGACAATCGGAAAACACTCTACCAATTGCTTGGAGGGTATGTATGCATGTTTGTATGTATGTATGTATGAATGTATGTATGCATGTATGTATGTATGTATGTATGTATGTATGTATGTATGTCTGTATGTATGTATGTATGTATGTATGTATGTATGTATGTAAGTATGTATGTATGTATGTATGTATGTATGTATGTGTGTATGTATGTATGTATGTATGTATGTATGTAAGTATGTATGTATGTGTTTACATTAGAAATTACTTTGCCCGCATTCAAATGCACCGGAGTGTTTACCCTAATTATATGGTGGATGGTGTTGTTTATTTACATATTTTTTTTATACATACCATCCACGCACATTAAAGTTCTTTGACTTTTTTTACTCTCTGTGTTTTACTTTTGCTTACTTACGTTTGAACTGTTGCAAAAGCTGGTGGTTTTTTTGAGTGCTCTAAAAATTAAAAACTCTTTTATCTAAAAATTAAAATACTATTTTATCATAAGCTTATGTATTATCTGAAACCGAATTAAAAACGGTGAATTAAAATTATTTTAAAGCTAATAAAGAAATTGTGAAATAAAAACCTTACTATACATAAATAAACTTAAGACTTAAAACTTCCAATATATAAATAAAATACACAAATAACTAGTGCTAAACCGAAAACCTATAATTAGTGCTAAAACTTACAACTAGTGTTAAAATCTAAAACCTTAATACTATAAAATAAATATTTGAACTCTAAGCCTAAAGTGAAACAAGTGTTTTTTTATACCTCAAAGCCTTAACACCACCAGGAAGGTAATTACCTTATTATAAAGGAAAGGTTTCGCAACCCAACACAAGGTGAGCCAAAACCTTTAAGGACTAGTGTCCGGATCCCTCTAGCCCCTACATTTTGGTCCTTCGAGCCGGATCTTGATCCACCCGAAAATTTCAACTCCAAAAGGATTTTGGCCACAAACCCCCTCATCTACTGTCGAATTACCACAGTAAGCATACCCAAACAAATGTAAGTCAAGCAATATATTATAAACATTATCGTAAACAATTGCAAACATAATTTTCAACAAATTATTATAAAACTTAATAATCAACCCCCTCTCATGATTTTTGATTTTTTTATATGCACTTATGTATGTACACATTTATTTCAGTGCATCTCAAATACATATGTACATACATACAGATCAACATATCTACAAACATTCTAACATACTAACAAATAATCTTCAACCGGTTTTGTCGTACTGTGTTTTCTTTAATGCAAACAAAATATAAATAAATAAATGTATGTATGTATGTATTCACAGTTTATTTGTTACTTATTGCAAATAACTAAACAGCATTAATATACGTGGTTCGTCTTAAAAGTTTTCGGTTGATATTGTTTATAACCGAAAGAATACAAACCCCCTATTTTTATGTTTTTTAATACATTTTACTTATTAAAAGTATATTAAACCCCACGTTACGTATATACGAGGCTCAAAGAAATATATAAGTTTCTTTCAACTTATTATATATTTCTTCTATTTGGAAAATATTAACCCCCTATACACTCTTGTTATATACGAGGCTCACTGTATAAGTTTCTCTAAACTTATTATACATTTCTATTCGGAAAATATAAACCCCCTACGCACTCCCCACCCGATACGTGATAAAACTTGGAAATTTGCTTTGAACTTTTTTATATCTTGTGTACGAGAATATTAACTCTATATACGTTTATACCACATACGTGGCTGAACTTGAAAGTCATTTAAAATTTTTTTAATATTTTTGAAATCCAAAAAAAAAAATATAATAAACCCCTATTTTACACATATCAACTACTTGGCATTAATATACGAGGCTGGTCTGAAAAGTATTAAAAAAAGAAATAAAAGAATTTTACAAAATATTTTATTTGAGAATCGGAAAAATATATACTCGGTTAATTTAAAGTTTCTTTAAATTAAATTTATTAACCCCCATTTATACCCCCACGTTATTGCGACAATTTAATACTTGCTTCGGTCTTATACCTTTGAAAATTATTATACCTCGACAAAAATGTCACTCGTTAAGTCGCTGATCTGTGCTTCCGATCGCCTTGTCGAATTTCAAAACTATCTCGACAGCCGAGCAACTCACGATTATTTCGTCCATGTTTTGGAAATTCATAAAGAGGAAATCGTACGGTTATGGACCGAATTCAGATCGGCCTACGATACCGTATTGGACAAATATGATAAGATAAAAGAAGAGATCTCCCATGAAACCGTTTCGTCACGCTACTTCTCCACATTTGACGTTTACACCAAACATCTCTCAAGTGTAAACGAACTCATTTGTAACCTGTTCAAGAAAACAGAGGCAAATGCCCCGTTTTTAGAATCATAGCCCGATCACACTCCCCATATCTCTGTACCGCCCTGCGACACTGAAATTTTTGAAGGTGATTATAAATCATGGCCAACATTCCGTGACATGTCCACGGCCCTATACGGAAACAACAAGCGCCTCTCAGCCGTCGAGAAAATGTGCCACATATTGAAAAAGTCGCAGGGCGAAGCACGAGAACTCCTAAAAACTTGCCCAATTACGAATGACGGTTTCGATATGGCATGGAAAAATCTTATGCATCGTTATGAGAACAAAAGAGTGCTGGTAAACGCAAAATTAAAGTCTCTCTTTAATATATCCCCAATTTTAAAAGAGACTGGACCTAATATAAGGCGTCTACAGCGCACGATAAATGATTGTGTAACGAATTTGTCTTTTTTGAAAATCGACACAAACAATTGGGATATTATCTTTGTGTATATCTGTTCGACGTGCCTGCCAGATGTCACGCTCAGCCTCTGGGAGCAATCGTTACCCCACACCACTAATTTGCCAACTTGGAAAGAAATGGATGATTTTCTGACGTCAAGGTTTCAGACTTTGGAATCAGTCGCCGATATTCGCTCAACGTTTGCGAATTCACATACCCCGAACCCATTAGTTTCAAAAAGCCTAACGTACCCGAAAATAAGAAACTAAATAGTTATAGCACTAATGTGACGAATAATTCGGAAAAATGTGCTCTCTGCCACCAATTAAACCCGCTAAGACTCTGTCCTTCATTTCTCAGCATGTCCATTGAAAACCGTTTTAACGTTGTCAAACAGCAAAGACGATGCACGAATTGTCTCGGGACCTCTCTCGAGTATAAACAATGCAAAAGCAAATTTCTTTGCAACATTTGTAAGAAGAAGCATCACTCATTACTCCATCGCTATCAGCCCAACTCGACACCAAATCAACCCCGCGCTATGCCGCAAAATCCCCCTCTTGGTGACGCAAACTCTAGTGCCACATCGGGCCATATTAGATAAAATCACCCCCCACAACCATTAAATACAACCCCTTCTACTTCTAAAGATGCGACAACACGAGAACTGCAATCGTATTCGACACAAGTGCAATCCCCTTCAAGCTCAATCATCCTGGGCACAGCTCTTGTTGACGCTTACAATGATGATATCAATTGCATTGTGCGTGCGCTTATCGCCTCTGCGTCGGAAGCTACTTTTATCTCCAAAAAGTTGCAGATGAAGCTTGGTCTTAGAACTCGTCCACTACACGTTGACGTTCACGGGTTAAATGATTCCTTGACGGCGAGCTCCACACAAATATGCGACATTAAAATTGGGTCTCCAGTTGACAAATTGTTCGAAACACGTGCAGATGCCTTCGTCGTTAAAAAACTTACGGGCCAACTGCCTTACTCCCCCTCCTCCGCTTTCGACAATGACGTCTTCTCAAACCTTCAACTCGCTGATACCTATCGCCAGGCCTGCTGTGAAATAGACTTGCTGCTAGGAGGTGATGTTTACCCACTAATCATTCGTGACGGCTTACAGTGGAACAATAATCAGTCTATGGTGGCTCAGAAGACAGTTTTCGGCTGGATCGTGACAAGTAAGGTGAACAACAACCCATATAAAACTTCGGTGGTCTCGTTTTTTAATGAACTCGCATTGTCAAATCAGATACAACGATTCTGGGAATTAGAAGACATCCCGAGAAAACCTCGATCTTCCCCGGAGGATTCATATTGCGAGAGGTTATATCAATCCACTACATTTAGAAATAATGAACGTTGTTTCCCTACCGTTCAGACAGGAACACCCGAAAAACCTCAATATTGGCGTATCGAGAATTATAGTTCTATCCCAATTTTTACGAAATGAAACAAAATTGTCCAAAAATCCCCAATTAAAAATGGAATATGATCGTGTGATCACTGAATACTCCACCCTCGGTCAAATGACCAAAGTAACCCCCATAATTGGAAATCAGGGCGCATACTATTTGCCCCATAATGCCGTATACAAACCCGATAGCACTACCACGAAATTACGTGTAGTATTTAATGCTTCGTGCTCTTCATCCAATGGAGTAAGCCTCAATAACCTTACAAGCAGATTTGACCATACTTGTCCTGCGCTGGAGGATTTTCAGATATGTTTTTAATGCGGATATAGAGAAAATGTACCGCCAAATCCTCGTACATCCCCCTCACACCTCCTATGAACGAATTATTTTCCGCAAATCCCCCAATGAACAACTTCAAGATTATGAGCTTAACACAGTCAATTTCGGCGTGAACTGTGCCCCATACCTGGCCATAACGACTTTACTGGAGTTAGCTAAAGAATGTGCGTCAAATTATCCTCAAGTGTCAAATATTCTTGAGAATTATATGTATGTCGATGTCGTGCTGGCAGGAGAGCACACTATATCATCTGCTCTGAAATTACGAGACGAACTTACAGCCATTCTCAAATTCGCCGGATTTTCGCTGAGAAAATGGACTGCAAACAACGATGTCTTACTTAAAGATCACCCCGTAATCCACCTATTGGGTGAAGAGTTTCTAAAACTCTCCGAGTCGAGTGTTACTAAGACACTGGACGAAGGTGGAATGCTGGAAATGAAATGCTGGAAATTTAGCTGAAATCGCAAAACTCTTTGACCCCGCCGGTTGGCTTTCCCCCAAAATCATAGTGGCAAAAATGATTATGCAACAAATTTGGAAAGACGGTACGGATTGGGACGAAAATCTTCAAATGTCAACGCTGAAAGAATGGCAAACGTTCCTGGATGACTATTTTAAAATAGAACTCATTAAAATTCCCCGTTTTGTTGATTTCGATCCCTCTTATTGTATTGAGTTACACGGTTTTTGTGACGCCTCAGAAAAGGTATACGCAGCTACGCTGTACGTTCGAGCGGAAAACGAAGGGTTTGTCTTCACTCACCTCTTGGCCGCTAAAACAAAGGTAGCTCCCGTAAAATTCGTCTCACTACCCCGTAAAGAGCTATGTGGAGCTGAATTAATGGCTACTGTGATTGATTCGATTCAGTCGCAACTCCACTTAAATAATTACAAGCTTTACTTGTGGACAGATTCAACCATGGTCCTGGCTTGGTTGCAAAAACCCCCTAATAAGTGGAAAACATTCGTTGAAAACCGAATTTCTTCAATTGTTGAAAAAGTTGGTAGCGATTCGTGGGCTCACGTCGCTTCAAAAGACAACCCCGCCGACATGGCAACCCGTGGTCTCACAGTCGCTGAATTGTCATCAAACAATTTATGGTGGCATGGTCCAACGCGGCTAAAACGTCCCCATGAAGAATAACCTTCTCGGACTGCTGATTTCTCAACTGAAGAAGAAAGTAAACCGATTCACGTGCGTTCGACAATTATTAGCAGTGAAGATATTCTTAAGGACTTTTCAGACTTCCCTCGAGCACTGCGCGTAATTTGTCATGTGTTTCGTTTTTACAATCTCACGAAACGTAAACTTCGTTGTGATAACATAGACACCCAAGTATTTAACTCAGCGGAACTAAATCTGGAAAAATCCCGGTTAATAATCGCTAGTCAGAAACAGTATTTTGAACACGAGAACGAACCGTTGGCTGGAAGTTTGCCATTGGACTCTAACGGTATCATGAGAATCAACGGCAGGCTTTCGCAATCCCCGACACTTAGTTACGATGAGCGCTACCCCATTTTGTTGCCCTATCACGCCCGTTTTACTAGGCTATTTCTCACGTACTTGCATAAATACTCGCTTCATGGGCAAAACGCGCTGCTATGTCGGCTAATGAGACTTCATTATTATGTCCCTAAGCTCAAAACTTTGATAAAAGCAATAATTTCTAAATGTTTAATGTGCGTAAAACATAAACGTCAACTCGGCCAACAAATCATGGCCGCATTGCCCCCAGAGCGTACAAGCTTAACTCGCCCTTTCTATGATACCGGAGTGGATTTCGCAGGACCCTTTGACATCAAATCTTATACTGGCCGTGGCTGCAAAGTCACAAAGGGTTATGTACTTATATTCGTCTGTTTTGCGAAAAAAGCCATTCACATTGAAGCTACCGGTGAGATTTCCACACAAGCCTTTATGGCTGCGTTTGCACGTTTTTTCTCTCGACGTGGAACCCCCCATGCTATGTACTCAGACAACGGCACTGCTTTTGGCGGAGCCTCGAATATATTGAACACGAATACACGAGCATTTTTAGATCTCATACGAAGAAATGTGCTTTCGCAAGACAGTTTTTCTACTATGGAATGGCATTTTATACCTCCCGGTGCGCCCCATATGGGTGGGCTCTGGGAAGCAGGAGTAAAAAGTTTTATGTCCCATTTCAAGAAAATATGCTATAGCCAGAGCTTTACCTTTGAAGAATTTACGACTATGCTTGCCCGTATCGAAGCGTGTCTTAATTCAAGGCCTCTAAGCACAATTAGCAATGACCCTGCTGATTTGTGCGCTTTAACCCCCGATCATTTTCTTATTGGGACACCCCTACTGTCTCCTCCAGAACCCGACCTGTCTAGCCACTCACTAAGTTACGTCAACCGATGGCAAAAACTTAAAATTCTGCACCAACACTTGTCTCGCAGATGGAAAGAAAAATATTTAGTCGAACACCATTAAAGAGTAAAATGGAAATATCCCCAGCGATATATCGCTCCCGGCGACCTTGTTATTGTGAAACAAGATAATTTGCCCCCAAACCAATGGCGATTAGGTCGTATTGATCAAGTCAATCATGGCCCCGAAAAACGAGTCAGAGTAGCCGACATACGTACCGCCACTGGCGTCGTAACTCGGCCTATTTCAAAATTAGTTTTACTCCCTAATCCTAGCAATGACTCTGTCTAATAATTTTTTATTTTTTTTTGTCACAGCAAATATGTCACCCCGCCGCCGCCGCAGCATGTCTCCCATGGAGGAACGAAAAACTAATGAACTCAAGCGAAATCGCACTTTTGATTGCCACAAATGTATTAAATTTGTACATTATTTTATGTCACTATTATAATCAATATAATATTATTATTTTTTTTCTCTAAATCAAATTATTTCCCTACAATGAAATGTATCAATTACTGTACTATGGATTTTTTGTTAATTGGCACATCATATTACTATCTCTGTAATATTATTTCTTTCTTTTATATTAAAATTGCATTTTTTTAAAAAAAAACTACCACACCCCACTTGAATAGCATTCCTTCACAAAGTCTTCCTCGACCCCTGCTGCGATTGCAATATAGCAAGGGGGGCGGGATGTTTACATTAGATATTACTTTGTCCGCATTCAAATGCACCGGAGTGTTTACCCTAATTATATGGCGGATGGTGCTGTTTATTTACATATTTTTTTTATACATACCATCCACGTACATTAAAGTTTTTTGACTTTTTTTACTCTCTGTGTTTTACTTTTGCTTACTTACGTTTGAACTGTTGCAAAAGGTGTTAATTTTTTTGAGTGCTCTAAAAATTAAAAACTCTTTTATCTAAAAATTAAAAAACTATTTTATCCTAAACTTATGTATATCTTAAACCGAATTAAAAACGGTGAATTAAAATTATTTTAAAGCTAATAAAGAAATTGTGAAATAAAAACCTTACTATACATAAATAAACTTAAGACTTAAAACTTCCAATAAATAAATAAAATACATAAATAACTAGTGCTAAACCTAAAACCTATAATTAGTGCTAAAACTTACAACTAGTGTTAAAATCTAAAACCTTAATACTATAAAATAAATATTTGAACTATAAACCAAAAGTGAAAAAAGTGTTTTTTTATACCTAAAAGCCTAAACACCATCAGGAAGGTAATTATCTTATTATGTATAAAGGAAAGGTTTCGCAAGCCAACACAAGGTGAGCCAAAACCTTTAAGGACTAGTGTCCGGATCCCCCTAGCCCCTACAGTATGTATGTATGTATCTATGTATGTATGTATTCATATATGTATCTATGTATGTATGTATGTATGTATGTACATATGTTTTTTTTTTTTTTTTTTTTTTTTTTTTTTTTTTTTTTTTTTGGACGTAGTGATAGCGATCTATCAACTAGTGGCCCTACACCGGAACCACCACCCCGGAACCACTCTAGCATTACTTCGGGGTGGAGTTCATTTTACTGGTCATCAACCATCACCTTCTCCTACTCCCCCGTCCAGCATACATCCGTATGAGATTAGGGGTTCGGCGCCTGTGCCCGTTGCCATTCCATTTTCGCCCTCAGAATAGATTCAATTGCACGTGAATATTGCTTCCATTTCTCCGGGGTTGATAGCATTAAGTTAAATATATCAGCTATCTTGATATTCTCAGACATTTCCTGAAATATGTTTCCTCTGCTCCTCGAAAAGCCGCATTTTATAACCGTATGTTCAACGTTGTCTTCGGAGCTACAGCAGAGTTCGCAAACATCCGATTCCCTCTTCCCGAAACGTTTTAGGTATGTTCCAAAGTTGCCATGCCCACTAAATACCTGGGTAAGAAAGAAGTTAATTTCCCCATGTTTTCTATCCATCCAAGCCGCTATGTTCGGAATAAGAGTGTGGGTATATCTACCCTTATCCGTTTCATCCCATAGTACTTGCCAAGCTTGGAGCAGCCTTTCCCTTGCATCATCCTTTATACGTGTCTTTTCTCTACCATCGAAGTTTTCACCCGCATGTGTTATATTTTCTCGTCTTTCATATATTTCCTTTCTTTCGGTCAGTAACAGATCGATCGGTGGTACCACAGCGAGTACAGCCACGGCCGCGCTGGATATAGTCCGGTATGCTGACGTTATTCGTATCGAGCAAGTCCTATGCACTTTCTCCAGGATATCCCTTAGTTTCCTGTTTTTTTTGACAGCATCACTGAAAGCAGGAGCTGCGTAAAGCACCTGTGAGTATGCTACCGTGGCAATTAATCGTCTGGTGGTTTGTCCTGGACCCCTAATATTTGGCATTATTCTGGCTAGCTTCGCCGCTGTTCCCAGAGCTTTTTCAGTTACCATCCTAATGTGTGGTTCAAAAGATAACTTGTTATCCAAGATTACTCCCAAGTATTTCAAGTTTTTGTTGATAGTCAGCTCATATCCTTCGACCTTTAGTCTCGGATACCCGAAAGATCTTCGTTTGGTTACAAGAATCACTTCCGTTTTATTTGCCGCAAGTGTCAGACCCTTAGATCTCAACCACCTACTAACTCTCGCTAGACAGTCATTTGTCACTATCTCTATCAACGGTGTAGAGGGTTGGTCCACTAACAGAGCCACATCATCTGCATAACCCACTAGTTTCGAACCCACTGGTAAGTTTGTACCCAACAGCCCGTCATACATTAGGTTCCATAGGAATGGACCAAGAATAGAGCCTTGGGGGACACCAGCAGACACTTCGTAATAGTTTACTCCACCTTCTATTTCATATTCCAGTATTCTGTCCTGCAGATAACTATCTACCATCCTGATCAAGTATTCCGAAAAATTTCGATCTCGCATTGTTTGACGGATTACATTCCAGCTCGCAGAATTAAAAGCATTTTTAATGTCCAGAGTTACGATGGAACAGAATCTCATATTCTCCATGGCCTTCCCTGCAGTATTTACAACCTCACGGATAGCACCAATAGTTGATTTTCCTTTTACAAACCCAAACTGCATGTTTGAGAATCCGCCGTTTCTATTTATTTCAACCTCAAGTCTATTCAGCAGTAATTTCTCCAAGAACTTTCCACAGGTATCCAATAGACATAGGGGTCTATATGAAGATGGATTATTCAATGGCTTGTCAGCTTTACGTAGCAATACAAGGTATTGTTTTTTCCACGACCTTGGAAAGATTCCCATTTTAAGGCAACGGTTGAAAGTATCCTTAAATATATCGGGCCAAAGCTCACACACCAGGGACACGATCTCGTTCGGGATCAAATCTGGTCCTGGTGCCTTGCGTTTTTTTAATGTGCGACTTACATCAATTACCTCTTTGTGCGAGAAAAGGTCACAATCCTCTGCGCATTGAGGTAAGGAAAAGTTATAACCGTCCCTATCAATTTTGGGGAAAAGTGTGGTCACTATAGTATATGCCCAAGTTGGGTCTTTTATGCCTGGAATTGTGTTTCGATTTCCTAGTTTCCTCATTATTATTCGATACGGAAGTCCCCAAGGGTCCTTATTTATTTCGTCACATAGAAGTTCCCACGATTTTTTCTTCGAATCTTTGATTGCCATTCTAAGGCTTTTTCTAGTTCTTCTATACGCTTCTATTACCATTAGGTCACCTTTGCTTCGCGCGGCTATTCGTTTTGCCCGGTGGCACTCTCCTCTGAGTTTGGCAATTTCCTGATCGACCAAGAACTTTGGTTTTGGTCATTCTAGCATTACAAATCTCGGTAAGTATATTGGTAAGTTGAGCGACAACTACTTCTATATTCAGATTATCTCCCATTTCTGTTGTAGTTTTGATCCTCGTAAGGGTTTCTAGACATAATTGCTTGTCTATCTTTCGAGTGTTCCATCTGATTCGAGTTTGGTTCGTAGTTATATTGTGACACGATAGATCTATTTCCATTTCTATATATTGGTGATCACTTAGTGTTTCCTCCTCTAGGACTTCCCATTTTGATGCTTTAACTGCTATTGACGGTGACGCAAAAGTTATATCTATAATCGATCTAGATTCCCCTCTTCTGGAAGATAACGGCCCCCTGTAGGTCGCGGACCTTCCCTTATTCAAGACAATCAGTCCCAAAGATGCAATCATTTCACTTACCGTAATACCTCTTTTAACTGTCTTTGCTGAAAGCCATTCTGATGACTTGCTGTTAAAATCGCCTCCTATCAGTACCGGCTTATTGCCATTCTTTATGTGTTGCTCCAGTTTGTCAATGCTATGCTGAAATTCTGATATCTCCATGTTCGGTGAAAAGTAGCAACTATATATTCGAACATCCTTAGTGTGTAGGACAACGAAATTTTCATTTGTTTCCTCAATTCTATTTACTGTGATCTGCGGGTTACGCAGATATATAGATGTCTTGCCCAGAGCATCTTGGTACCAAGCACTTCCTTCAATTCTGGCATAATATTCACTTATTAATACTATATCTATTCCTTTATTCATAGCATTACTTATCATCAGCTGTTGAGCTTCGCGGCCTCTACCTAGATTGCTCTGAAGTAACTTAATTGCCATTTTTATAGCTACATGAACTGCTAGCACCTATAAAGTGGTTTACATCCTGTCGGCCAGCTTCCAAGCAGATCAAGCATCTCGGATCGTTTTTACATCCGTTTAGTTTATGTCCATCTATACCGCATTTCATGCATGTCTGTCTACGATCTTTACCACGACAGGCCCGGACAATGTGCCCTTGCTCAAGACATCTGAAGCACCTCTTGGCAAAGATTTTCCTTCTTACACGACATAGTACAAGTCCAACTTTGACCCTGTTTCTCTTTAGTAACGTAACAGCGATATTTCTTGGTACTTCTACGAGTGCCTGTTTTGTACCTTCGTAAAAGTTTCGTATATTGCGTACTTTAATTCTGCCATATTCAGTTTCACCAGAAGCCTGTAAGATGGCATTGGTTATTTCTCCTTCGTCTGTTGTTTCTTCCATGTCTCTAATATCCAAGAGGTATTTTTCCACTACTGTTTGAACTTCAAGATTGTTTCCAAAAGATTCTTTTATAGCGCTTTCCAGTTTTCTCGCTTGACCTTCACCTTTTGTCATTTCTATTAACACATTTCCATCATTTGTTTTGCGGATCTTTTTTATACCTACACCAATTTGATCAGGTTTGATCGTATTTTTCATCTCCTTCAAAATATCAGCATAACTTGAGCCACCAGCATTTATTGTTACTGTTTCGCATTTACCTTTAATAAAGTTTTTATTTCCTTTGTTGTTATTGCGGTTTCGCTTCTTTCTTTCCACAATAGACCACGCGTTATCGTCTTCAGCATTTACTACATTTTAAGTTTTTTCCTCTGGTTGCGATGTGCGAATTTTCTTTGTAGGTTTGCATTTCTCGGGGGTGAAAGAGGCTAACCTTTTCGAACCATTTTTGGGTACTTCTTCCCCCGTTTGGGTTTGTTTATCGCTTCTTAAAGCATCTGGTTTACTTTGGGGTGTGTCCAGAAGGTTGTTCAGAGGGATAGCTTCCCTGTATTCTCGAAACTGCTGGTACAGTGCGACGGCCTGCAAGAGATTGTCCCTTACAGTCTTGTGAATGTTCCTTGCTTCGCTGACTATATGATTCATTGTGCTCAGTTTGCTACCAAGTTGAACGAACGCAGTTTCTTCATCAATCTTAAGACGTTTAAGATGCTTGTCATCATCCATCACCATTGGTGTGGCGAGCGGTTTTATAACACCGGTTCTAGGTGGTGTTCTTTGTACCTTTGCGGTTGGACGGAAAGGATTTTCTTCGCTTATTTGTGATACATTTTTGGTACTCATATTTTTACTGGGTCCCAACTCAAAGCCGTTATCTAAGCCCGATGTGTAGTTACGTTATATATGGTCTCATGCTTATCTATGCAAGCAGGGAGGACATGCGAGGGTTGACACAACATCCTCATGAAATGTTGTGTTCAGAGCCAGACCCGTATTAATCAGGACAATGTCAACTGAACCTACACCACCAACTTAATGGCGACGAAACTTAGAGCGTACTCTGAGACTTGCCGAGTTTTCGCGGGACGGAGGCAACTGCAACATTGGCCCAGAAGCCATTTCCGTAGGATTTCACTCCATCGTACTAAAGTTCTGGAATATTGTAGTCGTCAGCCCAGGGGTTCGTCTTAACCATATTAATATGTTCCAGTATGCCATAATTAAGATTTTACTGGTCTCGATCTTAATGGTACAATATATTGTTGTTCTGCCGCCTCTCCTGAGGTCAGACGCAGACCAGGTAGCCGCCCACTATGGGTCAGACGCTCCTGGATTTATGATTCGGGAAACCACGGAGGCATCACTCTCCTTACTGCTCCTCTCTTGAGGGCATCCCTTGTGGGGAGATTCATATTTAGATGGCGGAATCCATTCGCCATGTCGCAGTTTCGTCTTCAGGCCTATGTACTTTTTTGTAGTACGCCCTCTGGCCCTGCCGCTCTTGGTAGGGGACTGCTTATTTATCGCAGCTGACCTACATATCTGTAGGTCGTTCAGCTATCCGCCACCCGCTGACCCCCATAGTAGCCTGAGCCCGGCCCTATGTGTATGTACATATGTATGTATGTATGTATGTATGTATGTAAATATGTGTGTGTGTATGTATGAATGTATGTATGTATGTGTGTATGTATGTATGTATCTATTTATGCATCTATGTATGTATGTATGTATCTATGTATCGATGTATCTATGTATGTATGTATGTATGTATGTACCCTGTCGGACAATGTGTAGCTGACTACAAAAATAGCCAACTTAAAGTTAACTTTTATGTACTAATTTTTAGCTATCTACTACGCAATGCAAAATTTCCATTAGCCAAAGTCTATAGTGTGTACAGTAAATTTTTTGTTTGTGGTTAGTCGTTGTTCGCGTTTCTCTTTATTTGGTTTTTCCCCATTCTGTTTCATATTTTTCTTTTGCAAGAGCCCAAAGTTGATTAACACTAAAGCGCCTGCAAGAAAGTTTTATTTAGTACGTAATGTCGGCTGAGCCGTCAGAAAAAATGTATTTGCGTATATGTATATTTAAGTTTTTTAGTTATATCTACATGCATGTGCATTTACAACTGAAGAATTTCAACAGATAATCTAAAAGTATATCAAAATTGTCCATGAGTAAGTAAAACTCCGAATATTATTGGAGTTAAATAGATATGTATAGAATATTATATAATCATTAATAATCTCCAGTTAATAAAGTTAAAGTGACCGTAGTTTTGAAAGTAATTTTGTTTATATTTATTACTTCTTGGGGCACATATGTATGTCTGTAAAATATTTTTTTGAAAGACATACATATTTTATTTTAATCTACTTAAAAAATTAAATAAAAATGATTTAAAATATGTTCATATTAAGTATCGGCTTGATGTAGCTACCGGCCACTATTGCCGCCTATCCGTTAACGCCGTCGACTTCAGTTAACAGCTTAGACTTTTGATAAGTAAACATTCTCGCGCTTAATATCGAATTTTATTTTAAAAGTTATTAAATTGTTGAATTTAAAAGATTTTAAGTAAGGCTTGAAGTTATAATTAAATAATAAAAAAATACTATTGTGTGTGATTGTTTTAATTTTAATTACAAGTGTTAGTGAATTTTAAAGCAAGTATGAGAGGTGTAAGTAAAAGGCATTTGAGGAGGCTTTTTAAAAAAGAAAAAAATATATATTTCCAATAAACTCCTATCATGTAAAGTTCCACATTCAGAAGATGCAAACCCATCTGTTGGTGTATCGTGCACAAATGAAATTGATATTGCAATTGATAGCATTATTAGCACTTCTGTGGAACAATGTGCAGAAAGAAAAACATTAAAAGAAAAAATTGGCAATTGGTACTTTAAAAACATGCCGTCCCGCGGTTGCTTTAAAGAATTGTTACAAATTTTAGTCGAAGAAAATTTAGAAGTGCCTAAAAGTGCAAACGCATTTATTAAAAAGCGTGAAAAATTATGTTTAAGAAATATTTTCCCCGGCTCATATTGTCATTTCGGTGTAAAAAACAACTTTTGAAGGTTTCAAGCATCATAGGTGTTGCAGCAAAATAATGATAGATGTTAATATTGATGGCCTACCTTTATTTAAAAGCGCGAGAACTCAATTATGGCTGATTTTGGCCAAAATTGTCGACTATCCTAACATTTCTGTTTTTCCTGTTGGTATATATGTTGGAAAGAGTAAACCACATGACATAGATAATTTCCTTAGCGATTTTATAACAGAGTTAAAAGAATTAACTGGTAGTGGAATACATATTAACAACAGGGCTATAACATTTGGAATAAGGGGGCTTATTTGTGATACTCCAGCAAAAGCTTTTGCTTGTGGTATTGTTGGTCACACTTCTTCGAATGGCTGCACAAAATGTACCCAAATCATCAGAAAAACCGGGCATGTGCTCACGTATTCTTTAGCGATGGGTGAACTTATGTCTGATACCGATTTTACCTTAAGAAAGTACCCCAACCATCATCAAATAAAATTTCGTTTGAAGCAATCTCCATTTGAAGAAATTGGTCTAGGTATGATAACACAAGTTCCCCTTGATCCAATGCATCTAATAGACCTCGGAGTTGTAAAGAAAATGTTACTTCGATTAAACTTAGACAAAACTAACTTTAAGATAACTAAAGAAGTTAAAGATGAAATTTCAGCACATCTTAAGACCTTGAAGAAATATATCCCACGGGAATTCTCACGATATCCGAGAGAATTGCAAGAGATAAGTAATTGGAAAGCCACAGAGTTTCGTCAGTTTTTACTGTATACAGTAATACTGGTTTTAAAGGTTAGAGTGCATGAAGATTTTTACTATGAATTCCTTTTACTTCATTGTGCTTCTCGTTTGCTATCCTGCCCGAGAATATGTGAAAGAAATATTGAAGCTGCTCAAGTCCTGTTAGAACTATTCGTGGAGAACTTTCCTGTGATTTTTGGAGAAGACAGCATATCTTACAATGTTCATAGTATTCTGCATATAAGTGAATGTGTGAATACATTTGGGCCATTACAAAATTTTTCATGCTACCCATTTGAGGATTATCTTCAAAAGTTGAAAAAATATGTAAGAAAGCCTTCAAAGATTTTACAACAAATTCATATTCGTTTGCATAATGAAGACATGGTAATAGAACAGAAAAAACTAAAAACCAATGAAAATAATGGGATTATTGTTAGTGTGCAAACTTCTGAATATTTTTTTCCGCTGCTTGTCCCAACAATTTTTGCGCTATTAAACCGTTCATACCGATTCAGATAACAGGTTTCTCATTAAACTGCTCGTTGTCAATATTAGGTCGCCGATTCCGAAGTATTAGTAGTTTTTTTCTAGAGCCATTAGATTCAGCTAATATTTAAGGTACTTGTGTAGTTAATCAGAATGATTTAGGTGATGAAGAAGCCTTCAACATAGAAAATATTGAAATAAAATTTTCAGGATTCCCATTTGGTAATAGATACCTTTTAGTGCCACTGTTGCATGGTTGCAAGTAATAAGCACTTAAAGCAATCACATACATAAACATACTTTGCATTTATACATAATTAACGTTAAAATATCTAGATGTCGGTTCCACAAATTACTCGTTGTAAGATTGGCTTACAACCAATTGCACCACGTAAGTTATAACAATAAAAGGAATTATATAAGAGTTCCTTATTTTCATAACTTGTATTAATAAACTATATTACAGATAAGATGAAAGCGGAGCCATGCTCAAATTGTGCCATACATTTTGAAGAAAATTTTAAGCAGATAAACAGTAAGATTCGATTTATAAAAAATTACCAAACTTAAAATTTACCAACATGTTTTACTCTTTCAGATAAAATACAAAATCTCCAAGGTATTTATTTTTTTATAAAATTATCTTTATTATTTTTTACATAATTATCTTCATTATCCATTTACAGAAATCATTGTGAACCAAAATGACATCATAATGAAGGCCTTGGCTGAGCAAAAAGTATTAACAGATAGAATACTATACCAAGAAGTAACTAAGAAAAATTTACCCTCTACATTTCCTATAGAAAATATTAATGGACTAAATAGCAGCATTAGTGAAGACAATCGTGAAGCTTATGTAAGTTGAACTATTACCCAAATACATTTATATGTACATATGTATATGCCTCTGCAATTGCTTTATTACTTTCTGCAGATGAATACAATGAAGTCTTTATTAAAGGGGCCCCTACCGAAAACATTAACGGAAATAATGCCAATTAATTTGTGCATGGACATAAATTTAGATGGAATTCATGGAAAAAAAGGTTAAACGACTTTGAGGCTTTCTTTCATGCCTTGACAGGTAAGTCATAATTTGAAAATTTATTTAAAGTATTCTCAAAAGCAAATATGTACAAATTTATATTCTAAACAGATGCCTGCCAATCACTTGTTGAAAAAGACATACGAAATGCTTTAAAAATAATAAAAAAAAAAACGTTATATTCATGCGCAGTGCATTAGAAATAAAAACATGAAATTAAAAAAATAAATAATTATAATAAAATATTATATGTCAATACGTATAGTAAATAATAGTTGTTTTTAAAATTATTTTTTTTTTTTTAAATTACAACAACACATATTAAAAATGTGAATGTATGTGTCTTAAAACAATCAAAAAATAAAATTTGTTGTTTATTTATGTAGATACATACATATGTACATATACATATACATATGTATGTATGTACATAACAATAAATTTTTTTAAATAATTTTTTTAAAAGAAAGAGTTCCTTTAATTTTCCAAAGATATACATACATATATATAGTATAAACCTTAAAACAATCAAAACAATAATTTAATGTATTTTTATGTAAATATGTATTTAATTAATACGTTGTTTTTATAACATTTTTCGGCCAAGTTCTGGAAACCCAATTCGAGTGAAATTGAAATCAAACAACTTTCGAAAACTACACTGTGTGTAAAGTTCATAAAAATATTCCTTTTTATATACCTTATACTTTGAGGATTGCTTTTCTTTACTAGAATTACTTTTGAAATCAAAAAATTATACGTTTATTAAAAACAAATTAATTGAAAATCTCCAAACTATATTTTTCTTTATTTTTGGTTTATTTTTTTATTTGATAAAAATGATTTTTCCACCGAGTTTTTTTGAAAAATTTTTTAATATCTTATCTCGACTTAAGATGTTTTGTCAAGATGCCTCAGATATGTAGTTTGTACTTTAAAACAATCAAAACAATAATTTAAAGTATTTTTATATTTATGTAAATATGCATATATTTAATATGTTAAGTTTTTATAAAATTACTATTTTTAAAATTACAATAAAACATATTAATAATTTGTACCTTTGCATGTACCTTTAAATGATCAAAAGAATAATAAAATATTTGTTGTATATTTATGGAAATACATACATACATGAAAAAATATATTAACTGCCAGGCCCACAATATCGACAAGAACATTTCTTTCGCATATTTTCATTGAAAACAATAATAAAAAACTAAATTTGTTTTTATTTTCAATATAAATATACGAAAGAAATGTTCTTGTCGATATTGTGGGACTGGCAGTAAAAGAATTTGAATTTCCAGTTCGACCCTCGTAGCACATTCATAACGTACATAATTTGGTCCTATTAGATCTTTTTAAAGATTTGCCCTTTTGAATTTTAATGATAGATGTTCATATTATAGCGTCGCTCTATTATTTTCCACATCACTCTATGTACATAATAGTGAAGTACGTTAAAAACTATTACTTTTCAAAAATTGCAACAAAACATATTAAAAATTTTGAATAAATTCTTTTATTTCGAAAAACAAATATGACAAGTAACTGAATAATAGTTAGTTTGCAGCTAGCTACAAAAAATTAGTTTTCAGCAAACGAGTAAATAATTAACTCTTAGTTGACTTTATTCTAACTAACTCATAGTTAATTTAAAAAAAACCAACTTATAGCCAACGGGAAATCAGTTAGGTTAAAGCTAACTACAACAAGTTAACTGAAATCTAACGTTTTAGAAGTTAACTTTAAGTCAGTTTGAAAGTAATGCAGATTCGGACAATTGACTACTGCCTAGGACATCGCAATGTTAAAATAGTAAGTTGCTTCCATTGAAGAGTAATCTAAGTGTCAGTCAGCACTAGTTGCAAAATAGTTAGCTTTAAGTAAGTATGTATGTTTGTATGTATGTATGTATGATGTATGTATGTATATATGTATGTATGTATGTATGTATGTATGTATGTATGTATGTATGTATGTATGTATGTATGTATGTATGTATGTTTTTTTTTTTTTTTTTTTGGACGTAGTGATAGCGATCTATCAACTAGTGGCCCTACACCGGAACCACCACCCCGGAACCACTCTAGCATTACTTCGGGGTGGAGTTCATTTTACTGGTCATCAACCATCACCTTCTCCTACTCCCCCGTCCAGCATACATCCGTATGAGATTAGGGGTTCGGCGCCTGTGCCCGTTGCCATTCCATTTTCGCCCTCAGAATAGATTCAATTGCACGTGAATATTGCTTCCATTTCTCCGGGGTTGATAGCATTAAGTTAAATATATCAGCTATCTTGATATTCTCAGACATTTCCTGAAATATGTTTCCTCTGCTCCTCGAAAAGCCGCATTTTATAACCGTATGTTCAACGTTGTCTTCGGAGCTACAGCAGAGTTCGCAAACATCCGATTCCCTCTTCCCGAAACGTTTTAGGTATGTTCCAAAG